>CM032165.1:26173162-26337890 GCA_018901935.1 Pugionium cornutum
GAGACCAGCCCTCCTAGCTCTAAGTTTGTGATTTATCACGAGGTTCATCACCCCTCGTGTGGTTCACTTCACCCTTCCATCAAATACCAACTCAAAAACCCCTATCCAAGAAGTCTAAGGTCGAGTTTCTCACCTAGCCTTCTCCAAACAGCCCAAGCGCATATAAGCCTTGAATCGAGGCTTGTATCAGAGACTGTCCAGGAGGTTGCCCGGTTTCCCTTTCGTGCATGATCCTTGTCCTAGCTTGTTTTTCCTTCTTCTGTTTGTATCTTGACATCTTCGGCTTGAAGTGTAGATCACATTATCTTGCTCTTGAGTCTGCCTTTTCTGCCTTTTGCGCACCCAACTTGTCCTCATTGCTAGACTTACCATTGCTAGCCTCACATGACTCTACAGCCTCTCCTCCCTTTAGCATCTCCAGCAAACAGCCTGCTCCCTTATTGGTGTGGTGCGAGTCCAGCATCTTCTTGTATTCCAGGGCCTTCTCGTTCATGATCGCACAGTCTCATCTTCCGCTTATGAGGGCTGTCTCTAGTGGGTCTTCCAAGGCCAGGTCCTTCAGGTGGTCCTCCTCCCATTATACAAAAGTTTCAACAAAGAATACCTTTCCTTCAATGGTTGGTTTCTTCAGCGAATCCATGATGTTGAACTTCAGACTTGTTTTCCCTAAGTTGAGGTTTACGATCCCCTTCTTCACGTCAATGATAGCTCCAGCAGTGGCAAAGAAAGGACTCCCAAGGATTATGGGATCAGTTGGATCATTATCCATCTCCAACACGACAAAATCTGTCAGGACCACTACATTTCCGACCTTCAATGGCAAGTCTTCTAGAACTCCTATTGGGTATCTTATAGATCTGTCAACAAGAACCAGTGAGATATGCATTTTCTTGAAATTTGAAAGACCGAGACGTTTTGAGACTGTCAGCGGCATCAAACTCACACTTGCTCCAAGATCAACAAGACACTTTCCGAAGAATAGGGGACCTAGAGTGCATGGGAAGGTGAAGCTCCCTGGATCCTGCAATTTCTTTGGCATAGAACTATGAATTATGGCATTACGTTCATGATTAACCATTACTAACCTTTCCTCAAGGACTCTTCTTTTAGCCAGCACGTCTTTAAACAGCTTGTTCACCTTCGGGCAATGCAACACCAAGTCCATGAAAGGCAAAGTTATCGGAATCTGCTTCTTGAACATTCCTGAAAAAGGTAGCTTGGGCTTGTAAGGGGGTGGTATGAGCGCTGCTTCCTCTCCTCCTGTTCCAGCACTAATCTTAGGAGGTGTCTCCTCATCCACTTTGCTTTTCGTTTCAAACGTTTCAGGATCAGCAACATGAGGGGTTTCGATCTCATCCTCTTCAGGCCTATCAGATCCTTCTCTAGGTGGGAGCTCTTTCTCACTTCATAGTGTGATAGCTTGACAATACTCCCTTGGGTTTTCTTCAGGTTTACCAGAGAGTTTACCTTTCGGTGCAGAAGAGAAGGAAGCTATATGTGCAACCTGGGTTTCCAGCGCCTTAAGATGAGATGAGAGGTGCTTATACTTGGCACTGAGCTCCCCAAAGGTAATTTTTACCATGTTGTTAACCTCAGCCATATTCTTGCTCATGTTTATTGCTCCCTTTCCCTGAGCTTCCAAGATCTTTTGCAATAGTGCCTTCGTGTTATCTTCTTGGACAGCTTTAGGTGCAGGTTGTGCATTGAGTGAAAGGAGCTGCTGCTACTGATTGTATCCCATATTGGGTTGAAATACAGGAGGCTGATACTTGGGCCTTGGCACGTACTCTTTCTGGAAACCCTGAGTTGGAGGCATGTAGGGCTGGTAGCTTTGCTATTGAGGCTTGTAAGGAAGACACATTAAGTCTTGAAGATCCTCCACAGTGGTATTCCTGTAGGAGAAATCTGGGTGGCTTTGGTTGTTCTGATTGAAACCTTTCTTATACCCTGAGGCCCTCCCAATGTTGTTCATCTCCTCATGGCCTTTATGGAATTCGTTCCCTACTGCTCGATATCCTCCTCGGTACCCATCCAACTCTCCTACAAAGTTCACTGCTCGTTGAGACACTTGCAGCACTCTGTCCAGCTTCTCGTTCAATGCCTTCATCTCTCTTCTATGCTCATTTACATACCCTCTGCTCCCACGTGAGTCTCTGTCATAGTCTTCTCCATAGTTTCCATCACTTCAAGCAAGATTCTCTACCAATATCATTCCACTTTCAGCTACCTGCCCAAGGAAGTTCCCATTACTTGATGTGTCTAGGAGCATGCGGATTCTAGGGAGTACTCCTCTGTATAGGGTACGGAGGAGTGACTCAGTTGAGAAGCCATGATGGGGGCATTGTGCTCTGTAGCCTTTGAAACGCTCCCATACCTCAGAGAAGCTTTCATTACCGTGCTGCATAAAACCGGAGATCTCATTCCTTATCCTTGCTGTCCTTGAGGCTGAGAAGAACTTTGCCAGAGAAGCTCTCTTGGATTGATCCCATTAGGTTATGGCATCGTGTGGCAAGCTCTTCTCCCACTTGTGTGCCTTGTCTCCCAGAGAGAAAGGAAATAGCCTTAGCTTAAGAGCACGCTATGAGATCCCATTGATCTTGACAGTTCCATGAAGCCTATCGAATTGGTCCAAGGGATCTAGAGGATCCTCCATTGGCATACCGTGGAACTTGCTTCCCTGCACCATGTTGATCAAGCTTGCCTTGATCTTAAAGTTGTTGTTCTCCACAGGGGGTGGGTGAATTCTAGTTCGGTACTCATATACGCGTGGCTCATCAAACGTCCATATAAATCGCTGAGGCCTTTGTAGGTGCATTGGACCTCTTGCTCTCCATGCATTCTGGTACTGGGCTCCAGCTCCTTGAGCTTCATTCTCAGCATTTTGTGGAAATTTCTGGTCGTGGTGTTCCATCTGCAAAGCCCTCCTTAGGTGATCGGATCGCTCTCTCCTTGCTCTTGCAGCTTAATGTGGCATTGGATTCGTGTCATTTCGAACTCTAAATCAGAAGTTACGGACGATTTAGTGCGGCATGTCAAGTTGATCGGCCAGTTAAAATAATCATTCTAAACTGATCATTGGTGCTCCTTGAGTAAAGGCTTATTAATGAAGCATAATGCATGGCATCACGCAGTTTGGGATACAATGGATTACTTTGAGGCCTTGTTGTAGCTCTTTTAGTCTCCAATGTTGTCACGATATAGAAACTTGAGTTGGCTTAAGAGGATCGTTGGATTTGTGTCATTCCGAACTCTAAACCAAAACTTACGGATGATTTAGTGCGGACATGTCAATTTGATTGGCTATTTAAAATGATAATGCTAAATTGATCATTTGTGCTCCTTGAGTAAAGGCTTATAAGTAAAGAATAATGCATGGGGTCATGCCGTTTGGGATACATATGATTACTTGGAAGATTTGTAATAGCTTTTTCAGTCTCAAATGTTCTCACAATATGGAAAATTTAGCTAGCTTGACCTAGGCATTAGACTCATGTTATTTTGGCTCCAAATACAAGGTTATAGACGATTTAGTGTGGACATCTCTAGTTGATCATCTAGTTAAAATGATCATTCTAAACTTATCATTGATGCTCCTGGAGTAAAGGTTTATAAATGAACCATAATTTATGACATCACGCAGTTTGGGATAGATTGGATTACTTGGAGGCTTTGTCATACCTATTTTGGTTTCAAATTTTGTCACAATATATAAAATTGAGCTAGGTTAACATGGGTGTTGGTTTGTGTCATTTGGAACTCTAAATCAAAAGTTATGGACGATTTAGTGCACAAATGTCAAGATGATCGGGGAGTTCAATGCATAATGTATGGCATCAAGTTGTTTGGGATACACTGGATTACTTGGAGGATTTTTTGTAGCTCTTTCAGTCTGAAATGTTGTCACAATATGGAAAATTGAGCTAGCTTAACGTGGGCGTTGGACTCATGTCATTTTGAGTTCTAAATCAAAAGTTAAAAGCGATTTAGTGCAGAATTCTTAAATTAATGAGCTAATTAAAATGATCATACTAAACTGATCATTGCTCCATGGGTAACGGCTTATAAATTAAGCATAATGCATGACATCACGCAGTTTGGGATAGATTAGATTACTTGGAGGCTTTGTTGTAGCTATTTTGGTCTTAAAATTTGTCATAATATATAAAATTAAGCTTACTTAACGTGGGCGTTGGATTCGTGTCATTTTGAACTCTACATCAAAGGTTACGGACGATTTAGTGGGAACATGTCAAGATGATTGGCCAGTTAAAATGATCATTCTAAACTGATCATTGATGCTCCTTGAGTAAACGCTTATAAATGAAGCATAATGCATGGTATCACACAGTTTGTGATACATTGTATTACTTAGAGGCTTTGCCGTAGCTCTTTTAGTCTCAAATGTTGTCACAATAGGCAAAATTAAGCTAGCTTAACGTGGTGTTAGATTCATGTCATTTTGAGCTCGAAATAAAAAATAAAAGCCGTTTTAGTGCGGACATGTCAACTTGATCAGCTAATAAAAATGATGATTTTAAATTGATCATTGGTGCTTCTAAGTAAAGCCTTATAAATGAAGCATAATACATGACATCACAGAGTTTGTGATAGATTGGATTATTTGAAGGCTTTTTCGTAGCTAACCAAGTCTTGAACTTTTTCCCGATAGAGAAAATAGAGTTAGCCTAATGTGGGCATTGGATTCGTATCATTATGAACTCTAAATCAAAAGTTACGGACAATTTAGTGTGGACATTTCAAGTTGATCGGGCAGTTAAAATGATCTTTCTAAACTGATCATGGGTGCTCCTTGAGTAAAGGCTTATAAATGAAGTATAATGCATGGCATCACGCAGTTTGGGATATATTGGATTACTTGGGGGCTTTTTCGTAGCTCTTTAAGCCATAAATGTTGCCACAATACAGAAAATTGAGCTAGCTTAACGTGGACGTTGAACTCATGTCATTTTGAGCTCTAAATCAAAAGTTAAGACAATTTAGTGCGGAATTCTTAGGTTGATTTGATAGTTAAAATGATAATAGTAAACTGATCATTGCTCCTTGAGAATGGCATAATTCATGGGATCATGTAGTTTGGGATAGATTAGATTACTTGTAGGCTTTGTTGTAGAATTTTGTCACAACATATAAAATTGAGCTATCTTAACGTGTGTGTTAGATTCGTGTCATTTTGGACTCTAAATTAAAAGTTACAGATGATTTAATGGGGACATGCCAAGTTGATCGACCTATTAAAATGATCATTCTAAACTGATCAATTATGATTCGTGAGTAAAGGCTTATAAATGAAGCATAATGCATGGTATCACGATTTTTGTGATACATTGGATTACTTGGAGGCTTTATCATAGCTCTTTCAATCTCAAATCTTGTCATAATATGGAAAACTGAGCATGCTTAACATGGGCATTGAAATCGTGCCATTTTGAGCTCTGAATCATACCATCTAGTGTGGAATTGTCAAGTTGATCAGCTAGTTAAAATGATCACTCCAAACAGATCATTGGTGCTACTTGAGTAACGGCTTATAAATTAAGCATAACGCATGACATAACGTAGTTTGGGATAGAATGGATTAGTTGGAAGCCTGGTCGTAGCTGTTTTGGTCTTAAATTTTGTCACAATATATGAAATTGAGCTAGCTTAACGTGGGCATTGGATTCGTGTAATTTTGAACTCTAAATTAAAAGTTACAAGCGATTTAGTGGGGACTTGTCAAATTGATCGGCCAGATAAAAAGATCATTCTAAATTTATCATTGGTTCTCCTTGAGTAAAAGCTTATTAATGAAGCATAACCCATGGTATCACGCAGTTTGTAATACTTTGGATTACTTGGAGACTTTGTTGTAGCTCTTTCAGTCTCAAATGTTGTCAGAATATGGAAAATTGAGATAGCTTAACGTGGGCGTTTAATTCATGTCATTTTGATCTCTAAATAAAAAGTTAAAGATGATTTAGTGCAGACATGTAAAGTTCAGCTAGTTATAATGATCATTTTAAACTGATAATTTGTGCTCATTGAGTATGGGCGTATAAAAGAAGCAAAATGCATAAGATCACATAGTTTGGGATAGATTGAGTTCCTTTAAGGCTTTGTTGTAGCTATTATGATCTTAAAATACTATCAAAATATAGAAAATTGAGATAGCTTAACGTGGGTGTTAGATTCGTGTCATTTTGAACACTAAATCAGAAGTTATGGACGAGTTAGTGCAAACATGTTAAGTTAATTGGCCAGTTAAAATGATCATTCTAAACTGATCATTGATGCTCTTTGATTAAAGGCTTATAAATGAAGCATAATGCATGGCGTCACGTAGTTTGGGATGCATTGGATTTCTTGGAGGCTTTGTTGTAGCTCTTTCAGTCTCAAATGTTGTCAGAATATGGAAAATTGAGCTAGATTAACTTGGGTGTTAGATGCATGTCATTTTGAGCTCGAAATGAAAAGTTAAAGTTGTTTTAGTGCGGACATGTCAAGTTGATCAGCTAGTAAAAATGTTCGTTTTAAGCTGATCATTGGTGCTCCTAAGTAAAGGCTTATAAATGAATCATAATGCAAGACATCACATAGTTTGGGATAGATTTGATTACTTGGAGGCTTTGTCGTAACTATTTCAATCTTAAAGTTTTCATGATAGAGAAAATTGAGCTAGCCTAATATGGGTGTTGGATTCGTGTCATTCTGAACTCTAAATCAAAAGTTATGGACGATTTAGTGCCGACATGTCAAGTTGATCGGCCAGTTAAAATGATCATTTTAAACTGATCATGGGTGCTCCTTGAGTAAAGGCTTATAAATGAAGCATAATGTATGGTATCACGCAGTTTGGGATGCATTGCATTACTTGGAGGCTTTTTCGTATCTCCTTCAGTCTCAAATGTTGTCACAATATGGAAAATTGAGCTAGTTTAATGTGGGCGTAGCTGTTTCAGTCTTAAATGTTATCACACTATGGAAAATTGAGCTAACTTAACGTGGGCGTTGAATTCATGACATATTGAACTCCAAATAATAAGTTAAAGATGATTTAGTGCAGACATGTGAAGTTCAGATAGTTATAATAATCATTCTAAACTCATCATTTGTGCTCATTGAGTAAGGGCGTATAAAAGAAGCAAAATGCATAACATCACATAGTTTGGGATAGATTGAATTCCTTAGAGGCTTTGCCGTAGCTATTTTGATCTTAAAATACTATCAAAATATATAAAATTGAGGTAGTTTAACGTGTGTGTTGGATTCGTGTCTTTTTGAACTCTAAATCAAAAGTTATGGACGAGTTAGTGCAGACATGTTAAGTTAATCGGCCAGTTAAAATTATCATTCTAAACTGATAATCGGTGCTCCTTGAGTAAAGGCTAATAATTGAAGCATAATGTATGGCATTATGCAGTTTGGATACATTGGATTACTTGGAGGATTTTACGTTGTTCCTTCAGTCTCAAATGTTGTCACAATATGGAAAACTGAGCTAGCTTAACGTGGGCGTTGGATTCGTGTCATTCTAAACTCTGAATCAAAAGTTACAGAGAATTTAGTGCGGACATGTCAAGTGTGTTGGCCAGTTAAAATGATCATTCTAAACTGATCATTGTGCTCCGTGAGTAAAGGCTTATAAATGAAGCATAATGCATGCCATCACGCAGTTTGGGATACATTGGATTACTTGGAGGCTTTTTGGTAATCTTTCCGTCTCATATGTTTTCTCAATATAGAAAATTGCGCTAGCTTAACGTGGGAATTGGGTTCTTGTCATTACGAACTCTAAATCCAAAGTTACGGACGATTTAGTGCGGAAATGTCAAGTTGATCGGATAGTTAAAATGATTATTCTAAAATGATCATTGGTTCTCCTTAAGTAAACGCTTATAAACAAAGCATAATGCATGCCATCACGTAGTTTTGGTTAGATTTGATTACTTGGATGCTTTGTCGTAGCTATTTCGGAGTTAATTTTTTTACAATATTGAAAATTGAGCTAGCTTAACCTGGGCGTTGGATTTGTGTCATTTTTAACTCTAAAATGATCATTGGTGTTCCTTGAGTAAAGGGTTTACAAATGAAGCATGATGGATGGCATCATCCAGTTTGGCATACATTGGATTGCTTAGAGGCTTTGTCGTAGTTCTTTTATTCTCAAATGTTGTTGTGACAATAGAGAAAATTGAGCTAGCTTAATGTGGGCGTTGGATGTTGAACTCTAAATCAAAAGTTATAAACGATTTAGTGCATACATGTCAAGTTAATCATCCAGTTAAAATGATCATTCTAAACTAATCATTGGTACTTGTTTAGTAAAGGCTTATAAATGAAGCATAATGCATATCATCACGCAGTTTGGGATACATTGCATTACTTGGAAGCTTTTTCGTACCTCTTTCAGTTTAAAATGTTGTCACAATATGGAAAATTAAGCTAGCTTAACGTGAGCATTGGTTTCGTGTCATTTTGAACTCTAAATGAAAGTTACGTAGAATTTACTACGGACATATCAAGTTGATCGGAAACTTGAAATGATCATTCTAAAACTGATCATTGGTGCTCCTCAAGTAAAGGCTTATAAATGAATCATAATGTATGGCATCGCCAGTTTGGGATACATTTGATTACTTGGAGGCTTTTTCATAACTCTTTAAATCTCAAATAATCTCACAATATGGAAAATTGAGTTAGCTTAACGTGGTGTTGGACTCCAGTCATTTTGAGTTCTAAATAAAAAGTTAAAGACAATTTAGTGCGGACATGTCATGTTGATCAGCTAGTGAAAATTATCACTCTAAACTTATCATTGGTGCTCCTTGAGTAAAGGCCTATAAAAAGAAGCATAATGCATGGCATCACACAGTTTGGAATAATTTGGATTACTTGGAGGCTTTGTCATAGCGATTTTGGTATTAAATTTTGTCACAATATTGAAAATTGAGCTAGCTTAATGTGGGCGTTGGATTCATGTCATTTCGAACTCTAAATCAAAAGTTGCAGACGATTTAGTGCGGACATGTCCAATTGATCGGAAAATTAAAATGATAATTCTAAACTAATCATTGGTACTACTTGAGTAAAGGCTTATAAATGAAACATAATGCATGGCATCACGTAGTGTGGGATACATTGGATTATTTGGAGGCTTTTTCGTACCTCTTTCTATCTAAAATGGTGTCACTATATGGAAAATTAACCTAGATTAACTTGACCTTTGGATTCGTGTCACTCTGAACTATAAATCAAATGTTACGTATGATTTAGTGCGGACATGTCAAGTTGATCGGCCACTTAAAAACATCATTCTAAACTGATCATTGGTGCTCCTTAAGTAAAGGCTTATAAATGAAGCATAATGTATGGCATCACGAAGTTTGTGAGACATTGGATTACTTGTAAGCTTTTTTGTAGCTCTTTGAGTCTCAAATGTTGTCACAATATGGGCGTTGGACTGCTGTCATTTTGAGATCTAAATCAAGAGTTAAAGACAATTTAGTGCGGACATGTCAAGTTGATCAGCTAGTTAAAATGATCATTCTAAACTTATCATTGATGCTCCTTGAGTAAAGGCTTATAAAAAGAAGCATAATGCATGGCATCACACACCTTGGAATAGTTTTGATTACTTAGAGGCTTTGTCGTAGCTATTTTGGTCTTAGATTTTGTCACAATATAGAAAATTGAGCTAGCTTAATGTGGGCGTTGGATTTGTGTCATTTTGAACTCCAAATCAAAATTTACCAAGGATTTAGTGAGTACATGTCAAGTTGATCGGCCAGTTAAAATGATCATTCTAAACTAATCATTAGTGCTCCTTGATTAAAGGCTTATAAAAAAATGCAATGCATGGCATCACACAGTTTAGGATATATTGGTTTACATGGAGGCTTTGTCAAAACTCTTTCAGTCACAATATGGAATATTGAGCTAACTTAACATGGACGTTCGATTCATGTCATTTTGAACTCAAAATTAAAAGGTAAAGACGATTTAATCGACCATGTCACGTTGATCGGCAATTTAAAATGATAATGCTAAACTGATCATTGGTGCTCCTTGGGTAAAGGCTTATAAAGGAAGCATAATGCATGGCATCACGCAGTTTGGGATAGATTGGATTAATTGGAGGCTTTGTCGTATCTCTTTGAGTCTCAAATATTGTTACAATATGGACTATTGAGCTATTTTAATGTGGGCATTGGATTCATGTCATTTTGAGCTCTAAATTAAAAGTTAAAGATGATTTAGTGCGGACTTGTCAAGTTGATCAGCTAGTTAAAATGATCATTTTAAATTGATCACTGGTGCTCATTGAGTAAAGGCATATAAATGAAGCAGAATGCATGGCATCACGCAGTTTGGGATAGATTGGATTACTTGGAGGCTTTGTCATAGCTATTTCTGTCTTAAATTTTAACACAATGTAGAAAATTGAGCTAGCTTAACAAGGGACGTTAGATTCGTGTCATTCTGAACTCTAAATCAAAATTTACCGATGATTGATTGTGGACATGTCAAGATGATCGCCCAGTTAAAATGATCATTCTAAACTGATCATTAGTGCTTCTTGAGTCAAACTTATAAAGAAAACGCAATGCATGGCATAACACAGTTTAAGTTATATTGGCTTACTTGGAAGCTTTGTCAAAGCTCTTTGAGTCACAAATATTGTCACAATATGATAACGTGCGCTTTGGATTCATGTCATTTTGAACTCAAAATTACAATTTAAACACGATTTTGTGCAGACATGTGAACTTGATCTACTAGTTAAAATGATCATTCTAAACACATCATTGGTGTTTACTGAGTAAAGGCGTATAAATGAAGTATAATGCATGGCATCATGCAGTTTGGGATAGATTGGATTATTAGGAGGCCTTGCCATAGCTATTTCGGTCCTAAATTTTTTCACAATATTGAAAATTGAGCTAGCTTAACGTGGACATTGGGTTTGTATCATTCGAAACTCTAAACCAAAAGTTACGGACGATTTAGTGTACATATCAAGTTGATTGGCCAGTTAAAATGATCATTTTAAACTGATCACTGGTGCTCCTTCAGTAATGGCTTATATAGAAAGCGTAATGCATGACATCATGCTCTTTGGGATAGATTGGATTACTTGGAGGCTTTTCCGTAGCTCTGTTTGTCTCACATATTGTTACAATATCAAATATTTAGCTAACTTAACGTGGGCGTTTGATTCAATGCATTTAAACTAAAAATTAAAAGTTAAAGAAGATTTAGTTCAGACATGTCAACTTGGTATGCTAGTTATAATGATCATTTTAAACTGATCATTTGTGCTTACAGAGTAAAGGCGTATAAATGAAGCATAATACATAGAATCACGGAGTTTGGGATAGATTGGATTAGTTGGAGGCTTTGTTGTAGCTAGTTTGGTTTAAAATTTAGCCATAATATAGAACAATGAGTTAGCTTAACGTGGGCGTTCGATTCGTGTCATTTGAACTCTAAATCAAATGTAATATACGTTTTAGTGCAAACATGTGAAGGTGATCGGCCAATTAAAATGATCATTTTAAACTGATCATTGGTGTTCCTTGGGTAAAGCCTTATAAATGAAGCATAATACATGACATCACGCAGTTTGAAATAGATTAGATTACATAGAGGCTTCGTCATAGGTCTTTGAGTCTCAAATATTGTCACAATATTGAATATTGAGCTATTTTAACGTGGGTGTTGGATTCATGTCATTTTAAGCTCTAAATTAAAAGTTAAAGACGATTTAATGCGTACATGTCAAGTTGATCAGCTAGTTGAAATGATCATTCTAAAGTGATGACTGTTGCTCATTGAGTAAAGGTGTATAAATGAAGCAGATGTCATGGCATCACGCAGTTAGGTATAGATTAGATTACTTGGAGGCTTTGTCATAGCTATTTCGGTTTTAAATTTTGTCACAATATTGAAAATTGAGCTAGCTTAACAAGGGGCGTTGGATTCGTGTCATTCAGAACTCTAAATCAAAATTTACCGACGATTGAGTGCGGACATGTCAAGTTGATCGACCAGTTAAAATGATCATTCTAAACTGATCATTAGTGCTACTTGAGTAAAAGCTTATAAAGAAAACGCAATGCATGGCATCACGTAGTTTAGGATATATTGGCTTACTTGGAGGTTGTCAAAGCTCTTTAAATCACAAATATTGTCACAATATGGTAACATGGGCGTTGGATTATTGTCATTTTAAACTCAAAATTAAAAGTTAAAGATGATTTAGGGCACACATGTCAACTTGATCTACTAGTTAAAATGATCATTCTAAATTGATCATTGGTGCTCATTGAGTAAATGCTTGTAAATGAAGTATAATGCATGAAATCATGCAGTCTGGGATAGAATGGATTACAAGGAGGCCTTGTCATAGCTATTTCAGGTTTAAATTTTGTCACAATATTGAAAATAGAGCTAGCTTAAAGTGGGTGTTGGATCCGTGTCATTCTGAACTCTAAACAAAAAGTTACGGACGATTTAGTGTGGACATGTCAAGTTGATCAGCCAGTTAAAATTTCTAAACTGATCATTGGGGCTCCATAAGTAAAGGCTTATAAAGGAAGCAAAATGCATGACACCATGCTGTTCGGGATAGATTGGATTACTTGGAGGCTTTATCGTAGCTCTTTCAGTCTCACATATTGTCACAATATCGAATTTTTAGCTAACTTAACGTGGGTGTTGGATTCATGTCATTTTTATCTCAAAATAAAAAGTTCAAGAAGATTTAGTTGGGACATATCAACTTGATCTTCTAATTATAAGGATCATTCTAAACTGATGATTTGTGCTCATTGAGTAAAGGCGTGTAAATGAAGCATAATACATGGAATCACAGAGCTTAGGATATATTGGATTACTTGGAGATTTTTTTGTAGCTATTCCGATTTTAAATTTAATCATAGTATAGAAACCTCAGCTAACTTAACGTGGATGTTAGATTCGTGTCATTCTGAACTCTAAATCAAAAGTTACAAACGATTTAGTGCAAACCTGTCAAGGTTATCGGCCAGTTAAAATGATCATTCTAAACTAATCATTTCTGTTCCTTGTGTACAGGCTTATAAATGAAGCATAATGCATGGCATCACGCAGTTTGGGATATATTAGATTACTTGGAGGCTTTGTCGTAGCTCTTTGAGTCTCAAGTATAGTCAAAATATGGAATATTAAGCTATTATAACGTGGGCGTTGGATTCATGTCATTTTGAGCTCAATTAAAAGTCAAAGACGATTTAGTGCGGACATGTCAAGTTGATCAGCTAGTTAAAATGATTAATCTAAACTGGTCACTGGTGCTCATTGAGTAAAGGCGTATAAATGAAGCAGATTGCTTGACATCACGCAGTTTTGGAAAGATTGGATTACTTGGAGGGTTTTTTATAGCTATTTTGGTTTTAAATTTTGTAACAATATAGAAAATCAAACTAGCTTAACGTGGGCGTTGGATTCATGTCATTCTGAACTCTAAATAAAAATTTACCGACGATTTAGTGTGGACATGTCAAGTTGATCGGACAGTTAAAATGATCATTCTAAACTGATCATTAGTACTCCTTGAGTAAAGGCTTATAAAGAAAACGTAATGCATGGCATCATGCATTTTAAGATATATTGGCTTACTTGGAAGTTGTATTAAAGCTCTTTAAGTGACAAAAATTGTCACAATATGGAATATTGAGCTAACTTAACGTGGGCATTGGATTCATGTCATTTTCAATTCAAATTTAAAAGTACGAGACGATTTAGTGCGGACATGTCAACTTGATCTACTAGTTAAGATGATCATTCTAAACTGATAATTGGTGCTCATTGAGTAAAGGCATATAAATGAAGTATAATGCATGGCATCATTGAGTTTTGGGTAGATTGGATTACTTGGAGGCCTTGTCATAGCTATATCGGTTTTAAATTTTGTCACAATATTGAAAATGAGCTAGCTTAACATGGTGCTCCTTGAGTAAAGGCTTATAAATGAAGCATAATGCATGGTATCACGCAATTTGGGATAGATTGGATTACTTGGAGGCTTTGTCGTAACTCTTTCAGTCTCAAATGTTGTGACAATATTGAAAATTGAGCTAGATTAATGTGGGCGTTGGATTCCTATCAATTTGAGCTATTAATCATAAGTTAAACACGATTTAGTGAAGACATGTCAAGTTGATCAGTTAGTTAAAATGATCATCCTAAATTGATCACTGGTGCTCCTTGAGAAAAGGTTTACAAATGAAGCATAATCCATTGCATCATGCAGTTTAGGATAGATTGGATTACTTGGAAGCTTTGTTGTACCTCTTTCAATCTCAAATATTGTCACAATATGAAATATCGAGCTAACTTAATGTGGGCATTGTATTCATATCATTTTCAACTCTAAATTAAAACTTAAAGACGATTTAGTGCGGACATGTCAACTTGATCTGCTAGGTAAAATGATTATTCTAATCTAATCATTGGTGCTCATTGCTTAAAGGCATATAAATGAAGCATAATCGATGGCATCACGCAGTTTGCGATAGCTTGGATTATTTGAAAGATTTGTTGTAGCTATAATGGTCCTAAATTTTGTCAAATACAGAAGATAGAGGTAGCTTTACTTGGGCGTTGGATTTGTATTATTCCAAAAGGTAAATCAAAAGTTACAGAAGATTTAGTGTGGACAGTCAAGTTGATCGGCCAGTTAAAATGAACATTCTAAATTGATCATATTTTCTCATTGAGCAAAGGTTTACAAATGAAACATAATGTATGGTATCACACAGTTTGCGATATATTGGATTACTGTGAGGCTTTGTCGTAGCATTTTCAGTCTCAAAATTTGGCAAAATATGGAAAATTGATCTAGACTAACGTGGGCGTTGGATTCATCTCATTTTGAGCTCTAAATTAAAAATTAAAGATGATTTAGTTCGGACATGTCAAGTTGATAAGCTAGTTAAAATGATCATTCTAAACTGATCATTTTTGCTCATTGAGTAACAACGTATAAATGAAGCATAATGCATGGAATCACACAATTTGGGATAGAGTGGATTATTTGGAGGTTTTTTCATAGCTACTTCGCTCATAAATTTTGTCATAATATAGACAATTGACCTAGCTTAACGTTGACGTTGGATTCGTGTCATTCTGAACTCTAAATGAAAAAATATAGATGATTTAGTACGGATATGTCAAGTTGATCGGCTAGTTAAAATGATCATTTTAAACTGATAATTGGTGATCCTTGAGTAAACGCTTATTATCAAAGCATAATACATGGCATCACGCAGTTTGGGATAGTTTGAATTACTTAGAGGCTTTCTCATAGCTCTTTCAGCCTCAAATATTGTCACAATATGGAATATTGAGCTAGCCTAACATGGGCGTTGGATTTACCTCATTTTGTGATCTAAATTAAAAGTTAAAGCTGATTTAGTGCGGACATGTCAAGTTGATCAGCTTATTAAACTGATCATTCTAAACTGATCATTGGTGCTCCTTGAGTAAAAGCTTATAAATGAACCATAATGCATGGCATCACGCAATTTGGGATACATTGTATTAATTGGAGGCTTTGTCGTAACTCTTTCTATCTCAAATGTTGTCACAATATTAAAAATTGAGCTAGATTAATGGGGGCGTTGGATTCCAGTCATTTGGGCTCTAAATCAAAAGTTAAAGACGATTTAGTGTAGACATATCAAGTTGATCAGTTAGTTAAAATGATCATTCTAAATTGATCATTGGTGCTCCTTGAGAAAAGGTTTACAAACGAAGCATAATGCATTGCATCATGCAGTTTAGGATAGATTGGATTCCTTGGAAGCTTTATCGTACCTCTTTAAGTCTCAAATATTGTCACAATATGGAATATCGAGCTAACTTAAGGTGGGCGTTGGATTCATGTCATTTTGAACTGTAAATTAAAACTTAAAGATGATTTAGTGCAGAAATGTCAACTTCATATGCTAGTTAAAATGATTATTCTAAACTCATCATTGGTGCTCATTGACTAAGGCAAATAAATGAAGCATAATGGATGGTATCACGCAGTTTGGAATAGATTGGTTTACATGGAGGCTTTGTCGTAGCTATTTTGATCTTAAATTTTGTCAAATATAGAACATAGGGGTAGCTGTACTTGGGCGTTGGATTCGTGTCATTCTAAAAATATAGCAAGCTGTACTTGGGGGTTGGATTTCGTGCTGACAATTTAAGTTCATTTTCTAGTAAAAATGATCATTCTAAACTGATCATTGGTGCTCTTTGAGTAAACGCTTATAATGAAAGTACAATGCATGGCATCACACTGTTTTGGATAGATTAGATTACTTGTAGGCTTTGTCGTAGCTCTTTCAGTCTCAAATATTGTCACAATATGGAATATTGAACTAACTTAACGTGGGCGTTGGATTCATCTCAAATGGAACTCTAAATTTAAAGTTTAAGAAGGTTTAGTGCGGACATATCAACTTGATTTGCTAATTAATATGATAATTATAAACTGATCAATCGTGCTCATTGAGTAAAGGCGTATAAATGAATCATAATGCATGGCACACGCAGTTTGTGATAGATTAGACTATTTGGAGGCTTTGTCGTAGCTATTTTGGTCTTATATTTTTTCACAATATAATTGCGCTTTCTTCACTTGGGCATTGGATTCGTGTCATTTTGAAATGTAAACCAGAAGTTACGTACGATTTAGTGTTGACATGTCAAGTTGATCGGCCAGTTAAAATGAACATTCTAAACTGATCATTTGTGCTCATTGATTAAATGCGTATAAATGAAACATAATGCATGGAATCACACAATTCGGGATAGAGTGCATTATTTTAAGGCTTTGTCATAGCTACTTCGGTCATAAATTTTGACACAATATAGACAATTGAACTAGCTTGACATTGACGTTGTATTCGTGTCATTCAGACCTCTAAATGAAAAGTTATAGACGATTTAGTACAGACATGTCAAGTTGATCGGCTAGTATAAATGATCATTTCAAACTGATAATTGGTGATGCTTGAGTAAACACTTATTATGAAAGCATAATACATGGCATCACGCAGTTTGTGATAGTTTGAATTACTTGGAGGCTTTGTCATAGCTCTTTCAGCCTCAAATATTGTCACAATATGAAATATTGAGCTAGCCTAACGTGGGCATTGGATTTATCTCATTTTGTGCTCTAAATTTAAAGTTAAAGACGATTTAGTGCGGACATGTCAAGTTGATCAGTTGATTAAAATGATCATTCTAAATTGATCATTGGTGCTCATTGAGTAAAGGCTTATAAATGAAGCATAATGCATGGCATCACGCAATTTGGTATACATTTGATTACTTGGAGGCTTTGTCGTAAATATTTCGATCTCAAATGTTGTCGCAATATTGAAAATTGAGCTAGATTAATGGGGGCGTTGGATTCCTGTCATTTGGGCTCTAAATCAAAAGTTAAAGACGATTTAGTACAACATATCAAGTTGATCAGTTAGTTAAAATGATCATTCTAAATTGATCATTGGTGCTCCTTGAGAAAAGTTTTACAAATGAAGCATAATGCATTGCATCATGCAGTTTAGGAAAGATTGGATTACTTGGAAGCTTTGTCGTACCTCTTTAAGTCTCATATTTTGTCACAATATGGAATATCGAGCTAACTTAAGGTGTGCGTTGGATTCATGTCATTTTGAACTGTAAATTAAAACTTATAGACGATTTAGTGCAGAAATGTCAACTTCATCTGCTAGTTAAAATGATCATTCTAAACTGATGATTGGTGCTCATTGACTAAAGGAATATAAATGAAGCATAATGGATGGTATCACGCAGTTTGGGATATATTGGATTACTTGGAGGCTTTGTCGTAGCTATTTTGTTCTTAAATTTTGTCAAAAAATAGAGCTAGCTGTACTTGGGCGTTGGATTCGTGCCATTCTGAAAATATAGCTAGCTGTACTTGGGGGTTGGATTTCGTGCGGACATTTCAAGTTCATTGGCTAGTTAAAATGATCATTCTAAACTGATCATTGGTGCTCTTTGAGTAAACGCTTATAATGAGAGTATAATGCATGGTATCACACTGTTTCGGATAGATTGGATTACTTGTAGGCTTTGTCATAGCTCTTTCAGTCTCAAATATTGTCACAATATGGAATATTGAGCTAACTTAACGTGGGTGTTGGATTCATGTCAAATGGAACTCTAAATTTAAAATTTAAGAAGGTTTAGTGCGGACATATCAACTTGTTTGATAGTTAATATGATCATTATAAACTGATCAATTGTGTTCATTGAGTAAAGGCGTATAAATGAATCATAATGCATGGCATCACACAGTTTGTGATAGATTAGATTACCTGGAGGCTTTGTCGTAGCTATTTTGGTCTTAAATTTGTCACAATATAATTGAGCTTTCTTCACTTGGGCGTTGGATTCGTGTCATTTTGAAATGTAAACCAAAAGTTACGTACGATTTAGTGTTGACATGTCAAGTTGATCGGCCAGTTAAAATGAACATTCTAAACTGATCATTTGTGCTTATTGAGTAAAGGCGTATAAATGCAGCATAATGCATGGAATCACACAATTCGGGATAGATTGCATTATTTTAAGGCATTGTCATAGGTACTTCGGTCATAAATTTTGACACAATATAGACAATTGAGGTAGCTTAACGCTGACGTTGCATTCGTGTCATTCTGACCTCTAAATGAAAAGTTATAGATGATTTAGTACGGACATGTCAAGTTGATCGGCTAGTTAAAATGATCATTTTAAAATGATAATTGGTGATCCTTGAGTAAACACTTATTATAAAAGCATAATACATGGCATAATGCAGTTTGTGATAGTTTGAATTACTTGGACGCTTTGTCAAAGCTCTTTCAGCCTCAAATATTGTCACAATATGGAATACTGAGCTAGCCTAACGTGGGCATTGGATTTATCTCATTTTGTGCTCTAAATTTAAAGTTAAAGACGATTTAGTGCGGACATGTCAAGTTGATCAGCTGATTAAAATGATCATTCTAAACTGATCATTGGTGCTCATTGAGTAAAGGCTTATAAATGAAGCATAATGCATGACATCACGTAATTTGGGATACATTTGATTACTTGGAGGCTTTGTCTTAAATCTTTCAATCTCATATGTTGTCACAATATTGAAAATTGAGCTAGATTAATGGGGGCGTTGGATTCCTGTCATTTGGGCTCTAAATCAAAAGTTAAAGCCGATTTAGTGCAACATATCAATTTGATCAGTTAGTTGGAATGATCATTCTAAATTGATCATTGGTGCTCCTTGAGAAAAGGTTTACAAATGAAGCATAATGCATTGCATCATGTAGTTTAGGAAAGATTGGATTACTTGGAAGCTTTGTTGTACCTCTTTAAGTCTCAAATATTGTCACAATATGGAATATCGAGCTAACTTAAGGTGGGCGTTGGATTCATGTTGTTTTGAACTATAAATTAAAACTTTAAAACGATTTAGTGCGAAAATGTCAACATCATCTGCTAGTTAAAATGATCATTCTAAACTGATGATTGGTGCTCATTGACTAAAGGCATATAAATGAAGCATAATGGATGGTATCACGCAGTTTGGATAGATTGGATTACTTGGAGCCTCTGTCGCAGCTATTTTGTTCTTAAAGTTGGTCAAATATAGAAAATAGAGCTAGCTGTACTTGGGCGTTGGATTCGTGTCATTATGAAAATATAGCTAGCTGTACTTGGGGGTTGGATTTAGTGCGGAAGTTCATTGGCTAGTTAAAATGATCATTCTAAACTGATCATTGCTGCTCTTTGAGCAAACGCTTATATTGAAAGTATAATGCATGGCATCACACAGTTTCGGATAGATTGGATTACTTGGAGGCTTTGTCGTAGGTCTTTCAGTCTCAAATATTGTCACAATATGGAATATTGAGCTAACTTAACATGCGTGTTGGATTCATGTCAAATGGAACTCTAAATTTAAAGTTTAAAAAGATTTTGTGCGGACATATCTACTTGATTTGCTAGTCAATATGATCATTAAAAACTGATCAATTCTGCTCATTGAGTAAAGGCGTATAAATGAAGCGTAATGCATGGCATCACACAGTTTGGGATAGATTATATTACTTGGAGGCTTTGTCGTAGCTGTTTTTGTCTTAAATTTTGTCACAATATGATTGAGCTTTCTTCACTTGGGCGTTGGATTCGTGTCATTTTGAAATGTAAACCAAAAGTTACGTACGATTTAGTGTTGACATGTCAAGTTGGTTGGCCAGTTAAAATGAATATTTTAAACTGATCATTTGTGCTCATTGAGTAAAGGCGTATAAATGAAACATAATGCATGGAATCACACAATTCAAGATAAAGTGGATTATTTGAAGGCTTTTTCGTAGCTACTTCGGTCATAAATTTTTTCACAATATAGACAATTGAGCTAGCTTAATGTTGACGTTGGATTCATGTCATTCAGACCTCTAAATGAAAAGTTATAGACGATTTAGTACGGACATGTCAAGTTGATCGGTTTGTTAAAATGATCGTTTTAAACTGATAATTGGTGATCCTTAAGTAAACGCTTGTTATGAAAGCATAATAAATGACATCACACTGTTTTGGATAGTTTGAATTACTTGGAGGCTTTGTCATAGCTCTTTCAGCCTCAAATATTGTCACAATATGGAATATTGAGCTAGCCTAACGTGGGCGTTGGATTTATCTCATATTATGCTCTAAACTAAAAGTTAAAGACGATTTAGTGCGGACATGTCAAGTTGATCAGCTGATTAAAATGATCATTCTAAACTGATCGTTGGTGATCCTTGAGTAAAGGCTTGTAAATGAAGAATAATGCATGGCATCATGCAATTTGGGATACATCGGATTACTTGGAGGCTTTTTCGTAACTCTTTCGATCTCTAATGTTGTCACAATATGGAAATTTGAGCTAGATTAATGGGGGCATTGGATTCTTGTCATTTGGGCTCTAAATCCAAAGTTAAATACGACTTATTGCAGACATATCAAGTTGATCAGTTAGTTAAAATGATCATTCTAAATTGATCGTTGGTGTTCCTTGAGAAAAGGTTTACAAATGAAGCATAATGCATTGCATCATGCAGTTTAGGATAGATTGGATTACTTGGAAGCTTTGTCATACCTCTTTAAGTCTCCAATATTGTCACAATATGGAATATCGAGCTAACTTAAGGTGGGCGTTGGATTCATGTCATTTTGAACTGTAAATTAAAAATTAAGATGATTTAGTGCGGAAATGTAAACTTCATCTGCTAGTTAAAATGATCATTCTAAACTGATCATTGGTGCTCATTAACTAAAGGCATATAAATGAAGCATTAATGCATGGCATCACATTATTTGCGATGGATTGGATTACTAGGATGCTTTGTCTTTGTCAGAATATTTAAAATTGAGCTAGCTTAACATGGGCATTGGTTTCGTGTCATTTTGAACTCTAAATAAAAGTTACGGATGATTTAATGCGGGCATGTCAAGTTGATCAGCCAGTTAAAATGATCATTCTAAACTCATCATTGGCGCTCCTTGACTAAAGGCTTGTAAATGAAGCATAATGCATGGCATCACGCATTTTGGGATACATAGTGTTACTTGGAGGCTTTATCGTAGCTATGTTGCTCTTAAATGTTTTCACCATAAAGGAAAATTCAGCTAGCTTAACATGGGCGTTTGACATATGTGATTTTGAGCTCTAAATCAAAAGTTAAATACGATATTGTGCGGACATGTAATTTGATCTAATAGGTAAAATGATCATTCTAAACTGATCATTGATGCTACTTGAGTAAAAGCTTATTAATAAATCATAATGCATGGCATCACGCAGTTTGGGATACATTGGATTACTTGGAGGCTTTTTGTAGCCGTTTCAATCTGAAATGTTGTCACAATACGAAAAATTCAGCTAGCTTAACGCGGGCTGTTGGTTCATGTCATTTTGATCTCTAAATCAAAAGTAAAAGAAGATTTAGTGCGGACTTGTGAAGATGATCAGCTAGTTCCAATGATCATTCTAAACTGATCATTGGTGCTCCTTGAGTAAAGGCTTATAAATGAAGTATAATGCACGGCATCATACAGTTTCGGATACATTGGATAACTTGGATGGCTTTTCGTAACTCTTTCAGTATCAAATGTTATCACAATATGGACAATTGAGCTAGCTTGATGTGGGCGTTGGACTCATGTCATTTTGAGCTCCAATTCAAAAGTTAAAGACGATTTAGTGTGGACATCTCAAGTTGATCAGCTAGTTAAAATGGTCATTATAAGCTGATCATTGGTGCTCCGTGAGTAAATGCTTAAAAATGAAGTATAATGCATCGTATGACGCAGTTTGGGATATATTGCATTACTTCGAGGGTTAATCGTAGCAATTTTGGTCTTAAGTTTTTTAAGAATATAGAAAATTGAGCTAGCTTAATGTGGGTGTTGGATTCGTGATCTTCTGAACTCTAAATCAAAAGTTACAGACGATTTAGTGCGGACATATCAAGTTGATCACTCAGTTAAAATGATCATTCAAAATTGATCATTGGTGCTCCTTGAGTAAAGGCTTATAAATTAAGAATAATGCATGGAATCATGCAGTTTGGAATACATTGGATTACTTGGAGGCATTGTAGTAGCTCATTCAGTCTCAAATGTTATCACAATACGGAAAATTGAACTAGCCTAACGTGGGCGTTGGACTCATGTCATTTTGAGCTCCAAATCAAAAGTTAAAGACGATTTAGTGCGGACATGTCAAGTTGATGAGCTAGTTAAAATGATCATTTTAAACTGCTCATTGGTGCTCCTTGAGTAAAGGCTTATTAATGAAGAATAATGAATGGCATCACGCAATTTGGAATAAATTAGATTACTTGGAGGCTTTTTCGTAACTCTTTCAGTCTCAAATGTTGTCAAAATATGGACAATTGAGCTAGATTGACGTGGGCGTTGGACTCATGTAATTTTGAGCTCTAAATGAAAAGTTAAAGAGGATTTAGTGCGGACATGTCAAGTTGATCAGATAGTTAAAATGATCATTTTAAACTGATCATTGGTGCTCCTTGAGTAAAGGCTTAAAAAGGAAGTATAATGCGTGCCATCACGCAATTATGAATAGATTGGATTACTTGGATGCTTTGTCGTAGCTATATCGGTCTTAAGTTTTTTAAGAATATAGAAAATTGAGCTAGCTCAATGTAAGCGTTGGATTCGTGTTATTCTGAATTCTAAATCAAAATTTACAGATGATTTAGTGCATATATGTCAAGTTGATCGGTCAGTTAAAATGATCATTGTAAACTGATCATTGGTACTCCTTGAGTAAAGGCTTTTGAATGAAGCTTTGCAATAGCTATCTCGGTCTTAAATTTTGTCACAATATAAAACATTGAGCAACGTGGGTGTTGGATTTGTGTCATTCTCAACTCTACATCAAAAGTTACGACGATTTAGTGCGGACATGTCAAGTTGAGGCTTTGTAAAAGCTCATTCCATCTCAAATGTTGTCACAATAAGGAAAATTGAGCTACTGAACGTGGGAGTTGGACTCCTGTCATTTTGAGCTCTAAATCAAAAGTTAAAGACGAATTAGTGGAGACATGTCAAGTTGATCAACTAGTTAAAGCAATCATTCTAAACTAATCATTGGTGCTGCTTGAGTAAAGGCTTATAAATGAAGCATAATGCATGGCATCACGCAGTTCGGTATATATTGGATTACTTTGAGGTCTCTTTGTAGGTCTTTCAGTCTCAAATGTTGTCACAATACAGAAAATTCAGCTAGCTTAACATTGGTGGTTGGATCATGTCATTTTGAACTCTAAATCAAAAATTAAAGAAGATTCAGTGTGGACATGTCAAAATGATCAGCTAGTTAAAATGATCATTTTAAACTGATCATTGGTGCTCCTTGAGTAAAGGCTTAAAAATGAGGTATAAGGCATGACATCACACACTTAGGGATAGATTGGATTATTTGGATGCTTTGTCGTAGTTATTTCGGTCTTAAGTCTTTTAAGAATATAGAAATTTGTTCTAGCTTAACGTGGGCGTTGGATTCGTGTTATTCTGAACTCTAAATCAAAAGTTACCGAAGATTTAGTGTGGAAATGTCAAGTTGATCAGTCAGTTAAAATGATCATTCTAAACTGATCACTGGTACTCATTGAGTAAAGGCTTATAAATGAGGCATAATGCATGGCATCACGCAGTTCGGGATACATTGGATTACTTGGAGGCTTTTTAATAACTCTTTCAGTATCAAATGATGTCACAATATGGGCAATTGAGCTAGCTTGACGTGGGCGTTGGACTCATGTCATTTTGAGCTCTAAATCAAAAGTTAAAGACGATTTAGTGCGTACATGTCAAGTTGATCAGCTAGTTTAAATGATCATTCTAGACTGAGCATTGGTGCTCCTTGAGTAAAGGATTATGAAGAATGATCCATGGCATCCCGCAGTTTGGGATAAATTGGATTACTTGGAGGCTTTGTAATAGCTCATTCCTTCACAAATGTTGTCACAATATGGAAAATTGAGCTAGCCTAATGTGGGAGTTGGACTCCAGTCATTTGAGCTCTAAATCAAAAGTTAAAGACGAATTAGTGGTGACATGTCAAGTTGATCAACTAGTTAAAGCAATCATTCTAAACTGATCATTGGTGCTACTTGAGTAAAGGCTTTTAAATGAAGCATAATGCATGGCATCACGCAGTATGGGATACATTGGATTACTTTGAGGCCTTTTCGTAGGTCTTTCAGTGTCAAATGTTGTCACAATACAGAAAATTCAGCAAGCTTAACATGGGCGGTCGGTTCATGTCATTTTGAGCTCTAAATCAAAAGTTAAAGAAGATTTAGTGCGGACATGTCAAAATGATCAGATAGTTAAAATGATCATTCTAAATTTAAAGATGATTTAGTGCGGACAAGTCAAGTTGATCTGCTAGTTAAAATGATCATTTTAAACTGATCCTTGGTGCTCATTGAGCAAAGGTTTAAAATGAAGTCTAATGCATGGCATCACGCAGTTTCGAATCGAATTGATTACTTAGAGGATTTGTGGTAGCTAGATCGGTCTTAAATTTTCACGATATAGAAAATTCAGCTAGCTTAACGTGGGCGTTGAATTTTTGTCATTCTGAACACTAAATAAAAAGTTACGGACGATTAATGGCAGACATGTCAAGTAGATCGGCCAGTTAAAATTATAATTCTAAATTGATCATGTGTACTCATTGAGTAAAGGCTTATAAATAAAGCATAGTGCATGACACAATATGGAAAATTATCATTCTAAATTGATCATGTGTGCTCATTGGGATAGAATACTTGGAGGGTTTTTCGTAGCTCTTTCAATCTCAAATGATGTCACAATATGGAAAATTGAGCTAGCTTAACGTGGGTGTTGGACTCTTGTCATTTTGAGCTCTAAAATCAAAAGCTAAACACGATTTAGTGCAGACAAATAAGTTGATTAGCTACTTAAAATTATCTTTCTAAACTGATCATTGGTGCTCATTGAGCAAAGGTTTACAAATGTAGCATAATGCATGGCATCACGCAGTTTAGGATACATTGGATTGTTTGGAAGCTTTATCGTAGCTATTTCAATGTCAAATGTTGAAAAAAATATGAAAATTGTGCTAGCGTAATGTGGCGATGGATTCGTGTAATTCTGAACTATAAATCAAAAGTTACGGATCATTTAGTGCGGACATGTCAAGTTGATCGGCCAGTTAAAATGATCATTTGAAACTGATCATTGGTGCTCATTGAGTAAAGGCTTATAAATGAAGTATAATGGATCGGATCACACAGTCTCGGATACATTGGATTACTTGGACGCTTTTTCGTAGCTCTTTCAGTATGAAATGTTGTCACAACATGGAAAATTCAGCTAGCTTAACGTGGCGTTGGACTCATGTTATTTTGAGCTCTAAACTGAAAGTTAAAGACGATTTAGTGCGGACATGTAAGTTGATCATCCAGTTAAAATGATCATTCTAAACTGATCATTGGTGCTCCTTGATTAAAGGCTAATAAATGAAGCATAATGCATGTCATCACACAGTCTAGGATATATTGGATTACATGGAGGCTTTTTAATAGCTCTATCAATCTCAAATGATGTCACAATATGGACAATTGAGCTAGCTTGACGTGGGCGTTGGACTCATGTCATTTTGTGCTCTAAATCAAAAGTTAAAGACAATTTAGTGTGGACATGTAAGTTGATCAGCGAGTTAAAATGATCATTCTAAACTGATCATTGGTGCTTCTTGATTAAAGGCTAATAAATGAAGCATAATGCATGCCAATACATAGTGTGGGAATGATTGGATTACTTGGAGGCTTTTTCGTAGTTATTGCAGTCTTAAATTTTGTAACAATATAGAAAATTGAGCTAGATTAAAGTGGGCATTCGATTCGTGTCATTTTGAACTCTAAATCAAAAGTTACGGATGATTTAGTGTAGACATTTAAAGGTTATCAGCCAGTTAAAAATGATCATTCTAAACTGATCATTTTTGCTCATTGAGTAAGGATTATAAATGAAGCAAAATGCATTCCATCACACAGTTTGGGATACATTGGATTACTTGGAGGCTTGGTCATAGCTTTTACAGTCTCAAATGTTGTCAGAATATAGAAAATCGAGCTAGTTTATTGTAGGCGTTGGATTCAGATCATCTTGAACTCTAAATTAAAAGTTATGGACGATTTAGTGCAGACATAGAAAGTTGATCGGCTAGTTATATTGATCATTATAAACTTATCATTGGCGATCCTTGAGGAAAGGCCTATAAATGAAGTATAACGCATGTCATCACGCAATATGGGATAGATTGGATTACTTGGAGAATTTGTCATAGCTATTTACGATTTATATTTTTGGCACAAATGATTTATACTTGGAAAATTCAGCTAGTTTAATGTAGGCGTTGCATTCGTGTCATTCTGAATTCTAAATCTACAAATGATTTAATGCGGACATGTCAAGTTGATCGGTTAGTTAAAATAATCATTCTAAACTGATCATTGGTGCTTCTTGACTAAAGGCATATAAATGAAGCATAATGCATGACATCACACAGTTTGGGATAGATTGGATTACTTGAAGGCTTTGTCGTAGCTATTTTGGTTTTAATTTTGTCACAATATAGAAAATTGAGCTAGTTTAACATAGACATTGGATTCGTGTCATTTTGAACTCTAAATCAAAAGTTATAGGCGATTTAGTGCATACATGTCAATTCGATCGGCCTGTTAAAATAATCATTCTAATTTGATCATTGGTGCTCCCTGAGTAAAGACTTATAAATGAAGAATAATGCATGGCATCACGCAGTTTGGGATACATTGGATTACTTGGAGGCTTTGTCGTAGCTCTTTCAGTCTCAAATATTGTCACAATATGGAAAATTGAGCTAGGTTAACGTGGCATTGGATTCGTGTCATTCTGAAATGTAAATAAAAATTTACGAAAAATGTACTGCGGACATGTCAAGTTGATCGGCCTGTTAAACTGATCATTATAAACTTAACATTGGTTTTCCTTGAGCAAAAGCTTAAAAATAAAGTATAATGCATGGGATAACGCAGTTTGGGATAGATAATATTACTTGTACGCTTTTTCGTAGCTCATTCAGTCTCAAATGTTGTCAAAATATGAAAAATTCAGCTAGTTTAACGTGGGTGTTGAACTCATGTCATTTTCAGCTCTAAATAAAAAGTTAAAGCCGATTTAGTGCGGACATGTAAGTTGAACAGCCAGTTAAAATGATCATTTTAAATTGATCACTGGTGCTCCTTGATCGTAGCTATTTCGGTTTTAAATTTTGTCACAATATAGAAAATTGAGCTTGATTTGCGACCACTGTAATTTTGGTACAATTTACGACTGATTTGCGACAAATCATTGGTGATTGTATGTGCGACTATTTTGCGGCTGGATTTCAATTACAAATTTTGCCACTACTTTGCAACTACATATATGGTTGCAAAAGATGTAGTCACAAATATGTCATAAAAGTTTGTGACTGATATGCGACCACAGTGCAAGACGTGGTCGCAAATCAATCACCAGAGTTTGCGACTGATTTGCGACTATGTTATATATTCAGTCGCAAATCAATTATAAATAATTGTGATTGATTTGCAACTGAGGATGAATTTCTTGGAAAAATAGTTGTAGTCGCAAATCAGTTGCAAATATATGTGACTGATTTGCGAATACACGTAATATTTTTTAAAAAAATAGATGTAGTCGCAAATTGTTTATAAAAAAAGTGAGACGGATTTGCGACAGATTTGCGATTACAACCGATTTACATTTTAAAAAATAATAATTAATTGAATATCTTGAAAATGAAATAAAATTTTTTTAAAAAATAATAATTTTTTTAATTTCAAAATATTTTAATAAATTATTATTCTTTAAAAAATAATAATTATTTTTAATTAATTAATAATGAATATAATTTTTAATATTAGTTTTAAAATACTTTGTTTAAATAAACTGTTTTGTAAATATAAATATTATTATAATTAAATAATAAATAAATTTTATTAATTAAATATTTTATAAATATTAATAAATTAGAAAAAAATTATTTAATAAAATTCAATTTACAAAAAAAAAATCTAATTTTCTGGCTGCGGGAATTGAAAATCCGATGGTGAAAATGTTGGTAGAGCGGTCGACGGTTCACCTGGGCCATCGTTATCCTGAATAAAAGAGGCGAATGTAGGATCCATCCGTTTGAAATAGCCAACGAGCATGTCCAAGTTGTTGATCATGTTTTGATTTTCTTTTTGCACTTCCTGCATCTTCCGATTAGCTTCCTGAATTTCCACGTTTTGTTCTTCAATAGGCACGTTGATTGCGTTTTATTTTTCGATTCGGCACTGCGCGGATAAAAGGTTAACCTGAAGCACAACATAGTTGGCGGTAGTAGATTGCAAGCCACTACACCTACCCAACCCATGCATGGGGTTCAGACTACCGAGTCCGTAAAGACAGCCACGGTCATCGGCAACGAAAGACTACAAAACAACTAGAATAAAATTAGAATACTACAAAAAAAAATTTGAATAAATATATTGAACTAAATGTACATAAAATTTTTTTTTTAAAAAAGTTGTTACCTGAATGAAGATCTCATTGATCTCTTCTTGGGTCAGCTCAATTCGCCGGGAAGTACCGTCGGATGTTTCTGTTGCATCGACTTGCACGATCGCCATATTTTTTTGGATATTGCATTCGTATGCTTCACAAATTTGTTTAGCTTTCAAATCCACATACGAACCATCGAGATGAGTGTGAGTTTTTATAAATACCTCACCAATTGAGACCGGTCGTCCCAAATTATTTTCTTAAACATATTTTGAAATAAATTATTATTAAATAACAATTAAATTTATATTTAAATTGAAATATTTTAAATTATTTACCATTTTGGGTTGGATCTCGATGTAAGATTTTCGGCCCGACAAATGCTTGTGCGGACCAAGGCCATCCGGAGTGGAGTTGGGGTTATTAGAGGATTTGCTATTCCTCTCGTTTGATGTTTATGTTTCCTTGTAGTCTGTCATTATTTTGTACAGACTTGGGGAAATCCACTTGGGATGTTTGCCGGTTGTATGAACCGTGCTCACCATCCCTTTCATCCGTCTTACATAGTGGAGTCAAACTCCTTCCGTACCACAGGGTGATCATAGGATCCCATGTGTACGATTGCTTCGAATTTAATAATATATTATTAGCTTTATTAAATTTTAAATTTTATGAAATAAAAAATTTCAAAAAATTATAAAAGAAAAAATTTACTTATCGCAAATTCGATGAAATATTTTTTTTTGGTTCAGCTGTTACGACCTTCCAACTATAGTAGGGCCGTCAAATTTATTTTTAAATTTTTTTGAAATTTGAGGTGTTACTGCCCTTTTGACCCGGTCAAACCTAATTTATTACAAAATTTTAATTATAAATTTAAAGTATTTATTTATAATGAAATATTTATAATTTATAAAAATTAGTTTAAAAATAAAATTAAAAACTTACCATGTTGTGTTCGGTGCATGTACAGGAGACAATACAGTCAAGTACTGGTCCCACCCCGGGGTTTGTAACAAACTATCAAGTGTGATAGTTTGTTCCCCCGTTTCCATTTCGGATGGCGATCATCTTCCTCCTCATGGTCCTCGCATTCTTGAAATCCTGGGGCAGGATCGGTTTCAGGAACCGAGTGCGGAGTGAATGTGTATTGTGGAGGGAGGCGAGCTGCCGCTCTATAAATGGCGGGTGAGGGATTCGAGGAGGCCAAACAATTACCACGGCCGGAAGACGATGGGATTTGTCATCTTCCAAGACCTCTCATCGACCTACCGTTACTTGCCAATTGTTTTTTTTGGTTGGGAAAGAGGTTTGTGTTTGAGAGAAATTATAGAAACTAGAAATGTTTGAAATGTGAAAAATGAGGGAAACCCATCACGTATTTATAAATTAGTGGCAAAATGCAAAATTAATGATGTGGTAGCAAATCATTCGCAAATTTGCGACTGATTCGCAACCACCAATTAATTTGGTGGGAATCGAAAAATGTGAAAACTTTCAAACTCCCACCAAATTAATGGTTGTCGCAAATCAGTTTCAAATTGGCGACTGATTTGCGACCAGCAATTATTTTGGTGGAAGTTGAAAAATTCGAAAACTTTCAAACTCCTACCAAATTTAATGGCAGTCGCAAATAAGTTGAAAATTTGCGAATGATTTGCAACTACCATTAAATTTGGTGAGAGTTTGAAAGCTTTCGGATTTTCAGTTCCCACCGAATGCACCGGTGGTCGCAAATTGGCGACTGATTTGTGACAACTCTTATTAATTCGATAAATAAATAAGTGGTCGCTAATCAGTAACACATTTTGCGACTAGTTTGCGATGACATTTTATTTTATGTATGATAATATGTTATTTTCATTAGTGGTCGCAAATCAGTTGCAAATTACATCTGATATTTGTGACCAATTTGCCATCACTTTTCTAGTGTAGTGGCAATGTGGTGGCAAAATAATCACAATTAATGTCCCAAACCCTAAATTTTATGATTTTGTTGAATAAATTGAATTATATAAGATTCATAACTTGATTCGGAGTTGTACAAACTTTAATTATTAAGTAAACAACAACATATACCAAATTTACCAAAGTTATATATCTTTTATCTAAAACACTTAACACATTTCCTTAACCCTATAACTCTTATATACACTTCAAATTTTTATACAATTTACATGAACACAAATATGATTTTGTATATATTTGCGACCAATTTGCGACCACTGTACAAATTTTGATCCGGTGGTTGCAAATCAATCGCATATTTGTGACTGATTTGTGACCACATATGATATTTGTGACCAGCTTGCCACCACTTTCCTAAAGTAGTTGCAATGTGGGGGAAAAGTATTCATAATTAATGCCCCAAACCTTAAATTTTATGATTTTGTTGAATAAATTGAATTATATAAGATTGATAACTTGATTAGGAGTTGTACAAACTTCAATTACTAAGTAAACAACAACATTTACCAAATTTACCAAATTTACATATCATTTACCTAAAACACTTAACACATATCTTTAATTTTATACCTCTTATATACACTTCAAATGTTTCTAAAATTTACATGAACACAAATATTATTTTTTGTATATTTGGCCACCTAGAATGGTTCATACTTACCTAGAAATGCAAAAACAAATTGTAAATGTGGAAAATACATAGGGAAAATGTGTATTTACGCTATGTAGTCGTAATGTGGTCGCTATTTTACGACCAATTTGTGACCACGGTACAAATTTTAATCTTGGGGTCGCAAATCTGTCGCATATTTGCACCTGATTTGCGACCACATGTAATATTTGTGACGAATTTGCCACCACATTCCCAATGTAGTGGCAATGTGGTGGCAAATTAGTCACAATTAGTGCCACAAAACCTAAATTATATGGTTTTTGTGAATACATTAAACTATATTAGGATCAAATGTCAAAAATACATAAAACGTCAATACATTAATTACATCTCTTCGTCCTCGTCATCATCTGAAAATGAAATATTAAACTGAATTTCATCTTATAGTTTGGCATCTCCAACATCGAAATCAATTTCTTTGGTATGATTAACTCTATCGACCAAACGATCTACTTCTATCTCTTGAACAACCATTACCTCTTCATCATTTTCTTGTTGCAAAAGCCTAATCTCGTATTTGTTTTTGTATTTCTCCAAAATGTTAGATCTAGGATTAACTTTCATAACACTAAGCCATATTTGTTTTGATGATGATTTGGTGTGCAGATAGGGAATATAACAAACTTGATCTGCTTGAGACTCTGGTACATCATAACTAGTGAAATGTAAATTAGTTATATATATATAACAAAATTAATTTATATAATTTTACGTACATAATACATATAAATTTGCGTATATTTATAGTTAATTATTTAAGTACATACCTAGTATAAATGGTTCGTATTTATAGTATTTCCCGGATATTAAGACATCAACGACGCCATTTTCCGAATTCCGAGTTCTTTTCGAAAATGTAGGATCATACCACTCACATTTCAAAATCATGATCTTCAAATTTAGGAGGCCAACATACTCAAGTTGAATGATATCTGTTAAAATCACGTAGAAATCAGCTTCATTAGATGCATCTGAGTAATTGTCTCCCTTGACACAAATGCCATAGTTACATGTCTTTCTCCTATGTCCATGTTTCTTTGTGTGGAACATATAACCTCTTGTAATATAGATCGGCCAAGTTGATGGTTATTCATCGGTCCTTGAACTAATTCTTGAGCCCATATTGGAAAGACGCGTGGATCTGTTGAAGTGCATGCATTGACCTAAAATCGCATAAAAAACCTCGAATTTGGGAGTCACTAACACTTTAAACCTTGAGACTTTGTCACTTACACTATAAACATCTAAACTTAATTTTTTTTATCATTTTTAACAATAAAATTTATACCCGATTACTCTCCGTCAAAAAGAATTAACAAAACATAAAATGACGTTAAGAGTGATTTAACCTCGGTTAAAAATGATTTACGCTCCGTTAAAAACGATTTACGCTCTGTTAAAAACGATTTAACCCCATTTATTTTAAGTTAACACATGGGTTTTAATTATTTAAAATGGGAGAGTTTTCGAAGGGCATTAGGTTTTGTGAGAAAGGGGGAAAATTGAAGGAAGAGTGAATTGGTCTTAAATTGAAGAAAGAACGAGTTAAGATTGAAGATAGAACGAGGTACGATTGGTGAAAATGATGTTAATTCGTTCGAATTTGCTTGCGATTTAAAGGGGCTCGGTTTCGATTTTGGTTTTCTTTTGATGTTTTTGAGTTTCATGATTTCGGATTTTCATGTTCTTGTTGAATTTTGGGGTTTCGGGTTTGAATGTCTCATTGGATTTCAGGGTTTTAGGGTTTCTGAGTTTGAGGTTAGGAGTTTCTGGGTTTCGAAGTTGCGTTGCACTCTTTGTTGAATGTCGGACAACTTCCATTGCACTATTTTCAGATACAATTCTTCTAAATACTTGTACATTTCGCCTTCTTTTTTCATAAATCCACCGTATTGGATTATAAGTTTCACCATACCATCATCACTGTCGACAAAAAAGAAGTTTGGTCATCAAATCAAGAAATAAACCCAAACAGCCATAATCGAACACGATATCCAAACCTACAACCGGAAATACACAAACTCGTACCTCAAATACACAAAATCACACCCTATCACACAATATCGAACCCAAACATCCACAATCTAACACGAAATCGAATCCTACAACCAAAAATACATAAAATCCTACACAAAAGACACAAAACCGAACCCTCAACACAACATCGAACCCTAACAACCATAATCTAAGATGAAATCATACAATCGAACCTCAAATACCCAAAATCAAACTCATCACAAAATATCGAACCCAAACAGCAAAATCAAAAATAATATGAAACACAATCGAACCCATAAACGTGAAATCGGACCTTAGAACACTACGTCAAACCCCAACATCAAAAATCGAACACGAAATCACAATATCCAACCGGAAATACCCAAATCGAACCCTAGAACACTATGTAGCAACAATGAAAAATCGAAAACGAAATCACAAGATCTAAGCGGAAATACCCATAATCGAACCCTAGAACACTACGTCGAACCCCAACAACGAAAAATTGAACCCAAAAGATCAACATCCAACCGAAAATACCCAAAATCAAACCCTAGAGCACTAGAAAATTGCAACACTTAGAAATTACAGTCGAAATCACCTTCGATTCTAAGTTTAAAACTTATTTGACCTCATCTCGATGCCATGTTCCTTTTCCCAAATTCGAATTTCGTTTGTTCTTGATTTTTCGAAAAACCCTAAAATCCCAAATTGATTTCGGGGATTTTTTCACGATACCCTTTTGTTTTCTCTAACTCCGTTGTGAAAAACGAAGTTATGGCAACTAAAACCAATGTTTCACGACGTTATCTTCACTTAAATGGCGTTATTTCAAATTAAACGGTGTTATGAGGTCCGTTTCAGATTTATAATGCACTGTTATCCAAAGTGACAGTTTAAGGTTAATATTGTACCAAATAAATGTTCGAGGCTTTAAAATGTTAGTCACAAAATCTTGAGGTTTAAAGTGTTAGTGGCTGCCAAATTCGAGGTTTTTATGCGATTTTCCCTATGATCATATATATAAAAAGTATTAGTATTTCAAAATTAAAATATTTAATATAATATACATGTCAATTAATTAAACATACATAATCTCTAACCCATATGTGGAAATTTTCCTCTTTTTTCGATGAAATGTCATCTTCCAAAAGATATGGATACGTACAACGAATTTGATCTTCAAATATGCTACAAAATTAAATATGAAAAAATAATATATATTGCTTGATTACAATGAAATTGTTGTAATGAATGCAATTGTTTTCATAGTATTTACCTCTCTACTGACCAAAAATATTCACAATTCCGCAAAATATACGCATGTGCATATTTGTATCTTTTTCAGAGATCCATATTTCTTTACATTTACCACTTGGGCGACCCATGTGAGTAAATATATCCTTCACTCCGGGATCTGGATATACTGGGAGCTCACCTTCATCGAATGTTGTAAACCTTTATATATATATATTATACACGATATTTAGCAGGCAAATTTAATTAATTACCCTTCATAATAAAATAATTAATTAATAAACAAAAGAATTTATGTTACCTATTTTTAGTGCATATATAGGCAGCAAAGTAATGCTTTGAGAAGTAAGATATCTCATCATTCACATATGATTAAACAATCGACCCTGCAGCATATCGTTTGTTTTTCGCCTTGCTTTTAATTTTTTTTTAAAATCTTTCAAATGGATACATCCACATATATTGCACAGGTCCACCCAGTTCAGCTTTGTATGGCAGATGTATAGGTAGGTGCTCCATGACTTCAAAAAATACAAGTGGAAAGGTCGTCTCCAAATTGCACAAGGTTATGACTATGTTTTCCTTCAGAATTCGGACACAGCTTTGTTGTAATAATCTAAAGCATAGATCACGGAAAAATCCTCCAGTCCCTATATTATCATCTAGTATTAATTAGTACATGGAATTATTATTAATTTACGTACTTATAATAGAAAATATGTTTATTAGTATATACCTGATAATGCTAGATGAACATTTCGTGGTAAAAGTTATGCAAATATAAAAGGAAGAAGCCTTTCCATAAAAACATGGCAGTCATGGCTTTTCATGCCCGAGAACTTCAGTCCATCCATATCCACAAAATTTGCAAAATCTGCCGCATAGCCGTCCGGAAATTTGACATCATTTTTGATACATTCCAATAAGCGTTCTTTGGCTTTTTGTTGCAACCAATATATAGGGAATGGAGCATTATCCCGACCATCCACGTGCAACTCTTTTCGAGAGCAAAACTTTGCAATATCCAACTTTGAATTAATTGTATCTTTTTATTTCTCCTTCACATTCATAAAAGTATTAATGATGTTATCGAAGAAATTTTTCTCTATATGCATCACATCAAGATGATGTCGAAGGTTAAGATCTGTCCAGTACGGCAACTCCCAAAATATGCTTTCTTTGTGCCAATTATGCCAGCTCCCATAACCTTATTCTTTACTTTCATGACCGTTTCCTCCACATTTAGATGTTCTTAAACGATTGACAGTTTTTATTCGCTTGTATAAAATTTGTTCGCCTGTCAAAGATTTGTGTTGGATAGTCATTCAAAGCGTGATTCCCATTTAAAAAATTTGTTTTATATTTCCGTAACGGGTGACCCTTAAGAAGAAACCTTCTATGACAATCAAACCAACACGTCTTTCTACCATTGGGTAATTGAAATGCATTTGTATCATCCATACAAATTGGACAAGATAGTCTACCATGCATTTTCCATCCTGACAACATTCCATAAGCGGGAAAATCGCTGATCGTCCACAGTAACATGACTTTTAGATTGAAATTTTGATTCAACGATACATCATATGCATCAACTCCCATAGACCACAATTCTTTCAACTCATCAATCAAAGGTCGGATGAATATATCCAGACTTGTGCGCGGATGATTTGGCCTCGAATTCCGAATTGTTAGAAACAAGTACTCTTTCTTCATATACATATCCGGTGGCAAGTTATATGGAGTGATAATCACCGGCCATGATGAATGATTACGAGACATACCAAATAGATTGAACCCATCATTACATAAGCCAAGATAAACGTTTTGACATTCAGCAGCATATCTAGGATGTAGATAATGAAAAATTTTCCACTCCGCAGCATGAGATGGATGACTCATTTCTTCGTCTTCTGCTTCATGCCTTGTGTGCCACCTCATTGCCTCTGCGGTTTTCTCGATTTGATACATTCTCTTAAGTCCATCGCCTATTGGTAAAAACCACATATGACTGAAAGGTATTCTCGTCCTGCCTTCGCTTGGCTTATATCGGGGGGAATCCGAAAATTTGAATTTTTCTTATTTCTCATCTACTTTCCAAAAGATCATACAACTGTGAACACACACGTCAATTTTATAAAACGGGAGCCCTAAATTTCGCATCAATTTTTCGGTTTCATAATATGAAACCATTGCCTAATTCTCCTTGGAAAATATTCCGTAAACAGGTCCGCCCAAGAATCCATGCATTTTTCTGGTAGATTAAAATCAGATTTAATGTTCATGAACCGAGGAGCTAAATATAACTGTGAGTACCATTCATGACAACCATCATACAATTGATGTTTCGCAGCTTCTAACATGTTGTAAAAATTTTGTGGTTCTACATTAGGTTCTTCTACAATATTATATTCTTCCTCGTTCTGATTATAGTACTCATTAGTCGTAGTCTTACGAATTGCATCCGTCACCATTTCAACATATCTAATACCGGATCTACCAACTGTTTCTTCACGAGTACCACACGTACCTCCCTGATTTCTTTGGACATCACCCCGACTACTCGTCCCTAACTGAATATTCAGCTCTTCTCCATGTTTATACCAAATATAATAATTTGCATAAATCCTCAACTATATAGATGACTCCATATTTATCGTCTTGGAAGAAATTTATCATTTTTGCAATTAATTCAAGGACCAAAAAACTAACCTCCGCTACTTTGAGCTATTTGTTGACTACTTGCAAAATTCATGAACTGATCCATGCCTTGAGCAAATTCTGCCGATATATTTCTTGAATCAATCCTTTTGTACATCCAATCTCATGAATTATTATAATTTACCCACATGTTTAAAGTTTTTTTTCCTTTCGATTCTACAAATGAGAGAATGGGATGGGGCACATTATACAAGATTTTGCCACTACTTTGCCAATACTTTGTCACTACTTTGCGACCACAACAACGTAGTCGCTTAAAAGTCGGTATACCTACCATGCATATGTTTTTTATGTTGTCACTTTGCCACCACTTTGTGACTGAAGAGCCACTCCTACTGTAGTCTCAAATTGGTTGCATATTTCGCTACCAATATGCGACTAATATGTGGTTCTTCCACATCCAGTCGCTAATTAGTTGCACTAACATGTGGTTGTTCCACATGCAGTTGCTAATTGGTCGCAAAGTAGCGACTGATTAGCGACTGCCACCATCAGTTGCTAATTAGTCGTATTTTAGTCGCATAATGGTTGCGTATTGCGACCAATATGCGACTACACATTTTAGTCACCCTTTTGCGACCACTTCACGATTACATCTCTATAGTCGTAAATTGGTCGCAAAATAGTTGCAAATGAAGTCACAAAATTTGCGACCACATATGTAGTCGTAAAATACTGTGGCATTTGGTAGTTTTCTTGTAATACTTGAGTAAAGGCTTATAAATAAAGTATAATCCATGGCATCACGCAGTTCGGGATACAATGGATTACTTGGAGGCTTTGTCGTAGCTCTTTTAGTCTTAAACGTTGTCACAATATGGAACATTGAGCTAGCCTAACGTGGGCGTTGGTTTAATCTCATTCTGAGCTCTAAATTAAAAGTTAAACAGATTTAGTGCGGAAATGTCAAGTTGATTAGCTAGATAAAATGATCATTCTAAATTCATCAGTTTTTTCCATGAGTAAGTGTGTATAAATGAAGCATAATGCATAACATCATGCAGTTTGGGATCTATTGAATTACTTGGAGGCTTTGTCGTAGCTATTTCAATCTAAACTTTGTCAAAATATTGAAAATTGAGCTAGCTTAACGTGGGAGTTGGATTCGTGTCATTTTGAACTCTAAATCAAAAGCTACATACGATTTAGTGCGGACATGTCATGTTGTTCGGTCAGTTAAAATTATCATTCTAAACTGATCATTGGTGCTCCTTGAGTAAAAGCTTATAAATGAATCATAATGCATGGGATCACGCAGTTTGGGATACATTGGATTACCTGTAGGCTTTGTAATAGGTCTTTCAGTCTTGAATAGTGTAACAATATAGAAAAATGAGCTAGCTTAACGTGGGTGTTGGATTCGTGTCATTCTGAACTCTAAATCAAAAGTTAAATACGATTTAGTGGAGAGATGTCAAGTTGATTTGCCAGTTAAAATGATCATTCTAAACTGATAATTGTTGCTCCTTGAGTAAAGGCTTATAAATTAAGCATAATGCATGGTTTCACACTGTTTGGGATACATTGGGTTACTTGTAGGCTTTGTAATAGCTCTTTCAGTCAAAATATTGTCACAATATGGAAAATTGAGCTAGCTTAACGTGGGTGTTGGATTCATATCATTTTGAGCTCTAAATCGAAAGTTAAAAACGATTTAGTGTGGACATGTCAAGTTGATCAGCTAGTTAACATGATCATTCTCAACTGATCATTTTATCTCCGTGAGTAAGGGCGTATAAATGAAGTATAATGAATAACATCAAGCAGGTTGGGATAGATTGGATTACTAGGAGGCTTTGTCTTAGCTATTTCGGATTTAATTTTGTCAAAATATAGAAAATTGAGCTAGCTTAACGTGGGCATTGGATTCGTGTCATTCTGAACTCTAAATAAAAAGTTACGGACGATTTAGTTTGGAAATGTCAAGCTGATCGACCATTTAAAATAATCATTCTAAACTGATCATTGGTGTTCTTTGAGTAAAGGCTTATAAATGAAGCATAATGCATGGTATGACGCAGTTTGGGATACATTGTACTTGGAGGCTTTGTCGTATCTCCTTCAGCCTCAAATGTTGTCACAATATTATAAATTTATCTAGATTAACGTGGGCATTCGATTCATATAATTTTGAGCTCTAAATCCAATGTTAAAGACAATTTAGTGTGCACATTTTAAGTTGATCAGCTAGTTAAAATGATTATTCTAAACTGATCATTGGTGCTGATTGAGGTAGCTATTTCAGTCTTACATTTTATCACAATATAGCAAATTGAGGTAGCTTAACGTAAGCGTTAGATTCGTGTCATTCTAAACTTTAAATCAAAAGTTACGAAAGATTTAGTGCGGAAATGTCATGTTGATCAACAGTACAATGATCATTCTAAACTGATCATTTGTGCGCCTTTAGTAAAGGCTTATAAATGAAGTATAATGCATGGCATCACGAAGTTTGGAATACATTGGATTACTTGGAGGCATTGTTGTAGCTATTTTGGTCTCAAATTTTATCATAATATAGAAAATTGAGCTAGCTTAACGGGGGCATTGGATTCATGTCATTCTGAATTCTAGATCAAAAGTTACTGATGATTTTGTGCGGAAATATCAAGTTTATCGGCTAGTTAAATTGAATATTCTAAACTGATCATGGGTCCTCATTGAGCAAATGTTTACGAATGAAGCATAATGCATGATCACACGCAGTTTGGAATAGATTGGATTAGTTGGAGGCCTTGTCGTACCTATTTTGGTTTTAAATTTAATCACAATATAGAAAATTGAGGTACATTAATGTCGGTGTTAGATTCGTGTCATTCTAAACTTTAAATCAAAAGTTACGGGAGATTTTGTGCGGAAAATGTAATGTTGATCGGCCAATTACAATGATAATTCTAAACTAATCATTGGGGATCATTTAGTAAATGCTTTTAAATGAAACAGAATGCATGGCATCACGCAGTTTGGAATACATTGAATTACATGGAGGGATTGTTGTAGCTATTTCGGTCTTAAATTTTATCACAATATATAAAACTGAGATAGCTTAAAGTGGGTATTGGATTCATGTCATTTTGAACTCTAGGTCAAAAGTTACGGAAGATTTAGTGAAGACATGTCAAGTTTATGGGCTAGTTAAATTGATTAATCTAAACTAATCATTGGGGCTCATTGAGCAAATGTTTACAAATGAAGCATAATACATGGCATCACACAGTTTTGAATAGATTGGATTACTTGGAGGCTTTGTCGTAGCTATTTTGGTTTTAAATTTTATCAAAATATAGAAAATTGAGGTTGCTTAACGTGGGTGTTGGATTCGTGTCATTTTGAGCTCTAAATCAAATCTTAAATACGATTTAGTGTGGACATGTCAAGTTATTCAGCTAGTTTAAATGATCATTCTAAACTGATTATTGGTACTGTTTTAGTAAAGGCTTATAAATGAAGCATAATGGATGGCATCACGAGTTTGGAATACATTGGATTACTTGGAGGCTTTGACATACCTCAGATGTTGTCACAATATTGAGCATTGAGCTAGATTAACGTTGGCATTTGATTCATATCATTTGAGCTCTAAATCAAATGTTAAAGACGATTTTGTGTGGACATGTCAACTTGATCAGCTAGTTAAAATGATGATTCTAAACTGATCATTGGTGCTCATTGAGAAAATGTTTACAAATGAAGCATAATGCATGGCATCATGCAGTTTAGGATGCATTGGATTACTTGGAGGCTTTGTCGTAGCTTTTTCAGTCTTAAATTTTATCACAATATAGAAAATTGAGTTAGTTTAACGTGGGCATTAGATTCCTGACATTTTGAACTCTAAATCAAAAGTTACGGAATATTTAATGCGGAAATGTCACGTTGATCGGCTAGTTACCGTGATCATTCTAAACTACTATACGGTGCTCATTAAGCATGACATCACGCTTTTTGGGATACACTGGATTACTTGCAGGCTTTTTCATAACTATTTCAGTCTTAAATTTTTTCAATATATAGAAAAATGAGACAGCTTAACGTTGGTGTTGGATTCGTGTCGTTTTGAACTCTAAACCAAACGTTACAGACAATTGAGTGCTTACATGTCAAGTTGTACGGGCAGTTAAAATGATCATTCCAAACTGATCATTGGTGCTCCTAGAGTAAAGGCTTATAAATGAAACATAGTGCATGGAATCAAACAGTTTGGCATACATTGGATTACTTGGAGGCTTTGTTGTACCTCTTTCAGTCGCAAATGTTATCACAATATTGAAAATTGAGCTAGATTAACGTGGGTGTTTGATTTAGGTCATTTTGAGCTCTGAATCAATTGCCAAACACAATTTAGTTCGGACATGTCAAGGTTATCATCTAGTTAAAACCATCATTCTAAATTGATCATTTGTGCTAATTGAGCAAAGGTTTACAAATAAAGCATAATGCATGGCATCACACAATTTCGGATATATTGGATTACTTGAAGGCTTTTTCATAGCTATTTCAGTATTAAATTTTTTTCATAATATAAAATATTCAACTAGTTTAACGTGGCCGGTAGATTCGTGTCATTCTGAACTATAAATCAAAAGTTACACAGGATTTAGTGTGGACATGTCAAGGTTATCAGTTAGTTAAAATGATCATTATAAACTGATCATTGGTGCTTCAGCAACGGTTTACAAATGAAGCATAATGCATGGCATCACTTAGTTTAAGATAGATTGGATTGTTTGGAAGCTTTGTCATAGCTATTTCGGTCTTAAATTTTGTCACGATAAAGAATATTGATCTAGCTCAATGTGGACGTTGGATTCGTGTCATTCTGAACTCTAAATTAAAAGTCACGGACGATATAGTGCGGATATATGAAGTTGATCGGTCAGTTAAAATGATCAGTCTAAGCTGATCATTGGTTCTCCTTGAGTAAAGACTTATAAATGAAGCATAATGCATGTCATCACGCAGTTTGGGATACATTGGATTACTTGGAGGCTTTGTTGTAGCTCTTTTAGTCGCAAATGTTGCCATAAAATTGAAAATTGAGCTAGATTAATGTGGGCGATGCATTCATGTCTTTTTCAGCTCTAAATCAAATGTTAAAGACGATTTAGTATGGACATGTCAAGGTTATCAGCTAGTTAAAATGATCATTATAAACTGATCATTGGTGCTCATTGAGCAAAGGTTTTAAAATGAAGCATAATGCATGGCAGCACGCAGTTTGGGAAAGATTGGATTACTTAAAGGCATTGTCGTAGCTATTTTGGTCTTAAATTTTTTCACAATATAGAATATGTAGCTAGCTTAACGTGGGTGTTGGATTTGTGTCATTTTGAACTCTAAATAAAAAAAATTGGTCGATATAGTGCGGACATGTCAAGGTGATCATCCAGATAAAGTGACCATTCTAAACTGATCATTTTAAACTGATCATTAGTGCCCCTGAGTAAAGGCTCATTATTTAAGCATATTGCATGGCATCACACAGTTTAGTATAGATTGGATTACTTGAAGGCTTTGTGGTAGTTCTTTCAATCTTAAATGTCGTAATTATATTGAAAATTGAGCCAGCTTAATGTGGACGTTGGATTCCTGTCATTCTGAACTCTAAATCAAAAGTTATGGACAATTTATTGCGTACATGTCAAGTTCATCAGGCGAGTTAAAATGATCATTCTAAACTGATCATTTGTGATTCTTGAGTAAAGGCTTATCAATGAAGCAAAATGCATGGCATCGCGCGGTTTGTGAAAGATTGGATTAATTGGATGTCTTTTCGTAGCTATTTTATCTTAAATTTTGTCACAATATAGAAAACTAAGCTAGCTTAGTGTGGTGGCTGGACTCACGTCATTCTGAACTCTAAATCAAAAGTTACGGACGATTTAGTCTTGACATGTCAAGTTTATCGGCTAGTTAAAATGATCATTCTAAACTGATCACTGGTGCTCATTGAGTAAAGGTTTACAAATGAAGCATAAAGCATGGCATCACGCAGTTTGTGATAGATTGGATTACTTGGAGGCTTTGTCGTAGCTATTTTGGTATTAAATTTTTCAAGATATAGAAAATTGAGCTAGCTTAGCGTTATCGTTTTATTCATGTCATTCCCAACTCTGAATCAAAAGTTAAAGATAATGTACTTCGGATATGTCAATTTGATAAGCTAGTTTAAATGATCATTCTAAATTGATCATTGCTACTCATTGAGCAATGGGTTACAAATGAAGTATAATGCATGACATCACACAGTGTGGGATAGATTGGATTACATGGAGTCTTTTCCGTAGCTATTTTGGTCTTAAATTTTGTCACAACATGAAAAATTGAGCTAGCTTAACATGGGCATTGGTTTCGTGTCATTCTGAACTCTAAATTAAATGTTTCGGACGTGTCATTCTTAACATGGGCATTGGATTCGTGTCACAATATGGAAAATTGAGCTAGCTTAACATGGATATTGGATTCGTGTCATTCAGAACTCTAAATCAAATGTTTTGGACCACTAGTTGCGGACATATCAAGTTGATCGGCCAGTTAAACTGGCCATTTTAAACAGATCATTCTAAACTGATCATTCGTGCTCCGTCAGTAAAGGCTTATAAATGAATCATAATGCATGGCATCACGCAGTTTTGGATAGATTGGATTACTTGAAGGCTTTTTGGTAGTTCTTTCAGTCTCAAATGTTGTAATTATATTGAAAATTGAGGTAGCTTAATGTGGACGTTGGATTCGTGCCATTCTGAACTCTAAATCAAAAGCTATATACAATTTACTACGTACATGTCAAGTTGGTAGGCGAGTTAAAATGATCATTCTAAACTGGTCATTGGTGCTACTTGAGTAAAGGCTTATAAATGAAGCATAATGCATGGCATCATGCAGTTCGGAAAGATTGGATTACATGGATGTTTTTTCATAGCTATTTGCTCTTAAATTTTGTGACGATATATAAAACTAAGCTATCTTAATGTGGGCGTTGGATTCACGTCATTCTGAATTCTAAATAAAAAGTTATGGACGATTTAGTATCGACATGTCAAGCTTATCGGCTAGTTAAATTGATCATTCTAAACTGATCACTGTTGCTCATCGAGTAAAGGCTTATAAATGGAGCATAATGCATGGCATCACGTAGTTTGGGAAAGATTGGATTACTTGAATGTTTTTTCATAGATATTGGATCTTAAATTTTATTACAATATAGAAAACTAAGCTACCTTAATGTGAGCGTTGGATTCAGGTCATTATAAACTCTAAATCAAAAGTTATGAACGATTTAGTATTGACATGTCAAGTTTATCGGCTAGTTAAATTGATCATTCTAAACTGATCACTAGTGCTCATTGAGTAAAGGTTTACAAATGAAACATAATGTATGGCATCGCGCAGTTTGTGATAAGTTGGATTACTTGGAGGCTTTGTTGTAACTATTTTTGTCATAAATTTTGTCGCAATATAGAAAATTGAGCTAGCATATAGTGGGCGTTTTATTCGTGTCATTCCGAACTCTGAATCAAAAGTTAAAGACAATTTAGTGCGGACATGTCAAGTTGATCAGCTAGTTTAAATGATCATTCTAAACCGATCATTGCTGCTCATTGAGCAATGGTTTATAAATGAATTATAATTCATGAAATCACACTGTTTGGGATAGATTGGATTAATTGGAGGCTTTTTCGTAGCTATTTCGGTCTTAAATATTATCACAATATGGAAAATTGAGCTAGCTTAACATAGGCATTGGATTCGTGTCATTCTAAACTCTAAATCAAATGTTTCGAACGTTAATTGCGGAAATATCAAGTTGATCGGCCAGTTAAAATGACCATTTTAAACTGATCATTCTAAACTGATCATTCGTGCTCGTTCAGTAAAGGCTTATAAATGAATTATAATGCATGACATCACGCAGTTTAGGATAGATTGGATTACTTGAAAGCTTTTTGGTAATTCCTTCAGTCTCAAATGTTGCAACAATATAGAAAATTGAGCTAGCTTAATGTGGGCGTTGGATTCTTGTCATTCTAAACTCTAAGTAAAAATTTAAGGACGATTTAGTCCAAATATGTCAAGTTTTATCGGCTAGTTAAATTGATCATTTTAAGCTGAGCAATCCTGCTCATTCAGTAAAGGTTTACAAATGAAGCATAATGCTTGTTATCACACAGTTTGGGATAGATTGGATACTTGGAGGCTTTGTCGTAGCTATTTTAGTCTTAAATTATATCACAGTATAGAAAATTGATCTAGCTTAACGTGGGCGTTGGATTCGTCTCATTCTGAACTCTTGATCAAAAGTTAAAGACGATTCAATGCATACATGTCACGTTGATCAGTTAGTTAAAATGATCATTCTAAATAGATCATTGAGGGTTTACAAATAAAGCATAGTGCAGTACGTCACGCAATTCGGGATAGATTGGATTATTTCTAAGCTTTGTCGTAGCAGTTTTGGTCTTAAATTGTGTCACAATATAGAAAATTGAGCTATACTAAATTGGGCATTGAATTCGTGTCATTCTTAACTTTAAATCAAACATTTCGGACGATTAAGTGCGTACATATCAAGTTGATCAGCCAGTTAAAGTGATCATTCTAAACTGATCATTCTAAACTAATCATTAGTGCTCCTTCAGTAAAGGCTTATAAATAAAGCATAATGCATGGCATCACACAGTTCAGGATAGATTGGATTACTTGAAAGCATTGTGGTATTTCTTTCAGTCTCAAATAGTGTCACAATATAGAAAATTGAGATAGCTTAATGTGGGCATTAAATTCGTGTCATTCTGAACTCTAAATTAAAAGTTACGGATGATTTAGTGCGGACCTGCCAAGTTTATCGGCTAGGTAAATTGATCACTCTAAACTGATCACTGGTGCTCATTGAGAAAATGTTTACAAATGAAGCATAATGCATGACATCACGCACTTTGGGATAGATTAGATTACTTGGAGGCTTTGTCGTAGCTATTTCGGTCTAAATTTTTTGTCACAATATATAATATTGAGCTAACCTAATGTGGGCGTTGAATTCACATCATTCTGAACACTGAATCAAAAGTTAAATACGATTTAATGCGTACATGTCAAATTAATCGGCTAGTTAAAATGATTATTTTAAACTAATCATTAATTCTCATTGAGCAGTGGTTTACAAATGAAGCATATTGCATGACATCACGCATTTTGGGCTAGATTACTTGGAGGCTTTGTCATAGCTCAATGTGGGTGTTTGATTCGTGTCATTCTGAACTCTAAATCAAATGTTATGGACGATATAGTGTGGACATGTCAAGTTGATTGGCTTAAAGTGACCATTCTAAACTAATCATTGGTGCTCATTGAGAAAACGTTAACAAATGAAGCATTATGCATGGCATCACGCAGTTGGGATTGATTAGATTACTTGCATGATTTTTCTTAGCTATTTCGGTTTAAATTTTGCTGCAATATAGAGCACTGAGTTAGCTTAATGTGGGTGTTGGATAAATGTCATTCTGAACTATAAATGAAAAGTTACGGATGATTTAGTACGGACATGTCAAGTTGATCGGCCAGTTAAAGTTATCATTCTAAACTGATCATTGGTGCTCCTTGATTAAAGGCTTATAAATGAAAAATAATACATGACATCACGAAGTTTGCGAGACATTGGATTACCTGGATGCTTTGGCGTATCTATTTCGGTCTTAAATTTTGTCACAATAAAGAAAATTGAGCTAGATTAACGTGGACGTTGGATTCATGTAATGCTTAACACTAAATCAAAAGTTAAGGACGATTTAGTGCAGACATGTCAAGGTTATTGTTAGTTAAAATGATCATTCTAAACTGAACATTGGTGCTAATTGAGCTAAGGTTTAGCAATGAAGCATAATGCATGGCATCACGCAGTTTGGGATAGATTGGATAACTTGGACGTCGTAGCTATCTTGGTCTTAAAGTTTATCACAATATAGAATATTGAGCTAGCTTAACATGGCCGTTGGATACATGTCATTCCGAATTCAAAATCAGAAGTTACGGACGATTTTGAACGAACATGTCAAGTTGATCGGCCAGTTAAAGTGATCATTCTAAACTGATCATGAGTGCTCTTGAGTAAAGGCTTATAAATGAAGCATAATGCATGGCATCACGTAGTTTAGAATAGATGGGATTACTCTAAGGCTTTGTGGTAGCTCTTTCAGTCTAAAATGTTGTCAGAATATAAAAAATTGAGCTAGCTTAACGTGGGCATTGGATTCGTGTCATTCGGAACTCTAAATCAAAATTTATGAACAGGTTATTGCGTACGTTTCAAATTTATTGGCCAGTTAAAATGATCATTATAAACTGATAATTGGTGCTCCTTTAGTAAAGGCTTATAAATGAAGCATAATGCATGGCATCACACAGTTTGGGATATATTGGACTACTTGGATGCTTTGTCGTAGGTATTAAGGTCTCAAATTTTGTCACAATATAGAAAATTGATCTAGCATAACGTGGGCGTTGGATTCATGTCATTGTGAACTCTAAATCAAAAGTTATGGACGATTTAGTGCGGACATGTCATGTTTATCAGCTATTTCAATTGATCATTCTAAGCTAATCATTCGTGCTCATTGAAAAAAGGTTTACAAATGAAGCATAATGCGTGGCATCACACAATTTGGGATGTATTGGATTTCTTGGAGGCTTTTTTGTAGCTATTTCGGTCTTAAATTTTATCACAATATAGAGTATTGACGAGCTTAACGTGGGCATTGGATTTGTGTCATTCTGAACTTTAAATCAAAAGTTACACACGATTTAGTGCAGACATATCAAGTTAATCAGCCAGATAAAGTTATCATTCTAAACTGATCATTAGTGCTCCTTGAGTAAAGGCGTTTAAATGAAGGATAATGCATGACATCACGCAGTTTAGGATAGATTTGATTACTTGAAAGATTTGTGGTAGATCTTTCAGTGTAAAATGTTGTCTCAATATAAAAAATTCAGCTTGCTCAATGTGTGCGTTGGATTTTTGTCATTTTGAACTCTAAATTAAAAATTACCGAAGATTTAGTGGGTATATTTCAATTTGATCGGCCCGTTAAACCGATCATTCTAAGCTCATCATTGGTGTTCCTTGATTAAATGCTTATAAATGAAACATAATGCATAGCATCACGCAGTTTGGGATACATTGGATTACTTGGATGCTTTTTCGTATCTACTTTGGTCTTAAATTTTGTCAAAATACAGAAAATTGAGCTACCTTAACGTGGGCTTTGGATTCATGTCATTTTGAACTTTAAATCAAAAGTTACAAACGATTTTGTGCGGAAATGTCAAGTTTATCGTCTAGTTAAATTGATCATTCTAAGCTGCTCATTTGTTCTCATTGAGCATAGGTTTACAAATGAAGCATAATGCATGGTATCACACACTTTGGGATAGATTTAATGTGGTCCTTGTTAGGATCAAGGCCTTGAATTTCTCCAAGAGGTTATGCAAATGATGGTAACCCGAATGTGGATGCGGAAGTGAAGAAAATGGTGAATCTGTGAGCTTGAAGATGGTTGGTCTCGAGAACTTGTGTTGAATGAGTGATACTTCTAAATGATGGTGGAAGATCCTGAGACTATCAGCTTGGTCTGTGTGAATGATGAAGACCATACACGTTGGGCAAGAGGTGGAATGAAGTAAAACTTCCAAGTGATATGAACAGCCCTTAGACTTTCGGCTCTTGAGAGGAATGGGATGATGATCAAATTCCTTAATCAAAGAGGTGATCAAACAAGATTAAGAAGAAGTTTTTGATATTAAAATGTTTAATTTTTTCTGATTGATGATTTGAAGAGGGGATACAAGAGAGTACTTATCTGATCCAAGGGGTGCATAGGATGTTGACTGAAGACTAGGAAGTAAATTACATCTTGACTGATCCTTCCTCTTCATTTGCGTCAATAATAGGGTAGAATGGGCCTTGGTTCATCAAGAGGCTGTGGTAAAGTATCTTTGGCTTGTCTCACTAAAACCCTTTCTTAGAAAACCCAATGGGACAAAACTACGATGAGGGGAAAATAGTACAATCCAAAATACCTCTTTTAATGAGGTTTAGGTGGCTTGAATCACAGCCATGATGGTTGGATTAGCACACACTAAACTGGCCTCAATGGTGTTGAGAAGGTGTTGTAGTGTTGTATTGGGTTTGGCTTGCTTGGACCGAATAATGGGACCATTGGAGATTTGCAAGGCTTCATCTTCAGCTTCCTCATTGGCTTCTTCTTGCTCAGGTTCAAGCTGCACTTTTAGTTCAGGTTCCTTGCTGGCCATGCTCATATCATCCTCCCCCAGTTGAGAAGAATTTTACCTCAAATCTGTTTCATCGTGCTTATGAGCCATTGACTTGGCTTGTTTACAAATTACACATCTTTGGCAAGTATTTTTGACATCACTCCTCATATGTGGCCAAAAGAAATGTTCCTGTAGTACATTCATTGTCTTTGCCACGCCAGAGTGACCCATAAGACCACCTATAGCATATCTTTGCCACGCATGAGCGTCCTTAACAAACAAATCTCGCAAAGAAGAGTTAGGTACACATAGGGGAGTTTCATAGAATAAGAGCCCATCACTCTTAAAGTAATTTCCAGCACCAAATTTCTCACAAGCAGCATAAATCTCTTTAAAGTCTGCATCAGTAGAATATAATTCCTTAGTTTGTTCAAACCCTAACATCTTAACTTTTAAAGAGCTCAAGAGAACATACCTCCGAGAAAGAGCATCGGTTACTATATTCTCTTTACCTTTCTTTTACTTCATCACATAAGGGAAGGTTTTAATGAATTCAACCCACCTTGCATGTCTCTTGTTCATAGTCTCACTCACAAAATTTGTATAACTACCCCCATAAATCACTAAGTTACAAAACTTATCCTTAACTAGACAGCGAGTGTGGAATAGGTTCTCTCTTTGCTCATTTTTTTTTTGCCTTAGGTTGTACGTTAAAGGTTCTACTAGTGACTAAGAGTTGAGCTACGTGTGGTATGGCTACATTCACCTCTAAAGACTCAGCATCCGATTGGTCCTCTTCCGATTCTACCTTACCATTAGCCCTAATAACTATGGTTCTCTTATTGGTACATTCTCTACAGTACTGACCAAAACCCTTACACTTAAAATACTGAATCTCCCTAGTTTTGGTGCTAGAACCCTTATATATGCCCTTAAGTTTCGAATCATCGTCCTTAGGTTTAGGGAATGGTTTTAATCCTTACTAGACATATCATTCTTAGATTGACTAAACCTAGTGGAGCTAGTTCCGGGTTTAGCGTTCTTTCTCTTAAGTTGTTTCTCAAACATTATGGCTTTATGGAGAAGCTCTTCTAGTTCGACATAATGGTGGACGTCTAGCCTATCTATGATCTCCCTATTGAGGTGGCCCATAAACCTGGCCATAGTGGCTTCACTATCCTCTTGAATATCAGCCCTAAGCAACAAGGTTTCTATCTCCGTAAAGTACTTTTCTACGGACCTACTTCCTTGAGATAGATTGCTAAGCTTAAGATGTAGCTCCCAACGGTAATGAATAGGTATAAAAGTTCTCCTCATGATGACTATCACCTAGTTCCAAAAATATATAGGAAAATCCCCAGCCCTTCTCCTAGAAGTAACTAATTTATCCGACTAACTTAGGGCATAGTCCTTAAATACAGTTGGGGCTACCTTAACATTAATCTCTTGAGTGTATTCTCCACAATCAAAGACTATTTCTATCTTCTTTTGCCATTCTAGGTATTCCTCATGGTCATTGGTTCCATGGAAAGAGGAAATTTTGATCTTAAGGCCAGCTAAAGGTCGTGAGGGTTAGGTTGATTATTCCTAGGCATCCGGTCTTCTTGTGGCCTTATTCTCCTAGATTGGTGTGACCTAGATGAGTAACTGTAATATTTCTTAGTATCAGAAGGTTGTTGTGTCTCCTCAGTCGGTCATTGATGGATCTTTCTATCTCAGCCCTCATGGATGCCATGCTTTCATTAATTGTGGCTTTAAAGGAATGAAGAAGTTTTTTGTTGGAGATTGAGGATTCCTTTCCATTTTCTACTCCCATCATGGTTCCTGGAAAACGGAGCCCAATAAACAAGTAAAATGCTCAAAGGAGAACACAAACTAGAACAAACAAATCACAAAAGACAAAGACACAAAGAGAAAAGAAACCAAACATTTTAATATCAAATACTTCTTCTTAATCTCATTTGATCACCTCTTTGATTAAGGAATTTGGATCATCATCCCATTCCTCTCAAGAGCCGAAACTCTAAGGGCTGTTCATATCCCTTGGAATTTTACTTCATTCCACCTCTTGCCCAATGTCTATGGTCTTCATCATTCACATAGAGAAAGCTGATAGTCTAAGGATCTTCCACCATCCTTTAGAAGTATCACTCATTCCACACAAGTTCTTCAGACCATCCATCTTCAAACTCACGGATTACTATCTTCTTCACTTCCGCATCCACATTCGCTTTACTATCATTTGCACAACCTCTTGGAGACATTCTGAGACTTGATCCTAACCAGGATCACATAAGGATAAGATTACTTGGAGGATTTGTCGTAGCCACTTGCGTCTTAAGTTTTATCACAATATTGAAAATTGAGCTACCTTAACGTGCGTGTTGGATTCATGTTATTATGAACTCTAAATAGAAAGTTATGGACGATTTTGTGTAGACATGTCAAGTTGATCGGCCAGTTAAAATCATCATTCTAAACTGATCATTAGTGCTCCTTGAGTAAAGGATTATAAATGAAGCATAATGCATGGTATCACGCAGTTTGGGATACACTGGATTACCTGGAGGCTTTTCCGTAGCCCTTTCAGTCTAAAATTTTGTCAAAATATTGAAAATTAAACTAGGTTAACGTGGCTGCTGGATTGGTGTCAATTTGAACTCTAAATAAAAAGTTATAGAGGACATAGTGTGGACATGTTAAGTTGAATGGCCAGTTAAAATGATCATTTTAAACTTATCGTCGGTGCTCCTTGAATAAATGTTTATAAATGAAGCATAATCCATGGTATCACGCAGTTTGGGATATATTGGATTACTTGGAGGCTTTTTCGTAGTTCTTTCCGTCTCAAATGTTGTCACATTATTGAAAATTGAGGTAGCTTAACATGGGCATTGGATTCATGTCAAAGACGATTTAGTGCGGACATGTCAAGTTGATCAGCTAGTTAAATGATCATTCTAAATTGATCATTGGTGCTCCTAAGTAAAGGCTTATAAATGAAGCATTTTTAATGGCATCATGCAGTTTGGGATAGATTGGATTACTTGGAGCCTTTTTCGTATCTATTCCGGTCTTAAATTTTGTAGAAATATAGAAAATTGACTTAGCATAACGTGGCAGTTGGATTCGTGTCATTATGAACTCTAAATCAAAAGTTACGCACGATTTAGTGCAGAACATTCTAAACTAATCATTGGCGCTCCTTGAGTAAAGGATTATAAATTAATCATAATGCATGAAATCACGTAGTTTGGGATACATTGGATTACACTGAGGCTTTGTTATAGCTCTTTCAGTCTCAATATGTTGTCACAATATTGAAAATTTAGCTAGCTAAACGTGGGCGTTGGATTCGTGTCATTTTGAGCTATGAATCAATAGTTAAGAACGATTTAGTTCGGACATGTCAAGTTGATCGAACAGTTAAAATGTTCATTCTAAACTGATCATTGGGTCTCCTTGAGTTAACACTTATAAATGAAGCATAATGCATGGCATCACGCATTTTCGGATAGACTGGATTACTTGGACACTTTGTAGTAGCTATTTCGATCTTAAATTTTGGTCACAATAAAGAAAATTGAGCTAGCTTAACGTGGCCATTGGATTCATGTCATTTTGATCTCTAAATCAAAAGTTAAAGACGATTTAGTGCGGACATGTCAAGTTGATCAGCTAGTTAAATGATCATTCTAAATTTTGCCACAATATAGAAAATTGACCTACCATAACGTGGGTGTTGGATTCGTGTCATTATGAACTCTAAATCAAAAGTTGCAGACAATTTAGTGTGGATCTTTCTAAACTAATCATTGGTGCTCCTTGAGTAAAGTATTATAAATGAAGCATAATGCATGGCATCACGTATTTTGGGATACATTTGATTACATTGACGATTTGTCATAGCTCTGTCAGTCTGAAAATATTGTCACAATATGGAAAATTGAGCTAGCTTAACGTGGGCGTTGGATTCATGTCATTTTGGGCTATAAATCAAAACTTAAAGACGATTTAGTGCGGATATTTCAAGTTGATCCGCTAGTTAACATGATCATTCTATACTGATCATTGGTACTCCTTGATTAAAGGCTTATCAATTAAGCATAATGCATTACATCATGTAGTCCGGGATACCTTGGATTACGTCGAGGCTTTGTCGTAGCTATTTCAATTTTAATTGTTACAATATGGAAAATTGAGCTAGCTTAACATTAGCTTTGGACTCATATAATTTTGAGCTCCAAATCAAAAGTTAAAGATGATTTACTGTAGACATGTCAAGTTGATCAGCTAGTTAAAATGATCATTATAAATTGATCATTGATGCTTCTTGAGTAAAGGCATACAAATCAAGCATAATGCATGGTGTCACGCAGTTGGGGATATATTGGATTACTTGTAGGATTTTACATATCTTTTTTGAATTTAAATTCGGTCATAATATAGAAAATTGAGCTACCTTAACCTGGACATTGGATTCATGTCATTTAGAACTCTAAATCAAAAGTTACTTACGATTTAGTGCACACATACCAAGTTGATCCGCCAGTAAAAATATTTATTCTAAACTGATCTTTGGTGGTCCTTGAGTAAAGGCTTATAAATGAAGTACAATGCATGGCATCACGCAGCTACGGATAGATTGGATTACTTGTAGGATTTTTTGTATCTTTTTTTTAATTTAAATTCGGTCACAATATAGAAAGTTGAGCTAGCTTAACCTAGGAATTGGATTCATGTCATTTAGAACTCTAAATCAAAAGTTACATACGATTTAGTACACATATCAAGTTGATCCGCCAGTTAAAATATTCATTTTAAACTGATCTTTGGTGGTCCTTGAGTAAAGGCTTATAAATGAAGCATAATGCATTGCATCACACAGTTTGGGATACATTGGATTACTTGGAGGCTTTCTAGTAGCTCTTTTTGTCTCAAATGTTGTCACAATATGGAAAATTGAGCTAGCTTAACGTGGGCACTCTATTCATGTCATTTTGAGCTCTATTAAAAAGTTAAAGACGATTTAGTACAGACATGTCAAGTTAATCAGTTAGTTAAATGATCATTCAAAATTGATGGTTGGTGCTCCTAAGTAAAGGCTTATAAAAGAAGCATAATGCAAGGCATCATGTAGTTTGTGAAAGATTGGATTACTTGCAGGCTTTGTCGTAGCTATTTGCGTCTTAAAATTTGGCACAATATAGATAATTGAGCTAGCATCAACATTCATGTCATTTTGAGCTCTAAATAAAAAGTTAACACGATTTAGTGGGAACATGTCAAGTTGATCAGCTAGTTAAATGATCATTCAAAATTGATCATTGGTGCTCCTAAGTAAAGGTTCATAAATGAAGCATTATGCATGGCATCATATGGTTTGTGACATTTTGGACTACTTGGAGGCTTCGTCATAGCTATTTTCGTCTTAATTTTTGTCACAATATATATAATTGAGCTAGCATAACGTGGACATTGGATTCGTGTCATCCTGAAGTCTAAATCAAAAGTTACTGACAATTTAGTGTGGACATCTCAAGTTTATCAGCTAGTTAACATGATCGTTCTAAACTGATCACTAGTGCTCCCTGAGTAAAGGCTTATAAATGAAGTATAATGCATGTCATCACACAGTCTGGGATACATTGGATTACTTGGAGGTTTTGTCGTAGCTATTTCGGTCATAAATTTTGTCACAATATAGAAAATTGAGCTAGATTAATGTGACATTTTGATCGTGTCATTCTGAACTCTAAATCAAAAGTTTCGGACGATTTAGTGTGGACATGACAAGTTGAAAGACCAGTTGAAATGATCATTTTAAACTGCTCATTGGTGCTCCTTGAGTAAAGGATTGTAAATGAAGCATAATGCATGACATCACAGAGTTTGGGATACATTGGATTATTTGAATGCTTTGTTGTAGCTTTTTCAATCTTAAATGTTGTCACAATATCAAAAATTGTGCTAGCTTAACATTAGCGTTGTGCTTATGTTATTTTATGCTACAAATCAAAAGTTAAAGACGATTTATTGCGGACATGTACAGTTGATCAGCTAGTTAAAATGATCATTCTAAACTGATCATTGGTGCTCCTTGAGTAAAGGAAGCATAATGCATGGCACACACAGTTACGGATTGATTGGATTACTTTTAGAAGCTTTTGAGCTATTTTGATGTTAAATTCTGTCACAATATAGAAAATTGAGTTAGCTTAATGTAGGCGTTGGTTTCGTATCATTTTGAGCTCTAAATCAAAAGTTACGGATGATTTACTCCATACATGTCATGTTGATCGGCGACTTAAAATTATCATTCTAAACTGATCATTGATGCTCTTTGAGTAAAGACTTATAAGTGAATCATAATGCACGGCATCCTGTAGTTTGGGATACATTGGATTACTAAGAGGCTTTGTAGTAGCTCTTTCAGTCTCAAATGTTATCACAATATGGAAAATATAGCTACCTAAACGTGGCCATTGGATTCATGTCATTTTGATCTCTAAATCAAAAGTTAAGATGAATTAGAGCGGACATTTCAAGTTGACCAGCTAGTAAAAATGATAATTCTAAACTGATCATTGGTGCTCATTGAGAAAGGTCATATAAATCAAGCATAATGCTTAGCATCACGCAGTTCTGGACAGATTGGATTACTTGGAGGCTTTGTCATAGCCTTTATGATCTTAAATATTGTCACAATATAATCATCATCGGGGGTTGGATTCGTGTCATTTTGAACTCTGAACTAAAAGTTATGGATGATTTAGTGCGGACATATCAAGTTGATCGGATAGTTAACATGATCGTTCTAAACTTATCATTGGTGCGTCTTGAGTAAAGGCTTATAAATGAAGCATAATGCATGGCATCATGCAGTTTGGGATACATCAGACTACTTTGAGGCTTTGTCGTAGCTCTTTCAGTCTCAAAATGTTGTCATAATATGGAAAATTGAGGTAGTGTAACGTGGGTGTTTGATTCGTGTCATTCTGATCTCTAAATCAAAAATTAAAGACGATTTAGTGTGGACATGTCACGTTGCTCGGCTAGTTAGTTAAATGATCATTCTAAACTGATTACTGGTGCTCCTTGAGTAAGGTTTACAAATGAAGCATAATGCATGGCATCACGCAGTCTTGGATTCATTGGATTACTTGGAGGCTTTTTCGTTACTATTTCGGTCTTAAATTTTGTCACAATATAGATTGAGCTAGCTTAACGTGAGCTTTGGATTCGTGTAATTCTGAACTCTAAATAAAAAGTTACAGGCGATTTAATGCGGACATGTCAAGTTGAAAGACTAGTTAAAATGATCATTTTAAACTGATCATTTGTGCTCCTTGAGTAAAGGCTTGTAAATGAAGCATAATGCATAACATCACACAGTTTGGGATACATTGGATTATTTGGAGGCTTTGTAGTAGCTCTTTCAATCTCAAATATTGTCAAAATATCAAAAATTGAGCTAGCTTAACATTAGCGTTGGACTTGTGTCATTTTGAGCTCCAAATCAAAACTTAAAGACGATTTATTGTGGACGTGTCATTATGCATGGCATCACGTAGTTTGTCATGATGTCATTATGTTTAGGAATGAAACATGATGCATGACATCACGTAGTTTGGGATACATTGAATTACATTGAGGGTTTGTCATAGCTATTTCAGTCTCAAAATTTTGTAACAATATAGAAAATTGAGCTAGATTGACGTGGGTGTTGGATTCATGTTATTTCAAGGTATAAATCAAAAGTTAAAGACGATTTAGTGCGGACATGTCAAATTGAGCTGGTAGTTAACATGATCATTCTAAACTGATCATTGTTGCTCCATGATTAAAGGCTTATCAATGAAGCATAATGCATTGCATCACATAGTCTGGGATACCTTGGATTACTTGGAGGCTTTGCCATAGCTATTTCAATTTTAATTGTTACAATATGGAAAATTGAGCTAGCTCAACATTAGCGTTGGACTCATATAATTTTGAGCTCCAAATCAAAAGTTAAAGACAATTTACTACATACATGTAAGGTTGATCAGCTAGTTAAAAAGATCATTCTAAATTGATCACTGGTGCTCCTTGAGTAAAGACTTATAAATGAAGCATAATGCATGGCATCACGCAGCTACGGATAGATTGGATTACTTGTAGGATTTGCCCTATCTATTTTGATGTTAAATTCTCTCACAATATAGAAAATTGAGCTAGCTTAACCTAGACATTGGATTCGTGTCATTTTGAAATCTAAATCAAAAGTTACATACAATTTTGTGCACACATATCAAGTTGATTGGCCAGTTAAAAGATTCATTCTAAACTGATCTTTGGTGATACTTGACTAAAGGCTTATAAATGAAACATAATGCGCATCACGCAGTTTGGGAAACATTGTATTACTTGGAGGCTTTCTAGTAGCTCTTTTTGTCTCAAATGTTGTCACATATAGAAAATTGAGCTAGCTTAACGTGGGCGTTGTATTCATGTTATTTTGAGCTCTAAATAATGAGTTAAAGACGATTTAGTGAGGACATGTTATGTTGATCAGTTAGTTAAATGATCAATCAAAACTGATCGTTGGTGCTCCGAAGTAAAGGCTTATAAATGAAGCATAATGCATGGCATCATGTAGTTTGTGATATATTAGATTACTTGGAGTCATTTTCGTAGCTATTTCCGTCTTAAATTTTGTCATAATATAGATAATTGAGCTAGCATAACATGGGCGTTGGATTCATGTCATTTTGAACTCTAAATAAAAAGTTAAAAGACGACTTAGATCGGACATGTCAAGTTGATCAGCTAGTTAAATGATCCTTCAAAATTGACCATTGGTGCTCCTAAGTAAAGGTTCATAAATGAAGCATAATGCATGGCATCATGTAGTTTGTGATAGATTGGATTACAAGGAGGCTTCGTCGTAGCTATTTTTTCACAATATATATTATTGAGCTAGCATAACGTGGGCGTTGTATTCGGGTCATTCTATACTCTAAATCAAAAGTTATGGACAATTTAGTGCGGACATGTCAAGTTTATCTGCTAGTTAACATGATTGTTCTAAACTAATCATTGGTGCTTCTTCAGAAAAGGCTTATAAATGAAGAATAATGCATGGCATCACGCAGTTTGGGATACATTGGATTACTTTGAGGCTTTGTTGTAGCCCTTTCAGTCTCAAAATATTGTCACAATATGGAAAACTGAGCTAGATTAACGTGGGCATTTGATTCATGTAGTTTTGAAGTCTAAATCAAAAGTTAAAAACGATTTAGTGCGGACATGTCAAGTTGATCAGCTAGTTAATGATCATTCTAACCTGATCATTTGAGCTCCTTGAGAAAACGCTTATAAATGAAGTATAATGCATGGCATCACGCAGTCCGGGATACATTGGATTACTTGGAGGCTTTGTCCTAGCTATTTCGGTCATAAATTTTGTCACAATATAGAAAATTGAGCTAACTTAACGTGACCTTTGGATCGTGTCATTCTGTAATCTAAATCAAAAGTTTCAGACAATTTAGTGCGGACATGACAAGTTGAAAGACCAACTCAAATGATCATTTTAAACTGATCATTGGTGATCCTTGAGTAAAGGATTGTAAATGAAGCATAATGCATGACATCACACATTTTGGGATACATTAGATTATTTGAATGCCTTGTTGTAGCTCTTTCAATCTTAAATTTTGTCACAATATCGAAAATTGAGCTAGCTTAACATTAGCGTTGTGCTTATGTCATTTTGAGCTCCAAATCAAAAGTTAAAGACGATTTATTGCGGACATGTACAGTTGATCAGCTAATTAAAATGTTCATTATAAACTGATCACTGGTGCTCCTTGAGTAAAGGAAGCATAATGCATGGCCTCACGCAGCTACAGATTGATTGTATTACTTGTAGGATTTGTCGTATCTATTTTGATGTTAAATTCTGTCACAATATTGAAAATTAAGCTAGCTTAACGTGGGCATTGATTTCATGTCATTTTGAACTCTAAATCAAAAGTTACAGATGATTTAGTCCAGACATGTCAAGTTGATCGGCAACTTAAAATGATCATTTTAAACTGATCATTGGTGCTCTTTGAGTAAAGGCTTATAAGTGAATCATAATGCACGGCGTCACGCAGTTTGGGATACATTGGATTACTAAGAGGCTTTGTAGTAGCTCTTTTGGTCTAAAATCTTGTCACAGTCTGGAAAATATAGCTACCTTAACGTGGTCGTTGGATTCATGTCATTTTGATCTGTAAACCAAAAGTTAAAGCCGATTTAGAGCGGACATGTCAAGTTGACCAACTAGTTAAAATGATAATTCTAAACTGAGCATTGGGGATCATTGGGAAAGGGTGTATAAATGAAGCATAATGGATAGCATCACGCAGTTTGGGATAGATTGGATTGCTTGGAGGCTTTGTCATACCTTTTTCGATCTTAAATTTTGTCACAACATAGAAAATTGTGGTATCTTAACGTAAGCATTGGATTCCTTTATTTCTAAACTCTAAATCAAAAGTTTTGGAAGATTTAGTGGAGACAGGTCAAGGTTATTGGCCAGTTAAAAAGATCATTCTAAACTTATCACTGATGCTCCTTGAGTAAAGGCTTATAAATGAAGTATAATGCATGGTATCACGCAGTTTGGAATACATTGGATTACTTGGAGGCTTTGTAGTAGCCCTTTCTGTATCAAATTTTGTCATAATATGAAAAATTGAGCCAAGTTAATGTGAGCATTGGACTCATGTCATTTTGAGATCTAAATCAAAAGCTAAAGACAGATTTATTGTGGACATGGCAAGTTGATTAGCTAGTTAAAATGATCTTTCTAAAATGATCATTGGTGCTCCTTGAGTAATGGCTTATAAACTAAGCGTAATGCATGGCATCATGCAGTTTGGGTAGATTGGATTACTTGGAGGATTTGACGTAACTATTTTGGTTTTAAATTATGTCACAATATAGAAATCTAGCTAGCATAACGTGCGCGATGGTTTCGTGTCATTATGAACTCTAAATAAGAAGTATCGAACGATTTATTGTGGACATGTCAAGTTGATCGGTTAGTTAACATGATCATTCTAAACTAATCATTGGTGCTTCTTGAGTAAAGGCTTATAAATGAAGCATAATGCATGGCATCACGCAATTTGGTGTAGAATGGATTACTTGTAGGCTTTGTTGTAGCTATTTCGATGTTAAATTTTTTCACAATATGGAAAATTGAGCTAGCTTAACGCGGGCATTGGATTCGTGTCATTCTCAACTCTAAATCAAAAGTTACAGACGATTTACTGCAGACATGTCAAGTTGATCGGCCAGTTAAAATGATCTTTATATACTGATCATTGGTGCTACTTGAGTAAAGGCTAATAAATGGATAAAAATGCATGGCATAACGCAGTTTGGTATAGATTGGATTGCTTGGAGGCTTTGTCGTACCTTTTTTGGTTTTAAATTTTGTAACAATATATAAAATTGTGCTAGCTCAAAGTTATGGAAGATTTAGTGCAGACATGTCAAATTGATCAGCCAGTTAAAATGATCATTCTAAACTTATCATTGGTGCTCCTTGAGTAAAGGCTTATACATAAAGTATAATGCATGACATCACGCAGTTTGGAATAAATTTGATTACTTCGGCACTTTGTAGTAGTTTTTCAGTATCAAATATTGTCACAATATGGAAAATTGAGCTGGCCTAAAGTGAGCATAGGATTCATGTCATTTTGAGCTCTAAATCAAAACTTAAAGACAAATTTATTGTGGACATATCAAGGTTATCAGCTAGTTAAAATGATCTTTCTAAACTGATCATTGGTGCTCCTTGAGTAATGGCTTATAAATGAAGCGTAATGCATGGCATCACGCAGTTTGCCTAGATTGGATTACTTGGAGACTTTGTTGTAGCTATTTTTGTCTAAAATTATGTCACAATATGGAAATCTTAGCTAGCATAACGTGGGCATTGGTTTGGTGTCATTATGAACTCTAAATAAAAAGTTTCAGACGATTTAGTGCGGACATGTCAATTTGATCGGTTAGTTATTATGATCATTCTAAACAAATCATTGGTGCTTCTCGAGTAAAGGCTTATAAATAAAGCATAATGCATGGCATCATGCAGTTTAGGATAGGTTGGATTACTTGTACGCTTTGTCGTAGCTATTTAAATGTTAAATTTTGTCACAATACAGAAAATTGAGCTAGCTTAACACGGGAGTTGGATTCATGTCATTCTGAATTCTAAATCAAAAGTTACTGACGATTTAGTGTAGACATGTCAAGTTGGTCGGCCAGTTAAAATGATCTTTCTAAACCGATGATTGGTGTTCCTTGAGAAAAGGCTTATAAATGAAGAATAATGCATGGCATAACGATGTTTGGGATACAATGGATTACTTGGAGGCTTTTTCATAGCAATTTCTGCCTCAAATGTTATCACAATATGGAAAATTTAGCTAGTTTAACGTGGGCGTTGGAATCACATTTCGAGCTGTAAATTAAAAGTTTAAGTATATTTAGTGCGGACATGTCAAGTCGATCAGCAAAATAAAATTATCATTCTAAAGTGATCACTAGTGCTCTTTGAGTAAAGGCTTGTAAATTAAGCATAATGCATGGCATCATGCAGTTTAGGATAGATTGGATTACTTAGAGTCTTTGTCGTAGCAATTTTGGTGTTAAATTTTATCACAATAGAGAAAATTGGGCTAGAGCGTTGGATTCATGTCATTTAGAACTCTCAATCAAAAGTTACAGACAATTAAGTGTGTACATGTCAAGTTGATCTGAATGTTAAAATTATCATTCTAAACTGATCAATTGATGCTCCTCGATTAAAAGCTTATAAATGAAGCAGAATGCATTGCATGACGTAGTTTGGGATATATTGGATCACTTGGAGGCTTTGTCGTCACTCTTTCAGTCTCAAATGTTGTTACAATATGGAAAATTGAGCTAGCTTAATGTAGGCGTTGGATTCATGTAATTTTGAGCTCTAAAATAAAAGTTAAAGACGATGTAGTGCGTACATGTCACATTGATCATTTAGTTGAAATGATCATTCTAAACTGATCATTGGTGCTCCTTGAGTAAAGGCATATAAATGAAGCATAACGCATGGCATCGCACAGTTTGGGATAGATTGGATTGCTTGGAGGCTTTGTCGTATCTATTTCGGTCTATTACTTTGTAACAATGTAGAAAATTGACCTAGTTTAGCGTGAGCATTGGATTCATCTCAGTCGGAACTCTAAATCAAAAGTTATGGACGATTTAATGTAGACATGTCAAGTTGAACGGCCAGTTAAAATTATCATTCTCAGCTGATCATTGGTGCTCCTTGAGGAAACGCTTATAAATGAAGTATAATGCATGGCATCACCCAGTTTGGAATACATTGGATTACTTGGAGGCTTTATTGTTGCTATTTCGGTTTTAAATTTTTTCATGATAGAGAAAATTGAGCTAGCTTAACATGGGCGTTTGATTCGTGTCATTTAAAACTCTAAATCAAAAGTTACGGATGATTTAATGCAGATATGTCAAGTTGATCAGACTGTTAAAACGATCATTCTAAACTGATCATTGATGCTCCTTGAGTAAATTTTTATAAATGAAGCATAATGCATTGCATCACATTGTTTGGGATGCATTGGATTTCGTGGAGGCTTTGTAATAACTCTTTGAGTCTCAAATGTTGTTACAATATGGAAAGTTGAGCTAGCTTAATGTAGGCGTTGGATTCATGTAATTTTAAGCTTTAAATTAAAAGTTAAAGACAGTTTAGTGCAGACATGTCTAGTTGATAGACTAGTTAAAATTATCATTCTATACTGATCATTGGTGCTCCTTTAGTAAAGGCTTACAAATGAAGCATACTGCATAGCATTACGCAGTTTGAGATATATTGGACTGCTTGCCGGCTTTGTTGTAGCTATTTTGATCTTAGATTTTGTCACACTATAGAAGATTGAGCTAGCTTAATATGAGCGTTTGATTTGTTTCATTCTGAACCCTAAATCAAATGTTAAGACAATTTAGTGCAGACAATTCAAGTTGATCGGCCAGTTAAAATGATCATTCTAAACTGATCATTGGTGCTCCTTGGGTAAAGGCTTATAAATGACATCACGTATGTTGGAATATATTGGATTACTTGGAGGCTTTGTAGTAGCTCTTTCAGTCTCAAATGTTGTCACAATATGGAAAATTGAGCTAGCTTAAATCGAGCATTGGACTCATGTCATTTTGAGCTCCAAATCAAAACTTAAAGATGATTTCTTGTGGACATGTCAAATTGATCAGCTAGTTAAAAGTATCTTTTTCAACTGATCATTGGTGTTCCTCGAGTAAATGCTTATAAATGAAGCATAATGCATGGCATCACGCCCTTTGGGATAGATTGGACTACTTTGCAGCGTTGTCTTAGCTATTTCGGTTTGAAATTTTGTCACAATATAAAAAATTGAGCTAGCTTAACCTGGGGGTTGGATTCTTGTTATTCTGAACTCTAAATCACAAGTTACGAATGATTTAGTACGGATATGTCAAGGTTATCGGACAGTTAAAATTATCATTTTGAATTGATCATTGGTGCTCCTTAAGTAAAGGCTTATAAATGAAGTATATTGCATGGTATCACGGAGTTTGAGATACATTAGATAACTTGGAAGCTTTGTCGTAAATCTTTGAGTCTCAAATGTTTTCACAATATGGAAAATGGAGCTATCTTAATATGGGCGTTGGATTCATGTCATTTTGAGCACTAAATAAAAAGTTAAAGACGATATAGTGCGGCATATCAAGTTGATCAGCTAGTTAAAATGATCATTCTAAAATGATCATTGGTGCTCCTTGATTAAAGGTTTCAACTTTAAATCAAAAGTTACGAACGATTTAGTGTGGACATGTCAAATTGATCGGCCAGCTAAAATGATCATTATAAAGTGATGCTTCGTGCTCTTTGAGTAAAGGCTTATAAATGAAGAATAATGCATGGTATCACGCAGTTTGAATACATTGGATTACCTGGAGGATTTATCGTAGCTATTTTGGTCTCAAATTTTGTCAGAATATGGAAAATTGAGCTAGCTTAACGTGGGCGCAGGATTCATGTCATTCCAAACTTTAAATCAAAAGTTACGGATGATTTACTATGGACATGTCAAATTGATCGGCTAGTTAAAATGATCATTCTAAAGTTATCATTGGTTCTCCTTGAGTAAAGGCTTATAAATGAGGCATAATACATGGTATCACGCAGTTTGGATACACTGGATTACTTATAGGCTTTGTTGTAGCTTTTTGAGTGTCAAAATTTGTCACAGTATGGAATACTGAGCTAACTTAACGTGGCCGTTGGATTCGGTCGTTCTGAACTTTAAATCAAAAGTTACGAACGATTTAGTGTGGCCGTGTCAAATTGATACGCCAATTAAAATGATCATACTAAACTGATCATTGGAGCTCGTTGAGTAAAGGCTTATAAGTGAAGCATAATTCATGGCATCACGCAGTTTGAGATAAATTGATTTACTTGGACCCTTTGTTGTAGCTCTTTCAGTCTCAAATATTGTCACAATATGGAAAATTGAGCTAGCTTAACGTGGGAATTGGATTCATGTCATTTTGAGCTCTAAATCAAAAGTTAAAGACGTTTTAGTGTGGTCATGTCATGTTGATCAGCTAGTTTATATGATCATTCTAAACTGATCATTGGTGCTCCTTGAGTGAAGGCTTATAAATGAAGCATAATGCATGTCATCGCGTAAATTGGGATAGATTGGATTACTTGGAGGCTTTGCGTAGCTATTTTGGTATTAAATTTTGTCACAATATAGAAAATTAAGATAGCTTAACGTTGGCGTTAGATTCGTGTCATTCTGAACTTTAAACCAAAAGTTAAGGACGATTTAGTGTGGACATATAAATTTGATCATTCTAAAGTGATCATTAATGCTTCTTGGCTTATAAGTGAAGCATAATGCATGGTAACACGCAGTTGGATACAATGGATTACTTGGAGGCTTTGTCGTAGCTCTTTGAGTCTTAAATGTTGTCACAATATGGAAAATTGAGCTAGCTTAACATGGGTGTTGGATTCGTGTAATTCTGAAGATTAAATCAAAAGTTACAAACGATTTAGTTCGGACCTATCAAGTTGATCGACCTGTTTAATTGATCGTTCTAAACTAATTATTGGTGCTCCTAGAGAAAAGGCTTATAAATGAAGCATAATGCATGTCATCACACAGTTTGGGATACATTGGATTACTTGTACTCTTTGTTGTAGCTCTTTCAGTATCAAATGTTGTCATGATATGGAAAATTGAGCTAGTTTAAAGTGGGTAATGGATTTGTGTCATTCTGAATTTTATATCAAAAGTTACAGAATATTTACTGTCGTCATGTCAAGTTGATTGACCTGTTAAAATGGTAGTTCTAAACTGATCATTGGTGCTCCCTTGAGTAAAGGCTTATAAATGAAGCATGATGCATAGTATCACGCAGTTTGGGATACATTGGATTACTTGGATGCTTTGTCATAGCTCTTTCAGTATCAAATATTGTCACAATATAGAATATTGAGCTAGCTTAACATGGGCGTTGGATTCATGTTATTTTGAGCTTTAAATCAAAAGTTAAAGATGATATAGTGCAGCCATGTAAAGTTGATCAGCTAGTTCAAATGATCATTCTAAATTGATCATTGGTGCTCCTTGATTAAAGGCTTATAAATGAAGCATAATGCATGGTATCACGCAGTTTGGGATAGATTGGATTATTTGGGGGCTTTGTCATAGCTATTTTGGTCTTAAATTTTGTCACAATATAAAAAATTGACCTAGCTTAACATTAGCGTATGATTTGTGTCATTCGGATCTTTAAATCAAAAGTTACGGACGATTTAGTGTGGACATGTCAAATTGATTAGCTAGTTAAAATGATCATTCTTAAGAGATCATGGGTGCTCCATGAGTAAATGATTAAATATGAATCATAATGCATGGTGTCACACAGTTTGAATATGTTGGATTAGTTGGAGGCTTTGTCGTAGCTGTTTGAGTCTCAAATGTTGTCATAATACGTAAAATTGAGCGAGCTTAACGTGGGCGTTGGATTCGTGTCATTCTGAACAATTAAATCAAAAGTTACAGACGATTTTAGAGTGGACATGTCAAATTGATCGGCCAATTAAAATTATCATTCTAAAGTTATCATTGGTGCTCCATGAATAAAGGCTTATAAATGAGGCATAATGCATGGTATCACGTAGTTTGGATATATTGGATTACTTGGAGGATTTGTTGTAACTCTTTGAGTGTCAAATCGTGAACTAGATTAACGTGGGCGTTGGATTCGTGTCGTTTTGGACTTTAAATCAAAAGTTACTGACGATTTAGTGCAGATATGTCAAGTTGATAGAACTGTTAAAATGATCATTTTAAACTGATCATTGGTGGTCCTTGAGTAAAGGCTTATAAATGAAACATAATGCATAGTATCACGCAATTTGGGATACATTGGATTACTTGGATGCTTTGTCATAGCTTTTTCAGTTTCAAATGTTGTCACAATATGGAATATTTAGCTAGCTTAATATGGGCATTGGATTCCTTTCATTTTGAGCTGTAAATCAAAAGTTAAAGATGATATTGTGCGGACATGTCAAGTTGATCAACTATTTAAAATGATCCTTCTAAACTGATCATCGATGCTCCTTGATTAAAGGCTTATAAATGGAGCATAATGCATGGTATCATGCAGTTCGAGATAGATTGGATAACATGGAGGCTTTGTCATAGTTATTTCTTTCTAAACTTTTGTTAAGATATAAAAAATTGAGCTAGCTTAACATTGGCGTTGGATCATGTGGTTGTTGAACTAGCTTAACGTTTCAATTTTATTGTGAAAATTGAACTAGATTAACGTGGGCATTGGATTCGTGTCATTTTGAACTTTAAATCAAACGTTACAGATGATTTAGTGTAGACATGTCAAATTGATCGGCCAGTTAAAATGATCATTCTAATGTGATGCTTGGTGCTCCTTAAGTAAAGGCTTATAAATGAAGCATAATGCATGGCATCACGAAGTTTAGGATAGATTGGATTACCTGGAGGCTTTGTCATAGTTATTTATGTTTGAAATTTTTCACAATATAGAAAATTGAGCTAACTTAGCGTGTGTATTGGATTCGTGTCATTTTGAACTTTAAATCAAAAATTAGAAACGATTTAGTGCGGTCATGTCAACTTGATTGGCCTGTTAAAATGATCATTGTAAACGGATCATTGGTGCTCCTTGAGTAAAGGCTTGTAAATGAAGCATAATGCATTGTATCACGCTGTTTGGGATACATTGGATTAGTTGGATGCTTTGTCGTAGCTATTTCAGCATCAAATGTTGTCACAATATGGAAAATTGAGCTAGCTTAACGTGGGTGTTGGATTCATGTCATTTTGAGCTATAAATCAAAAGTTAAAGACAAAATAGTGCTGACATGTCAAGTTGATCAGCTAGTTAAAATGATCATTCTAAACTGATCATCGGTGCTCCTTGATTTAAGGGTTATAAATGAAGCATAATCCATGGTATTATGCCGTTTGAGATAGATTAGATTACTTGGGGGATTTGTCGTAGTTATTTCGGTCTTAAATTTTGTCACGATATAAAAAATTGAGCTAGATTAACGTTGGCGTTGGATTCGTGTCATTCTGAACTTTAAATCCCAAGTTACAAACAATTTAGTGTGGACATGTCAAATTGATAGACCAGCTAAAATGATCATTCTAAAGTGATGCTTGGTACTCCTTGAGTAAAGTCTTATAAATGAATCATAATTCATGGCATCACGAAATTTAGAATAGATTGGATTCGTTGGAGGCTTTGTCGTAGCTATTTCTGTATTATATTTTTTCACAATATACAATGTTGATCGGCCTATTAAAATAATCATTCTAAACTGATCATTGGTGCTCCTTGAGTAAAGTCTTATAAATGAAGCATAATGTATGATATCACACAGTTTGGGATACAAAGGATTACTTGGATGCTTTGTTGAAGGTCTTTCAATCTCAAATGTTGTCATAATATGGAAATTGAGCTAGCTTAACCTCGGCGTTGGATTCATATCATTTTGAGCTTTAAATCAAAAGTTAAGGACGATATATTTCGGACATGTCAAGTTGATCAGCTAGTTAAAATGATCATTCTAAACTGATCATTGGTCCTCTTTGAGTACTGGCTTATAAATGAAACATAATGCATGCCATCACGAATTTTGGGATACATTGGATTACTTATAGGCTTTGTTGAAGCTATTTTTGTCTTAAATTTTGTAACAAAATAGAAAATTGAGCTAGCTTAATGTGTGCGTTGGGTTTGTGTCATTCTGAACTTTAAATCAAAAGCTATGTACGATTAAGTGTGGACGTGTGAAGTTGATCAAAATGTTAAAATAATCACTCCAAACTGATCATTGGTACACCTTGAGTAAACGCTTATAAATGAATCATAATGCATGACTTCACGCTGTTTGGGATACATTAGATTACCTGGAGGCTTTGTCATAGCACTTTGAGTCTGAAATGTTGTCACAGTATGGAAAATTAAGCTAACTTAACGTGGGCATTGGACTCATGTCATTTTGAGCTCTAAATCAGCTGTTAAAGACAATTTAGTCCGGACATATCAAGTTGATCAGCTAGCTAAAATAATCATACTAAACTAATCATTGGTGCTCCTTGAGTAAAGACTTATAAACGAAGCATAATGCATGGCATCATGCATTTTGTGATAGATTGGATTACCTGGAGGCTTAAAGTTTTGCACAACATAGAAAATTCAGCTAGCTTAACGTGGGTGTTGGATTCGTGTCATTCAAAAATTTAAATTAAAGTTCGGATGATTTAGTGTGGACATGTAAAATGGTCAACTAGTTAATATGATCATTCTAAACTGATCTCATTGGTGCTCCTTGAGTAAAGGCTTATAAATGAAGCATAATGCATAGCATCACCCAGTATGGGATACATTAATTTTCATGGACATTTTCTCGTAGCTTGTTCAGTCTAAAATTTTGTCACAACATGTAAATTGAGCTACCATTAAGTGGGCATTGGATTCATGTCAATTTGAGCTCTAAATCAAAAGTAAAAGACGATTTAGTGCAGACATGTCAAGTTGATCAGCTAGTTAAAATGATCATTCTAAACTGATTATTGGTGCTCCTTGAGTAAAGGCTTATAAATGAAGCATAATGCATGGCATCATGCAGTTTGTGATACACTGGATTACATGGACACTTTGTCGTAGATCTTTCAATCTCAAATGTTGTCACAATCTGGAAAATTAAGCTAGTTTAACGTGGGCACTGGATTCATGTCATTTTGAGCTGTAAATCAAAAGTTAAAGACAATTTAGTGTGGACATATGAAGTAGATCAGCTACTTAAAATTATCATTATACACCGATGATTGGTGCTCTTTTAGTAAAGGCTTATAAATGAAACATATTGCATGGCATCACGGAGTTTGGGATACATTGGATTACATGGACACTTTGTCGTAGCACTTTCAGTCTCAAATGTATTCACAACGTGGGCGTTAGAAACGATTTATTGCGGACATGTCAAGTAGATCAGCTAGTTAAAATGATCATTCTAAACTGAACATTGGTGCTCCTTGAGAAAAGACTTATAAATGAAAGATAATGCATGGCATCACGCATTTTGTGATAGATAGGATGACTTGGAGGATTTGTCGTAGCTATTTTGGCCTTAAATTTTGGCACAATATAGAAAATTAAGCTAGTTTAATGTGGGCGTTGGATTCGTGTCATTCTGAACTTTAAATCAAAAGTTAAGTATGATTTAGTGCGCACATGACAAGTTGATCGACCAGTGAAAATCATCATTCTAAACTAATCACAGGTCCTCCTTGAGTAAAGGCTTATAAATGAAGCACAATGCATAGCATCACGGAGTTTAGGATACATTGGATTACATGGACACTTTTTCTTAGCTCTTTAAGTCTCAAATGTTGTCACAACATGGAGAATTGAGCTAACTTAATGTCATTTTGACCTCTAAATCAAAAGTTAAAAACAATTTAGGCGGATATATAAAGTTGATCAGCTAGTTAAAATGATCATTCTAAATCAATCATTGGTGCTCTTTGAGTAAAAGCTTATAAATGAAGCATAATGCATCGTATCATGTAGTTTGGGATAGATTGGATTACTTAAAGGCTTTGTCGTAGCAATTTCACTCTTAAATTTTTTCACGATATAGAAAATTGAGCTAGCTTAACGTGGGCGTTGGATTTGTGTCATTCTGAACTTTAATCAAAAGGTACAGACGATTTAGTGCGGACGTGTCAAATTGATCGACCAGTTAAAATGATCATTCTAAAGTTATCATTAGTGCTCTTTGAGTAAAAGCTTATAATAGAAGCTTAATGCATGACATCACGCTGTTTGGTTACATTGGATTACGTTGAGGCTTTGTCGTAGCTCTTTCAGTCTTAAATATAGTCACAATATGGAAAATTGAGCTAGCTTAACGTGGGTGTTTGACACATGTCATTTTGAGATTTAATTCAGAAGTTAAAGACGATTTAGTGCAGACATGTCAAGTTGATCAGCTAGTTAAAATGATCATTCTAAACTGATCGTTGGTGCTCATTGAGTAAAGATTTATAAATGAATCATAATGCATAGCATCACACAATTTGGAATAAATTGAATTACATTCAGGCTTTGTCATAGCTATTTCGACCTTAAATTTTAGAAAAATATAGAAAATCGAGATAGCTTAATGTGGTCGTTGGATTCGTGTCATTCTAAACATTAAATCAAAGTTACGGACGATTTACTACGGACATGTCAAGTTGATCGGCCAGTTAAAATGATCATTCTAAAATGAACATTGATGATCCTTGAGTAAAGGCTTATAAATGAAGCGTAATGCATGGCATCACGCAGTTTGGGATACATGGGATTACATGGAGGCTTTGTGGTAGCTATTTCACTCTTAAATATTCTCACAATATAGAGAACTGAGCTACCTTAACGTGGGCGTTGGATTCGTATCATTATAAACTTTAAATCAAAAGTTATGGACGATTTAGTGCGGACATGTCAAATTGATCGCCCAGCTATAATGATCATTCTAAAGTGATCATTGGTGCTCCATGAGTGGCATCACGCTTTTTGGGATAGATTGCATTACTTTGAGGCTTTGTGTCGCTCTTTCAGTCTCAAATGTTTTCACAATATGGAAAATTGAGCTAGCTTAATGTGTGCGTTGGGCTCATGTCATTTTGAGCTCTAAATCAAAAGTTAAAGACGATTTAATGTGGACATGTCAAGGTTATCGGCTAGTTAACGATCATTCTAACATGGTCATTGGTGCTCATTGAATAATGGCGTATAAATGAATCATAATGCATAGCATCACAAAATTAGATATAGAATGGATTTTTTTGAGGCTTTGTCGTAGTTATTTCGGTCTTAACGTTTTTCACAATATAGAAAATTGAGCTAGCTTAACATGGGTGTTGCATTCATGTCATTATTAACTCGAAATCAAAAGCTAGAGACAATTTAGTGCACACATGTCAAGTTGATCAGCTAGTTAAAATAATTATTCTAAACTGAACATTGGTGCTTATTGTTTAAAAGCGTATAAATGAAGCATAATGCATAGCATCACGCAGATTTGGATATATTGGATTACTTGGAAACTTTGTCATAGCTATTTCAATCTCAAATTTTGTCACAATATAGAAAATTAAATGAGCTTAACGTGGGCTTTGGATTTGTGTCATTCTGAACTCTAAGTCAAAAGTTATGGAGAATTTAGGGCAGACATGTCAAGTTGATCAGCCAGTTAAAATATTCATTCTAAACTCATCATTAGTGCTCCTTCAGTAAAGGCTTATCAATGAAACATAATGCATGACATCATGCAGTTTGGGATAAATTGCATTATTTGAGACTTTGTCTAGCTCTTTCAGACTCAAATGTTGTCACAATGTGGAAAGTTGAGATAGCTTAAGATGAGCATTGGATTCATGTCATATTAAGCTCTAAATTAAAGTTAAAAACAATTTGGTGTGGACATGTCAAGTTGAACAGCTGGTTAAAATGATCATTCAAAACTGATTATTGGTGATCCTTGAGTAAACGCTTAAAAATCAAGAATAATGCATGGTATCACGCATTTTGGGATAAATGGGATTACTTGTAAGCTTTGTCTTAGCTATTTCAGTTTTAAATTTTGTCACAATATAGAAATTGAGCTAGTTTAACGTGGGTGTTTGATTCGTGTCATTCTAAACTCTAAATCAAAAGATAAAGATGATTTAGTGCGGACATGTCAAGTTGATCGGCCAGATAAAATGATCATGCTAAACTGATCATTTGATCTCCTTGACACTACAAAAAAACTGCCAAAATGCCACTGTATTTTGTGACCACATACGTAGTCGCAAAATTTGCGACCACATTTGCCACGATTTTGCGACCACATTTGCCACGATTTTGCGACCACATTTGCCATGATTTTGCGACCAATTTGTGACTACGGAGATGTAGTCGCAAAGTGGTCGCAAAAGTGTGACTAAAACCTATAGTCGTATATTGGTCGCAATACGCAACCATTAAGAGACTAAATTGCGACTGTTTTGCGATTAGTATTTGCAGTCGAAATTCAGTGGCAAATTTGCCATTGATTTGCGACCACAAGATCAAAATTTGAACTGTAGTCACAAATCAGTCGCAAAATAGCGACTGATTTGCGACCACATAGGGTAAATTCACATTTTTCCTAAGTATTTTTCACATTTACAACTTCTATTTGCATTTTTATGTAAGTACTAACCATTATAAGTGACCACATATATATAAAATCATATTTGTATTCATTTAAATTTTAGAGAACATTTGAAATTTATATAAGGGATATAAGGTTAAGGAAATGTGTTAAGTGTTTTAGGTAAATGATTTGTAAATTTGGAAAATTTAGTAAATGTTGTTGTTTTCATAGTAATTGAAGTTTGTACAACTTATAATCAAGTTATCAATCTTATATAATTCAATTTATTTACCAAAATCAAAAAATTTAGGGTTTAGAGTATTAGTCATTACTGATTTGCCACCATTTTGCCACTACATTGAGAATGTGGTGGCAAATTAGTCACAATTATTACCCGTGGTCGCAAATCACTGGCAAATTTGCCACTAATTTGCAACCATATATTTTTTTTGAATAAATTAACTGTGGTCCCAAATCAGTGGCAAATTTACCACTGATTTGAGACCACAATTTTTTTTTCTGAATAAATTAACCGTGGTCACAAATCAGTGGCAAATGTGCCACTGATTTGCGACCACGAGTTTATTTTTCGAATAAATTAATTGTGATCGCAGTGGCAAATTTGCCACTGATTTATGACCACGTATGTGGTCGCAAAAAAATTCTATAAATACGTGATGGTTTTCCCTCATTTTTCACAATCAAACATTCATACTTTCTAAAACCACTCTAAACACTTATAATATCTCTCCCAATCCAAAAACAACCACAAACACACAAATGGCAAGGAGAGATAGTAAATATAAATATTATTAAAGCATAATTATTTTGAAAATTAATTTTGAAAAATATTATTAAAAAATATTCTTAAAGATTATTTAAAAATTAATTAATATTTATAATATTATTAATATTATTACAAAAATTAATTAAAATTATTGTATTAAAAATTAATAATATTAATAATTAAAACTTAATTAAAAATATTCATAATATTATTACAAATATTATTAAAAATAATTTTGAACAATATTAATAAAAAATTAATTAAAACTTATTTTGAAATAATTTTTAATTAACTTCTTTTGAATCTAATTCCGTTGTAGTCGCAAATCAGTCCCAAATAAGTCTCAATTTTTTGGGACCGATTTGCGACTACAAAATTTTTTTTGATTATTTTATAATCAGTCGCAAATCAGTCACACTTTTTCCCACTGATTTGCGACTGCGTATTAACTGTGTTCGTAAATCAGTCACAAAATTTTGTGATTGATTTGGGACTACGGGTTGTGCTACCACATATGTAGTCGCAAAACAGTGGCAAAATTTGTTACGGAAATTCAATCGCAAAGTAGTCGCAAAAATAGTCACCACCAATTGGTCGCACATCAGTTGTAAATTGAACCACAATTACCATGGTCGCAAATCAGTTGTAAATTTGTAACTGATTTGCGACTACATATTTTTGCGACTATGAGTTTGCGACTACTTTCGTGGTCGCAAAATGGATGTTTTCTTGTAGTGTGAGAAATGGCGTATAAATGAAGCAAAATGGATGGCATCACATACTTTAGGATAGATTTGAGTACTTGGAGGCTTTGTCATAGCTAACTCGTTCTTAAATTTTGTCACAATATAGAAATTGAGCTACTTTAACGTGGGCATTGGATTCACCTCATTTTGAGCTCTAAATCAAAAGTTAAAGACGATTTAGTGCGGATATGTCAATTTGATCACCTAGTTAAAATGATCATTCTAAACTGATCATTGGTTTTCCTTAAGTAAAGTCTTATAAATGAAGCATAATGCATGACATCAACCATTTTAAAATAGATTGGATTCCTTAGAGGTTTTGTCGTAGCTAGTTCGGTATTAAATTTTGTCAGAAAATATAAATTGAGCTAGCTCAATGTTGGCGTTGGATTTAGTTTGCACTTTTCAAATTAATTGGCCATTTAAAATGATCATTGTAAACTGATCATTGGTGCTCATTGAGTAAAGGATTATAAATGAAGCATAATGCATGACACCACGTAGTTTGGGATACATTGGATTAATTGGAGACTTTTTGATAACTCTTTAAGTCTCCATTGCTGTCACAATATGGAAAATTGAGCTAGTATAATGTGGTCGTTAGATTCATCTCATTTCGAGCTCTAATTCAAAAGTTAAAGACAATTTAGCGCAGATATGTCAAGTTGATCAGCTAGTTAAAACGGTCATTCTAAACTGATCATTGGTGCTCATTGAGTTAAGGCATATAAATGAAGCATAATACATGACATCACGCATTTTGGGACATATTGGATTGCTTGGAGGCTTTTCGACACTATTTCGTTCTACAGTTCTGTCACAATATAGAAAATTGAGCCAGCTTTACTTGGACGTTTGATTCCTGTCACTCTGAACTCTAAATCAAAAGTTACGGACGATTTGGTGCAGACATGACAACTTGATCAGCCAGTTAAAATGATCTTTCTAAACTCTTCATTGGGGCTCATTGAGGAAAGGTTTACAAATGAAGCATAATGAATGGCATCACGTAGTTTGGGATGGATTGGACTACTTGGAGGCTTTGTCGTAGCAATTTCAATCTTAAATTTTTTCACAATATAGAAAATTACGCTAGCTTAACGTGGGCGTTGGAATGTGTCATCCTGAACTTTAAATCAAAAGTTACGGACGATTTAGTGCAGACAAGTCAAGTTGATCGGCGAGTTAAAATGATCATTTTAATCTTATCATTGGTGCTCCCTCAGTAAAGGCTTATAAATGACCATAAGGCATTAGATCAAGCATTTTAGGATAGATTGGAATACTTTGAGTCTTTGTCTAGCTCTTTGAATCTCAAATGTTGTCACAATATGGAAAATTGAGCTAGCTTAACATGGGTGTTGGATTCATGTCATTTTGAGCTCTAAAACAAAAATTTAGCATTCGTACTCATTGAGCAATGGTTTACAAATTTAGCATAATGTATGGCATCACGAAGTTTGTGATAGATTGAATTATTTGGAGGCTTTTTCATAGCCATTTCGGTATTAAATTGAGTCACATATAGAAAAATGAGCTAGGTTAACGTGGGCGTTGGATTCGTGTCATTCTGAACTATGAATCGAAAGTTAAATAAGATTTAGTGCAGACATGTCGATTTAATCAGCCAGTTAAATTGATCAATCTAAAATGATCATTGGTGCTCATTGGGAAAAGGTTTACAAATGAAGCACAACGCATGGCATCAAGCGGTTTGGGATAGACTGGATTCCTTAGAGACTTTGTCGTAGCTATTTTGGTCTTAAATTTTATCACAATATAGAAAATTGAGCTAGCTTAATGTGGGCGTTGGATTTGTGTATTTCTGAACTTTGAATCAAAAGTTACATACGATTTATTGCAGCAAAGTTGAATTGATCGGCTAGTTAAAATAATAATTCTAGCTAATCGTTGATGATTCTTGAGCAAAAACTTATAAATGAGCATACTGCATGGCATCACGGAATTTAGGATATATTAGATTAATTTGAGGCTTTATCTAGCTCTTTCAGTCTCAAATATTCTAACAATATGGAAAATTGAGCTAGGTCAACGTGGGCGTTCGATCCATGTTATTTTCAGCTCTAAATCAAAAATTAAAGATGTTTTAGTGCGGACTTGTTATGTTTGACTGGCTAGTTAAAATGATCATTCTAAACTGATCATTGGTGCTCCTTGAGTAAAGGTTTATAAATGAGCATAATGCATGGTTTTGCGAAGTTTAGGATAGATTGGATTACTTTGAGGCTTTGTCTAGCTCTTACTGTCTCAAATTTTGACACAATATGAAAAATTAAACTTGATTAACGTGGGCGTTGTATTCATGTCATTTTGAGCTCTAAATGAAAAGTTAAGAAGATTTAGTGCGGATATGTCAAGTTGATCGGCCAATTAAACTGATCATTTTAACCTGATCATTGGTGCTCATTAAGCAAAGGTTTACAAATGAAGCATTATGCATTGCATCACACAGTTAGGAATGGATTGGACTACTTGGAGGCTTTGTCATAGCTATTTCGGCCTTAAATTTTGTCACAATATAGAAAAATGAGCTAGCTTAACGTTGGCGTTGGAATGTTTCATTCAGAACTCTAAATTAGAAGTTACAGACAACTTAGTGCGGACAAGTCAAGTTGATGGGCCAGTTAAAATGATCATTCTGAACTGATCATTGGTGCTCATTGAGCAAATATTTACAAATGAAGCATATTGCTTGGCATTACGCACTTGGATGGATTGGATTACTTGGAGGGTTTTTCGTCGCTATTTTTGTTTAAATTTTGTCCCAATATATAAAACTGAGCTAGCTTAATGTGTCATTACGAACACTAAATCCAAAATTATGGACAATTTAATGCGGACATGTCAAGTGGATCGGCCAGCTAAAATGATCATTTTAAACTGATCATTAGTGCTCCTTGAGTAAAGGCTTATAAATGAGCATAATGTATGGCATCGCATAGTTTAGGTTACTTTGGGGCTTTGTCTAGCTCTTTCAGTATCAAATGTTCTCACAATATGGAAAATTGAGCAAAGGTCTACAAATGAAACATAATGCATCGCGTCATGCAACTTGGGATTGATTGGATTACATGGAGGCTTTGTCGTAGATATTTTAGTATTAAATTTTGTCACAATATAGAAAATTGAGCTAGCTTAATGTGGGTGTTGGAATGTGTCATTTTGTACTCTAAATCAAAAGTTACACACGATTTAGTGCGGAGAAGTCAAGAAGATCGGTCATTTAAAATGATCATTCTAAACTTATCATTTCATAGAGTAAAATTTTATAAATGAGCATAAAGCATGACATCATGAAGTTTAGGATAGACTGGATTACTTTGAAGCTTTATCTATCTCTTTCAATCTCAAGTGTTGTCACAATATGAAAATTGAGCTAGCTTAACAGGGGTTTTGGATTCATTTCATTTTGAGCTCTAAATCAAAAATTAAAGTGTGGACAAGTCGAGTTGATCGGCCAGTTAAAATGATCATTCTAAAATGGTCATGGGTGATTCTTGAGTAAAGGCTTATAAATTGGCATAATGCATGGCATCACACAGATTGGATTACTTTGAGGCTTTGTCTAGCACTTTTAGTCTAAAATGTTGTCACAATATGGAAAATTGAGCTAGCTCAACGTGGGCATTGGATCCATTTCATTTTAAGCTCTAAATCCAAAGTTATAGATGATTTAGTGAGGACTTATCAGGTTTGATCGGCCATTTAAAATGCTCATTCAAAACTGATAATTGGTGCTACTTGAGTAAAGGCTTATAAATGAGCATAATACACGCCATCACGTAGTTTAGGATAGATTAGTCTACTTTGAGGCTTTGTCTCGCATTTTCAGTCTCAAATGTTGTCAAAATATGGAAAATTGAGTTAGGTTAACGTGGGCATTTTTATCTCATTTTGAGCTCTAAATCAAAAGTTAAAGACGAATTAGTGCGGACATAGCAAATTGATCATCGAGTTAAAATGATAATTCTAAACTGATCATTGGTGCTCATTGAGCAAATGTTTACAAGTGAAGCATTATGCATGGCATCACGCAGTTCTGGATGGTTGGACTACTTGGAGGCAATGTCGTAGCTATTTTGGTCTTAAATTTTGTCACAATATAGAAATATTGAGCTAGCTTAACATGGGCTTTGGAATGTGTCATTATGAGCTCTAAATCAAAAGTTACTGACATTTTAGTGGGGACAAGTCAAGTTGATCGGCTAGTTAAAATCATCATTCTAAAATGGTCGTTGGTTTTCATTGAACAAAGGTTTACAAATGAAGCATAATGCATGGCATCACCCAGTTTGGGATATATATGATTACTTGAAGGCTTTGTCTTAGCTATTTCGGTCTTAAATTTTGTCACATTATACAAAACTGAGCTAGCTTAACTTGTGCATTGGAATGTGTCATTCTGAACTCTAAATCAACTGTTATGGAAAATGTAGTTTGGACAAGTCATGTTCATCGGCCAGTTAAAATATTCATTCAAAACTGATCATTGGTGCTTCTTAAGTAAAGGCTTATAAATGAGCATAATGTATGACATCACGCAGTTTAGGATAGATTGGATTTCTTTGAGGCTTTGTCTAGCTTTTTCAGTGTCAAATGTTGTCAAAATATGGAAAATTGAGCTAGCTTATTATGGGTATTGGATCCATGTCATTTACAGCTATAAATCAAAAGTTGAACACGATTTAGTGCGCAAATGTCATGTCTGATTAGCTAGTTAAAATGATCATTCTAAAATGATCATTGGTGCTCATTCAGTAAATGATTTTAAATGAGCGTAATACATGGCATCACACAGTTTAGGATAGATGGGACTTTGAGCCTAGCTCTTTCAGTCTCAAATGTTGTCACAATATGGAAAATTGGGCTACCCTAACGTGGGCGTTGGTTTCATGTCATTTCACGCTTTCATTCAAAAGTTAAAGATGATTTATTTCGGGCATGTCTAGTTGATCGGCCAGGTAAATTGATCATTATAAAATGATCAGTGGTGCTCATTGAGCAAAGATTTACAAAAGAATCAAAATGCATGGCATCACACAGTTTGGGATAGATTGAAGTACTTGGATGTTTTGTTGTAGCTTATTCGGACTTAAATTTTTTCACAATACAGAAAATTGAGCTAGTTTAACGTGGTTCGTGTGATCTGAACTCTAAATCAAAAGTTAAAGACGATTTAGTGCGGACTTGTCAAATTTGATCGGCCAATTCCAATGATCATTAAAAACTTATCATTGGTGCTCCTTGAGTAAAGGCTTATAAATGAGCATAATGCATGGCATCACACAGTTTAAGATAGATTGGATTACTTGAAGGTTTTGTCTAGCTCTTTCAGTTTCAAATGTTGTCACATTATGGAAAATCAAGCTAGCTTAACGTGGGCGTTGGATTCATGTCCTTTTGAGCACTAAATCAAAAGCTAAAAAAGATTTAGTGCGGACATGTCAAGTTGATCGTCCGGTTAAAATGATAATTCTAAGCTGATCACTGGTGCTCATTGAGCAAAGGTTTACAAATGAAGCATTATGCATGGCATCACGCAGTTTGGGATGGATTGAACTTTTTGGAGGCTTTGCCGTAGCTATTTCGGTCAGAAATTTTGTCACAATATAGAAACTGAGCTAGCTTGACGTGGGCTTTGGAATGTGTCATTATGAACTCTATATTAAAAGTTAAGGACAATTTATTGTGGAAAAGTCAAGTGGATCGGGTAGTTAAAATGATCATTCTAAACTGATCATTGGTGCTCCCCGAGTAAAGGCTTATAAATGAGCATAATGCATGACAACACGCAGTTTAGGATAGATTGGATTACTTTGAGGCTTTGTTTAGCTCTTTCAATCCCAAATGTTGTCACAATATGGAAACTTGAGCTAGCTTAGCGTGGGCGTTGGACTCATTTCATTTTAAATTCTATATCAAAATTTAACGATGATTTAGTGCAGACATGTAATTTGATCAGCTACTTAAATAGATCATTCTAAACTAATCATTGGTGCTCCTTGAGTAAAGGTTAATAAATGAAACATTATGCATGATATCACGTTGTTTGGGATAAATTGGATTACTTGAAGGCTTTCTCGTAGTTATTTCGGTTTAAATTATGCACAATGTAGAAAATTGACCTAGGTTAACGTTGGCGTTGGATTCGTGTCATTTTGAACTCTAAAACAAAAGTTACACATGATTTATTGCAAACATGTAAAGTTGGTCGGCTAGTGAAATCGATTATTCTAGACTGATCATTGGTGCTTCTTAAATAAATGCTTATAAATGATGCATAATGCATGGCATCGCATAGTTTAGGATAAATTGGATTACTTTGAGATTTTGCTTAGCTCTTTTAGTCTCAAATGTTATCACAATATGGAAAATTCAGCGAGCTTAACATGGACGTTGAATAAAGACATTTTTGTGCAGACATTTCAAGTTGATCGGCAAATTAAATTGATCATTCTAAATTGATCATTGGTGCTCATTGAGCGAAGGTTTACAAATGAAGCATAATGCATGGCATTATGTTGTTTGGGATCGATTGGACTCCTTGGAGGCTCTGTCCCATCTATTTCGGTCTTAAATTTTATCACAATATAGAAAACTGAGCTAGGTTAACATGGGCATTGGATTCGCGTCATTCTGAACTATTAATCAAAAGTTAAAGACGTTTTAGTGCAGATATTTCAAGTTTGTGACCAGTTAAATTGATCATTCGAAACTGATCATTGGTGCTCAATGAGTAAAGACTTCCAAATGAAGCATAATGCATGGCATCACACAGTTTAAGATTGATTGTAATACTTGGAGGCTTTGTCGTAGCTGTTTCGGTCTTTAATTTTGTCACAATATAGAAAACTATGCTAGCTTATCGTGGGCATTGGAATGTGTCATTCTGAACTCTAAATCAAAGTTGAAGACGTTTTACTGTGTACATGTCAAGTTGATTGGCCAGTTAAATTAATCATTCTAAACTTATCATTTTTGCTCACTGAGCAAAGGTTTACAAATGAAGCATAATGCATGGCATCACACAATTTGGGATAGATTGGATTACTTGGAGGCTTTGTCGTAGCTATTTTGGTCTTAAATTTTGTAACAATATATAAAATTGAGCTAGCTTACCGTGGGCATTGGATTCTTGTCATTATGAACTATGAATTAAAGAATAAAGATGTTTTTGTGTGGACATTTCAAGTTGATCGCCCAGTTAAATTGATCATTCTAAACTGATCATTGGTGCTCATTGAGCGAAGGTTTACAAATGAAGCATAGTACATGGAATCACGCAGTTTGGGATGGATTGGACTACTTGGAGGCTTTGTCGTAGATATTTTGATCTTAAAGTTTTTCACAATATAGAAAATTAAGCTAGCTTAACGTGGCAATTGGATTCGTGTAATTCAGAACTATGAATCAAAGGTTAAAGTTGTTTTAGTGCGGACATTTCAAGTTCATCGACCAGTTAAATTGATCATTTTAAAATGATCATTGGTGCTCATTGAGCTAAGGTTTACAAATGAAGCATAATGCATGGCATCATGCAGTTTAGGATTGATTGGAGAACTTGGAGACTTTGTCGTGGCTATATCAAACTTAAAATTTTGTCAGAATATAGAAAACTAAGATTATCGTGACGATTGGAATGTGTCATTCTGAACTACAAATTAAAAGTTAAAGACGTTTTAGTGCGTAAATGTCAAATTGATCGGCCAGTTAAATTGATCATTCTAAATTTATCATTAGTGCTCATTGAACAATGGTTTACAAATGAAGCATAATGCATGACATCACGCAATTTGGGATAGATTGGATTACTTGGAGGCCTTGTCATAGCTATTCTGGTCTAAACTTTTATCACAATATAAAAAATTGAGCTAGCTTAACGTGGGCATTGGATTCGTATCATTCTGAAATATTAATCAAAAGTTAAAGATGTTTTAATGCGGACAAGTCAAGTTGATTAGCCAGTTAAATTGATCATTCTACACTGATCATTGGTGCTCATTGAACAAAGGTTTACAAATAAAGCATAATGTATGGCATCACGCAGCTTGAGAAAGAATTGATTACTTGGAGGCTTTGTCTTAGCTATTTCGGTCTTAAATTTTGTCACAATATAGAAAACTGAGCTAGCTTAACTTGTGCATTGGAATGTGTTATTCTGAACTCTAAATCAACACTTACGGACAATTTAGTATGGAAAAGTCAAGTTCATTGGCCAGTTAAAATGATCATTCTAAACTGATCATTGGTACTTCTTGAGTTAAGGCTTATAAATGAGCATAATGCATGTCATCACGCAGTTTAGGATAGATTTAATTTATTTTGAGGCTTTGTATAGCTCTTTCAGTATCAAATGTTGTCACGATATAGAAAATTGAGTTACCTTAATGTGAACATTGGATCCATGTCATTTTCAGCTTTATATCAAAAGTTAAACACGATTTTTTGCAGACATGTCATGTCTGATCGGCCAGTTAAAATGATCATTCTAAAATGATCATTGGTGCTCCTTCAGTAAAGGATTTTAAATGAGCATAATGTATGACATCACCTAGTTTAGGATAGATAGGATTACTTTGAGTCTAGCTCTTTCAGTCTCAAATATTATCACAATATGGAAAATTGAGCTACCTTAATGTGGGCGTTGTATTCATGTCATTTTGCGCTCTAATTCAAAAGTTAAAGACGATTTAGTTCGAACATGTCATGTTTGATCCGCCAGTTAAAATGATCATTCTAAAATGATCATTGGTGCTCTTTTGTAAAGGAATATAATTAAGCATAATGTATGGCTTCACGCAGTTTAGGATAGATTGGATTACTTTGAGGCTTCGTCAAGCTCTTTAAGTCTCAAATGTTGTAACAATATGGAAGATTGAGCTAGCATAATGTGGGCTGTTAATTCATGTTATTTTGCTCTCTAATTCAGTAGTAGGGACAATTTAGTGCGGACATGTCAAGTGGATCAGCCATTTATATTGATCATTCTAAACTGATCATTCACGCTCATTGAGCAAAGGTTTACAAATGAAGCATAATGCATGGTATTACACAGTTTCGGATAGATCGGATTATTTGGTGGCTTTATCATAGCTATTTCAGTTTTAAATTTTGTCACAATATAGAAAATTGAGCTAGCTTTATTTCTGAACTCTGAATCAAAAGTTATGGACGATTTATTTCTGCCATGTCAAGTTCATCGACCAGTTAAAATGATCATTCTAAACTGATCATTGGTGCTCCTTGAGTTAAGGCTTATAAATGAGCATAATGCATGGCATCACACAGTTTAGGATAGATTGGATTACTTTGAGGCTTTGTCTATCTCTTTCACTATCAAATGTTGTTACAATATGGAAAATTGAGCTAGCTTAACATGGTAGTAGGATTCATGTCATTTTGAGCTCTTAATCAAAAGTTAAGGACGATTTAGTGTTGTCAAGTTGATCGGACAGTTAAATTAATCATTCTAAACTGATCAGTGGTGCTCACTGAGCAATGTTTAAAAAATGAAGCATAATGCATGGCATCACGCAATTTGTGATGGATTGGATTACTCACAAGTCTCCTTCCTCAAATGCTAACTCCTTTCAGCCTTTATTGTGTTGTTGAACATACATCTTAGTCTTATTTTTAATATTGAGCCGCCTTCACATGAATTTTTTTAACCAACTCTGCCTTTTTCTTTCCATAAAGGCTTTTCCTTTCACTCAAAGGTAAAGGCATTAGATCCAACGGGGATATGGGATTGAACCCATAAACAATTTCGAATGGTGAGTACTTAGAAGTAGTATGCCTAGCATGATTATATGCGAATTCAACATGAGGCAAGCATTCTTCCCAAATCCTAAGATTCCTTTTAATCAAAGCTCTTAACAAAGTAGACAAACTACTTCAGTTTGACCATCCGATTGCGGGTGACAAGTTGTGGAGAAAAAAAGTTTAGTTCCTAGCTTAGACCAAACTGTGTTCCAAAAGTAACTAAGGAACATAGTGTCTCTATCTGATACTATGGTCATAGGCATGCCATGAAGTGTAACTATCTCCTTAAAGGATAATTTGGCAATGTTAACAACGTCATTCGTCTTATGAAAGAATAAAATGAGCCATTTTGAAAACCTATCAACTACAACAAACACAGATTCCTTTCCAGTCTTAGTTCTAAGCAATCCAACAACAAAATAAATAGAAATATCATGCCAAGGGTGCAAAGGTAGGAAGAGGGCTTGTTTGGATTGTGTATTTGGCTTGTTTGAAAGTTACACATCTTTGGCAAGCTTTCTCAACATCACTCCTCATGTGTGGCCAAAAGAAGTGTTCGTGAAATACATTTAATGTCTTTGCCACGCCAAAGTGACCCATAAGACCACCTGAATGTGCTTCCTTAATGAACAAGTCTCGCAAAAAGGAGTGAGGTACACATAACCGATTATCATAAAACAAGAAGCCTTCACTTTTAAAGTATTTTCCAGTGCCAAAGTTCTCACAAGAAGCATAAATATCCTTAAAATTGGCATAAGTAGCATATAACTCTTTGATTTGCTCAAACCCTGGCAGTTTAACTTCTAATGAGTTCAAGAGCACATACCTCTGAGAAAGAGCATCGGCTACGACATTCTCTTTACCTTTCTTGTATTTGATCACATAAGGGAAGGTCTCAATGAATTCGACCCACCTAGCATGTCGTTTTTCAGCTTTTGTTGCCCTTTGAGATGTTTGAGTGACTCATGGTCGGTATGGATGATAAACTCCTTGGGCCAAACATAATGGTGCCATGTTTGCAAGACCCTCACAAGCGCATATAGTTCTTTATTTTAGGTTGGGTAATTGAGTGTGGCCCCTCCAAGTTTCTCACTAAAGTAGGCTATGGGCTTCCTCTCCTGCATAAGAACAGCACCAATACCAAGTGCGGAGGCATCACATTCAATTTTAAAAGTTTTATCAAAGTTAGGAAGAGATAGCACCGGGGAGTGTGTGAGCTTGTCTTTCAAGGTTTGGAATGCCTCCTCTTGCGCCTGCTCCCACTTAAATCCAACATTCTTTTTCACAACCTCAGTGAGGGGAGCTGCTATAGTGCTAAAGTCCATGATAAATCTCCGGTAAAACCCAGCTAGGCCATAGAAGCTCCTTACTTCCCCAGCATTCCTTGGACTCGACCACTATGGCTTTTATCTTTCCCCCATCAACCTTTATAGCATCTGTACTCACAACAAAACCTAAGAAGACAAGCTTATCTGCTCCAAAATTACATTTCTTAAGATTTGCATACAAGGTTTCCTTTTTAAGCACTTCAAAAACCTTTATGAGGTGTTCTATATGATCATCTATGGTTCGCCTAAAAACTAGAATGTCATCAAAGTATACTACCACAAAATGACCTATGAATTCCTTAAGGACATGGTTCATCAATCTCATGAAGGTACTAGGAAGGTACTTGGTGCATTTGTCAAGCGAAAAGGCATTACTAACCACTCATATAAACCTTGTTTAGTTTTAAATGCAATTTTCCACTCATCACCTTCTTTCATCCAAATTTGGTGATAACCGCTCTTAAGATCTACCTAGATGCTAGAACCATGCAATTCATCTAACATATCATCTAATCTAGGTATAGGATGGCGAAAATTTATAGTGATATTATTGAATGCTCTGAAATCAACACACATTCTCCAGCTTCCATCCTTTTTTCGGACAAGCAAAACTGGTACAGCACACGGGCTCATACTTTCGCGGATATGTGCTTTCCCCATGAGTTCAGTGACTTGCTGTTGAAGCTCCTTGGTCTCCAGGACGTTGGTTCTGTAAGTTGGCTTGGGAAGAGATGCTCCTGGTAGAAAGTCAATTTGGTGCTCAATTCCTCGGATTGGTGGTAAGCCTTGCGGTTGCTCCTCCGGAAACACAACTCTAAATTCCTGTAAAAGAAGTTGAATTTTTCTAGGAATGTCCTGCATAGATTGGTTAGTATGAAAGCATTCTTTAAGCACAAAAAGTATGTGTGGTAAGTTACTCCCTGGGTTGGACTTAATCATAAGATTAGTCGGTTGTTTGGCTGGTGGCTTGGTTAGCGGTTTGGTGGTGCCATCGGCATGGGGTTTGCTTTTGGGTTTTGTATTTGGTTTTGTTATTCTTTAAAGCTATCTAATTGAAATAAACATTTTGTGGGGATAAATGTACTAAAATATGTTTCTTTCCCTAAAACTCAAACGAGTACCTATTAGTAAACCCATCACGAATAGCCCTTCTATCCAAATGCCGAGGTCTACCTAACAAGATGTGACCAGCATCCATGGGTAAAAACATTATACAAAACCTCATCTTCGTTTTTGCCTATGGAAAAAGGAACTAGGACCTGGTTCTCTACTTCTAGCTCACCCTCATCATTAAGTCATTGCAACTTTTAGGGTTTAGATCTCTTAATAATCTGAAGTCCTACCATCTCTACCATAATCTCACTAGCTACATTGGTACAGCTACCTCCATCTATCACTAAGCAACAAACCTACGAACATCAGGCCTAATAAATAAGGTTTCCCCATCTCCTTAAAGTACTCTTCTACGGTTCTAGATCTTTGAGATAGGTTTCTAAGCTTAAAGTAGAGTTCCCTATGGTAGTGACTAGGTATAAACCTTTTCCTCATAATTACTTTCATCTGGTTCCACGAATTTATAGGCAAATCCTCAGCCCTTCTCCTAGAAGTAACTAATTGATCCCACCAACTTAAGGCATAATCTTTAAAACCGGTTGGTGCTACTCTAACTTTACTATCCTGAGTGTATTCCCTACAATAAAAGACTATTTATATCTTCTTTTCCCATTCTAGATACTCCTTAGGGTCATTGGTTCCATGGAGGGAATCTTGATTTTAAGGCCAGCCAAAGGGTCGCGAGGATTGGGTTGGTTATTGCTATGCAGTTGCTTGTCTCTTGGCCGCCTTGTCCTAGGCCATTGTTACCTAGATGAGTGACTGTAGTATTGCTCACTATCAGAAGGTCGCTGGTTTATTCTAAGTCGGTCATTGATTGATCTTTCTATTTCAGCTCTCATGGTTGCCATATTTTCATCCATCATGGCTTTAAAGGAATCAACCAGTTGTTTGTTGGAGTTTGAGGATTCTTCTCCATTATTGCTGGTTCCGACCATGGTACCTGACAAATTCAGACATCGATCATTCTAAATGATCATTGGTGCTCATTGAGTAAAGGTGTACAAATAAAGCATAACGCATGGCATCACACAGTTTGGGATAGATTGGATTACTTGAAAGCTTTATCCTAGGTATTTCAATCTTAAATTTTGTAACAATATAAAAAATTGGGCTAGCTTTACTTTGGTGTTGTATACGTGTCATTTTAACCTCTGAATCAAAAGTTAAAGATGATTTAGTGCGGACATTTCGAGTTGATAAGCCAGTTAAATTGATCATTCTAAACTGACCATTGGTGCTCATTGAGTAAAGGCGTACAAATGAAGCATAATGCATGGCATCACGCGGTTTGGGATGGATTGGATTACTTGGAGGGTTCTTCATAGCTATTTTGGTCTTAAATTTTGTAAACAATATAGAAAATTGAGCTAGCTTAACATGGGCTTTGAAATCGCGTCATTCTGAACTCTAAATCAATAGTTAAAGACGATTTAGTGCGGACATGTCAAGTTGATTGGCCAGTTAAATTGATCATTCTAATTTGATCATTGGTGCTCCTTGAGTAAAAACTTATAAATGAAGGATAATGCATGGCATCACGCAGTTTGGGATACATTGGATTATTTGGAGGCTTTGTCGTAGCTCTTTCAATCTCAAATGTTGTCACAATATGAAAAAATTGAGCTAGCTAAACGTGGGTGTTCGATTCATATAATTTTTAGGTCTAAACCAAAAGTTAACGAAGATTTAGTACGGACATGCCAAGTTGATCAGCTTGTTGAAATGATCATTCTAAACTGATCATTGGTGCTGATTGATTAAAGGCGTATAAATGAAGATTAATGAATGGCATCACTCAGTTTGGGGTAAATTGAATTAATTATAGGCTTTGTCGTAGCTGTTTCATTCTTAAAGTTTTTCAAAATATAAAAAATTGACATCTCTATCACTCTGAACTCTGAATCAAAGGTTAAGCACTATTTAGTGTAGAAATGTCACTTTGATCGGCCCGTTAAATTGATTATTCTAAACTGATCATTGCTGCTCATTGAGCAAAGAGTTATAAATGAAGAATAAATCATGGCATCACATAGTTCGGGATGGATTGGATTACTTGGAGGCTTTGTCGTAGCTATTTCGGTCTTAAATTTTTTCACAATTACAAACTTGAGCTAGCTTAACATGGGAGTTGGATTTGTGTCATTTTGAACACTGAATAAAAAGTTAAGGACGATTTAGTGTGGTCATATCAAGTTGATCGACAAATTTAATTGGTCATTCTAAACTGATCATTGGTGCACATTGAGCAAAGGTTTACAAATAAAGCATAATGCATGGCATCACGCAGCTTGCGATGGATTGTATTACTTGAAGGCTTTGTCATAGCAATTTTGGAGTTTAATTTTGTCACAATATTTAAATTGAAATAGCTTAACGTGTGCTTTAATATCCTGTAATTCTAAATTCTGAATAAAAAATTAAAGACGATTTAGTACGGACATGTCAATATGATCGGTCAGTTAAATTGATCATTTTAATCTGATCATTGGAGCTCATTGACTAAAAGCTTATAAATGAAGCATAATGCATAGCATCCCACAGCTTGGGATATATTGGATTACTTGGAGACTTCGTCATAGCTCTTTCAGTCTCAAATGTTGTCATAATATAGAAAATTGAGCTAGCTAAATGTGGGTGTTTGATTCATATCACTTTGATTTCTAAATCAAAGGTTAACAACGATATAGTGCAGACATGTCAAGTTCATCAACTACTTAAAATGATCATTCTAAAATAATCACTGGTGCTCATTGAGTAAAGGCGTACAAATGAAGATTAATGTACAACATCATGCAGTTTGGGATAGATTGAATTACTAGTAGGCTTGGATGTAGCTATTTTAGAATTAAATTTTGTCACAATATAGAAAATTGAGATACCTTAATTTATGTGTTAGATCCGTACCATTCTGAATTCTGAATCAAAAGATAAATTCGATTTCGTGCAGACATGTCAGGTTGATCGGCCAGTTAAATTGATCATTCTAAACTGATCGTTGGTGGTCATTGAGCAAAGATTTACAAATGAAGCATAATGTATGACATGGTATATAATGTTATGAATGACCCAGTATCGAATACTGGTAATAATATCAGCAAACGAACGGGATTGGATGACTTGGAGGCAATTTGGTAGCTATTTTGGTCTTAACTTTTATCACAATATAGAAAATTGAGCTACCTTAACGTTGGCGTTGGATCCGTGTCATTCACTACAAGAAAACAGCAAATTTCCGACGGCCATATTCGTCAAAAAAATGCGTCGGTAACACAGATTCTCGTCTAATTTCCGATGAAAATAGTTCCTCGGGACTTTCGTCGGTAATTAAATTCTGTTGGGAATTTATCGGTCATTTCCGATGGCTTGGCGATTAACGATTCCGTCGGAAACTTCCGATGGTTCTTCGATGGAATTGTCTGTCGGAAACCACCGACGGATATTTGATGGTTCACAGCCATCGGGAATTACCGACGAATTATCGAGGGACCATTTTCGATGACTTCTACCGTCGGGAATTTGGTCCGATGATATTTCCCGAGGGTTTATAACCATCAGGAGATATGCAACACTTTTCCGACGGCTTCGTCCGTCGGAAATATCTGACGACATAATCCGTCGGAAACAACTAATTAATTGAAAAAATAAAAAATCTATTTTTTTAATATTTCTATTTTAAAAATATTTAATTAAATATTTTTAAAATAAAAATATTAAAAAAATAAATTTAAAAATAAAATGAATAAATTTTTTATTTTATTAAATTAAATTAATATTTGTAAATATTTTAAAAATAATCATACAATTAATAAAAATAATATTATAAATATAAATATAATATTAAACAATTGTTTTAAATTACAAATTACAAAGGAGGGGCATGAGGAGAAGGAGGAAAAAAGTCATCAGGCAATTTATTTTTTATCATTTCTACAAAACTTTTGAGATTATTCATCTCTATTTTCATAGACGCCATTTTTTCTTTTAGCTGCTCATTTTCCTCGTTTCTAGCTGCAGATGTTGTGCCACGGGTATCTGCAACTCTCCCGAGTCCTGGATGACGACCCTTTGAAAATGGTACTTCCTGTAAAAATAAAAAAATTTTATTAGAAAATCTAATGAAAATTATTATAATATTAAGTATATATTTAAAAAAAACTTACATCAAGAACGAGACGGTTAATCTCAGAACGAGGCAATTCGGTGACCGAAGATGAAGAACCAACTTGAGATTGCTGGGTTAGAATATCACTTTTTTCTTTTTTACTTTTTCGATGATCTCACTAACGAGACCATCTTGGATACGACCAGTCTTTTTGTTCGTGTGGACGGCCTCGAGAAGTTGCAAGTGATCTGGAGGCGCTCCAATTTCTTGTGCCTAAAAATAAAAAAATTCTAAATTAATAATTTTAAAATTTTTAAATAATAATAAATAATTAATATAATAATTAATTTACCAATTGATCGGCTCGTCTCAGAAAACTAGTCGATCCGGCATTGTGAATATAAATGCCTTTGCCTCCTCGGTCGCTCTTCCGGTTTCCCGAATTAGTTTTCGAGATGACCTCAGCGCTGGAAGATTCCCAATAACGAATAAAGTCGTTCCAAACCGACTCATTCAACCCTCTTGGTTTATCTTTTCCTTTTTCCATTTTTGTTTCCATTCGTTCATGTGGCGGGAAAATTGTACTGCAGCCTCTTTTTCGAAAGCTTCTTCCACCAATTTTGTGTTCATGGGATCCCATGTAAATTCTTGCTGCGAAATTTTAGTATATATTACTAAAAAATATTATTAAAAACTATTTAAAATAATTATATATTTAAAATTTAAATAACGTACCGCAAACGTCCTGAACCAAATCTGACATTCTTCGTACGGAATATCTCGAAATTTGGTATATGGTTTATTCGAAAGAGAATGAAGCATCTTTAGTATAGATTTGCTTATTCCATTGTTTGAAATACCAAACCTACGAATTTTTATTACAATAGTATTAAAATAATTATTTTTAAATATAATTATAGAATAGTATTAAAATAATTATTTTAAATATAATTATAGAAAATTTAATTTACCATGTCGAGTTTCCTTGACGTCTTGGATCGAGAAATGTTAGAAGTTCACGACTAGGCTGCTCAACCAATTCTTCAATTGTCATTGGTCGGAAAGAATCATTTGCCGATTCTGGAACTTAAGTTGGTATAAAACTCGGAGTCGATGACTCACCACGTCTTTGGAAATCTTGATACGACCTATGATTGAAACATTTTATCAATCTAACTACATTTACTATTTACCATTTTCAAAAGTGAAGTTAATGAGCTAGTGGGGTGCCCTTTGTTGGAGACTTGTAGTCCACAAAATTTGACATAAATATATTAGGTTTGATAACGAAGTTAATCATGTGACTTAAAAGGAAAGAAAGATATGCACCACTAGTACTAGACTATCAAATTTATTTGCGATTTCACATCCTTTTGTGAATCGTATTTTCAATCAACCTTTATTAGACATTTTTACTCTTTTCTTTTGATGATTTTCCTCGTACTGTTGTGGGAAATTATGAAAGATTTATAACTTAAATGAAGAGTTGATCAAATATATGAAAGAAAACATTCGCTCAAAATGATGAAAAGGAATATATGTGAGACAAATGCTGTGAAGAAAGAGAATTTAACAAAAAATAATTTTAGTATAATGTTTAGGAGATTATTTTGACTTGAGAGCTTCCATAAAAAAAAATACATATAAGTTTTTATCTGCCACTGTTTTCATATTTGTATAGAAATAAAGAAAATTGTAATTTTAATTGTAATATATTTATATAATTTTAAATTAGATTATATTATTGCTAAAATTACATGAATTCTAATATTTATAAATTCGTCTGAAGTCCCTAAAAAGGATTTTTACAGAAACCGATCTAATAAGCATAAGCTTATCTAGATTTCAAAGAACTCTTGGAAACAATCAAAAGGTCATGGCAGGGCTATTATTTCGTAGCATAGTCAGAATACAACACCTAATTAACCAATAAACTAAATTTCTTATGTCTCTCTAATTCACCGGTGACAAATTATTTTAATCTCGGCTGGGATTGACCCAATCTATTGATTTTAGTGGTTTAATATAAACACAGTTTCAAATCAACACGTTCGACGGGAAAATGCAATTGTGTTACCTTTAAACCATATATGAACAATGAAGAGTTTTAATATTTAAGTATAGAGACATGTCTCAGATGATTTACGAGAAAGAAATGAATAAAAACTTACATTATTTACGACTACAGGTTGAATTCCGTCGACGAAAGCAACTTTTCCGTCGAGAACGCGGTAGGGAGGCGAAAAGACGAAAGAGAACGCGAGAGAGAAAAAGGGAAGAAATGGCCGTAGGTTATATTAAACATTTCCGACGGAAATTGCCGTCAGGAATCCGTCGGAACTGAAATAAATATTTATCTGGAAGCCCGCCTTGGGAATTACGTTTCCCGTGTAAGGCAATCGGGAATCGGTCGGCAATCCGTCGACGAGTCGACGGAAATCCGTCGGAAAGCCTAATCCCATGCATGATCGACAAATAGTCTACCCACGTTGCAATTATTTAATTAACGTTTTCCCGATGGTTTTCCGATGGAATGAATAAAGCCGTCGGGAAACCGTTGGTGATGTCAATCAATATTTCGAAAAATATTTAATTAAAAAGGTTAAAAATTATATAGATAAATTTGTAAAGAAATACAATTTTAATTTATAAAATTGTCGACGGCTTTCCGACGGAATTAATAAAACCGTCGGGACACCATCGGTAATGTTAATCAATATTTCAAAAAAATATTTAATTAAAAAAGTTAAAAAATATATAGATAAATTTATTTAAAAAAGCACTTTTAATTATAACATTGTGAAATGTTTTGTGCACATAGATTTAAAAATAAAATCATAAATATTTATTTTCAGTATTTAAAAATAAAATCATAAATATCACAATAAAATCACAAATTTAATCTGATTGTGATGAATATTCTGAATTAGCTGAATTTTGGTCATCAAACTCGCCAATCTCTTCTTCTGAATCTTGAAACACGTTGTAATATTCGTTCGTGTTGTCATCAATAACAAGGTTAACTTCAAGAGAAGTTTCTATGGAACCTAAGTTAGCAATTGTGCTTTGTTGCATAGGTTCTTGTTCGGTAATACCACATACCATTCCTCTAGGATGTATTGAGGTCACTGTAATCCAAGGATCTTGCTTGTTTCTCACACGAGGATATCGAATGTAACAAACCTAGTCCGCTTATGATGCAAGTATAAAAGAATCATATTTTCGATGTCGCTTACGAGAGTGGACAGATGTAACACAGAATTCGTCTTCACGTTGACCCATGACAGGGTCATACCAGTCACAATAGAACACAATACACCTCAAATCAATCATTCCTGGATAGTGAACTTCTAATATTTCACGAAGAATACCGTTGTATACAATTTCTCCCGATTGAGATGATAACCATAATTACAAGTTGTTTGTAAGTTTCCTTCGCGATGACTCTTAAAAGCATATCCACGAGTGCAGTACATTGGATAAGATTTTGCAGTAAATGTAAGACCACTCACCAACTCAACTAACCACGTGGGAAACGTTATACCCCTAGAAGGACCTGTAGTAATCTACAAAATAATAGAATGTAGTAAATTATAAATATATATATATATATATATATAGATATATAGTAAACTGTTATTGAAAATTACATAATTGTGGTAACACTAACATAAAAATGCAACCATTTTGCAAATTCGCTTTTTTTAAGTTCGACCAACTAATTCTCGCTGTAATTTGAATAATGAACACGTATTTGTTACATGTATATCCTGTTAATTATGAAAAAAAATTAACAATAAATTATAATAATAACTAAAAACAAAATTAAATTAAATGTACCTTTCATATTCCAAAACGTCATCGCAATTTGTCAAAATATACAAATGCAAGTGATTGTGTTCCTCCTCTGATAGGCGTTGCGTCTTGCCTTTTCCACTTAAACGTCCAATTTGTGCAAATATTTCACAATATAGAAAATTAAGCTAGCTTAACGTGAGCGTTTGATTCGTGTCATTTTGAGCTCTCAATCAAAACTTACTGATGATTTAGTGCGGACTTGTCAAGTTGATCAGCTGGCTAAAATCATCATTATAAATTGATCATTGGTGCTCATTGAGTAAAAAGGCTTATTAATGAAGCATAACGCGTGGCATCACGCAGTTTGCGATAGATTTGATTACTTGGAGGCTTTTTCACAGCTGTTTCAGTTTTATATTTTGTTAAAATATAGAAAATTGAGCTAGCTTAATGTGGCCGCTGGATTCGTGTCATTCGAAGCTCTGAATCAAAAATTATGGATGATTTTGTGCGGGTATGTCGAGGTTACCGGACAGTTAAAATGATCATTCTAAACTGATAGTTGGTGCTCATTGAGTAAAACCGTATAAATAAAGCATAATGCATAGCATCAAGCAGTTTGTGAAAGGTTGGATTATTTGGACGCATTGTAGTAGCTATTTCTGTCTTAAATGTTTTTCAAAATATAGAAAATTGAGCTAGCTTAACGTGAGCGTTTGATTCGTGTCATCTTGAGATCAGAATCAAAAGTTACAGACGATTTAGTACGGACTTGTCAAGTTGATCGGCTAGCTAAAATGATCATTCTAAACTGATCAGTGCTGCTCATTGAGTAAAAAGGCTTATTAATGAAGTATAATGCATGGCATCACGCAGTTTACGGTAGATTAGATTACTTGGAAGCTTTGTCGTATCTATTTCAGTTTTCAATTTTGTCACAATATAGAAAGTTGATTTAGCTTATTTCAGTTTGCGATAGATCTCTGAATCAAAAGCTACGGATGATTTTTTTCCGGACATGTCAAGTTGATAGGCGAGTTAAAATTATTATTTAAAACTTATCACCGGTGCTCATTGAGTAAAAGCTTATAAAAGATGAATAATGCATGGCATCAAACAGTTTGCGATAGATTGGAATACTTGGACGCTTTGTCGTACCTAATTATGTCTTAATTTTTTTCACAATATAGAAAATTGAGCTAGCTTAACGTGAGCGATGGATTCGAGTCATTTTGAGTTCTGAATCAAAAGTTACAGATGATTTAGTGCGGAGTTGTCAAGTTGATCAGCCAGTTAAAATGATCATTCTAAACTGATTATTGGTGCTCATTGAGTAAAAGCTTATTAATGAAGCATAATATGTGGCATCAAGCAATTGGCAATAGATTCGATGATTTGGAAGCTTTGTCATAGCTATTTCAATTTTAAATTTTGTCACAATATAGAAAGTTGATTTAGGTTAACGTGGTCATTGGATTCGTGTCATTCAAATCTCTGAATCAAAAGCTACGGATGATTCTGTGCGGACATGTCAAGTTTACCGGCGATTTAAATTGATCATTTTAAACAGATCATTGGTGTTGATTGAGTAAAAGCTTATAATTGAAGCATAATGCATGGCATCACGTAGTTTTCGATAGATAGGATTTCTTGGATGATTTGTTGTAGCTATTTCTTTCTTAAATTTTTTCACAATATAGAAAATTGAGTTAGGTTAATGTGAGCATTGGATTCATGTCACTATGAGCTTTGTATCAAAAGTTACAAATCATTTTGTGCGGACATGTCAACTTTATCGGCCAGTTAAAATGATCATTATAAACTAATCATTGGTGCTCATTGAGTAAATGCTTATTAATGAAGCCTAATGTGGTGGCATCATGCAGTTTGCGATAGATTCGATGACTTGGAGGCTTTGTCGTAGCTATTTCAGTATTAAGTTTTGTCATAATATTGAAAATTGAGTGAGCTTAACGTGGGTGTTGGGTTCATGTCATTTTAATCTCTGAATCAAAAGTAACCAATGATTTTGTGCAGAAATTTCAAGTTGACCGACGAGTTAAAATGATCATTCTAAACTAATCAATGGTGCTCACTGAGTAAAGGCTTATTAATGAAGCATAATGTGTGGCATCACGAAGTTTGCGATAGATTCGATGACTTGGAGGGTTTGTCATAGCTATTTCAGTTCTAAATTTTATCAGAATATAGAAAGTTGAGCTAGCTTAACATGGCCATAGGATTCGTGTCATTCTCAGTGCTAAATCAGAAGTTACGGACGATATTGTTTGGACATGTCAAATGGATCGACGAGTTTTGATCATTCTAAATTGTTCACTGGTGCTCATTGAGTAAAAGCTTATAAATGAAACATAATGCATGGCATCAACAATATTACGATAGATTGGGTTACTCAGAGGCTTTGTCGTAACTATTTCTGTCTTAAATCTTTTCACAATATAAAAAATTGAGCTAGCTTAAGTGAGCATTGCATTCATGTCACTCTGAGCACTGAATCAAAAGCTACAGATGATTTAGTTTGGAAATGTCATGTTGATCGGCCAGTTAAAATTATCACTCTAAACTGATCAATGGTGCTCATTCAGTAAGGGCTTATTATTGAAGCATAATGTGTGGCATCACGCTGTTTGCGATAGATTCAATTACTCGAAGGCTTTGTTGTAGCCATTTCAGTCTTTAATTTTGGTACAATATAGAAAATTAAGCTATCTTAACGTGGGCATCGGATTTGTGGCATTCTGTGCTCTTAATCAAAAAGTTACGAACAATTTTGTCAGACATGACCCGTTGGGTGGCGAGTTAAAATGATCATTCAAAACTTATCATTTGTGCTCATTGAGTAAAAGCTTATTGATGAAGCATAATGGATGGCATCAAGCAGTTTGAGATATATTGGATTACTTGGAGATTTTGTCGTAGCTATTTCAGTCTTAATTTTTTCAAAATATAGAAAATTGAGCAAGCTTAACATGGGCAATGGATTCGTTTCATTCTGAGCTCTGAATCAAAAGTTACACACTATTTAGTGAGGACAAGTCAAGTTGATCTGCAGGTTAAAATAAATATTCGAAACTTATCATTTCTGCTCATTGAGTAAAGGCTTATTAGTGAAGCATAATGCGTGGCATAACACAATTAGCGATAGAATCGATTACTTGGAGGATTTGGCGTAGCTATTTCAGTCTTAAAGTTTTGTCAAGATATAGAAAATTGAGTTAGCTTAACATGGGCGTTGGATTCATGTCCTTCTAAGCTTTGAATAAAAAGTTACGGACGATTTTTTCAAGACATTTCAAGTTTACCGGCGAGTTAAAATGATTATTTTAAACTGATCATTGGTGCTCATTCAGTAAAAAATCCTAAATGAAACAAACTGCATTGAATCAAGCAGTTTGCGATAGCTTGGATTGCATGGAGGCTTTGTGGTATGTATTTGAGTCTTAAATTTTGTCAAAATATTAGAAAATTGAGCTAGCTTAACTTGAGCATTGGATTTGTGCATTCTGAGCTCTAAATCAAAAGTCACAGACGATTTAGTGTGGACATATCAAGCTGATCAGCTAGTTAAAATGAACATTCTAAACTGATCATTGGTGCTCATTGAGCAAAGGGTTACAAATGAAGGATAATGCATGGCATCACGCAGTTTGGGATATATTGGATTACTTTGAGGCATTGTCATAGCTCTTTCAGTCTCAAATGTTATCACAATATGGAAAATTAAGCTAGCTTAATGTGGGCATTGGATTCATGTCATTTTGAGCTCTAAATCAAAAGTTAAAGAGGATTTAGTGCAGAAATGTCAAGTTGATCAGCTAGTTAAAATAATGCTAAACGGATCGTTAATGCTCATTGGGTAGTGTATAAATGAAGCATAATGCATGACATCACACAGTTTGAGATAGATTGTATTACTTGGAGGCTTTGTCGTAGCTCTTTTGGTGGTAAATTTAGTCACAATATAGAAAATTGAGCTACCTTAACGTGGATGTTGGATTCGTGTCATTCCGAACTCTAAATCAAAAGTTGCGTATGATTTAGTGCAGACATCTCAAAGTTATCGGCCTGTTAAAATGATCATTCTAAACTGATAATCGGTGATCATTGAGTAAATGGGTATAAATGCGGCATAATGCTTGGTATCACGCAGTTTGGGATATATTGGATTACTTGGAGGATTTTTCGTAACTATTTTGGCCTTCAATTTTGTCACAATATAGAAAATTTAGCTAGCTTTACTTGGGCATTGGATTCATGTAAGTCTGAAATATAAATCAAAAGTTATGTACGATTTAGTGTGGACATGTCAAGTTGATGAGCAAGTTAAAATGAACATTCTAAACTGATCATTCGTGCTCATTGAGTAAAGGTTTACAAATGAAGCATAATGCATGGCATCATGCAGTTTGGGATATATATGATTATGTTGAGGCTTTCTCGTAGCTCTTTTAGTCTCGAATGTTGTCACAATATGGAAAATTGGGCTAGCTTAACGTTAGCGTTAGATTTATCTAGAAATAATCATTCTAAACTGATCATTCTAAACTGATCATTCTAAACTGATCATTCTAAACTGATCATTGGTGCTGATTGAGAAAGGATTATTAATGAAGCATAATGCATGGCATCATGCACATTATGATAGATTGGATTACCTGGGGACTTTGTAATAGCTATTTTAGTCCTAGACTTTTACACAATATAGAAAATTGAGCAAGCCTAACATGAGCGATGGATTCATGTCATTCGGAGCTCTGAATAAAAAGTTATAGAAAATTTAGTGCGGACATGTCAAGTTGATCTGCCAATTAAAATGATCATTCTAAACTCATCATTGGTGCTCATTAAGTGAAGCATAATTCGTGGCATCACAATGTTTGCGATAGATTCAACTTGTTGGAGTCTTTGTTGTAGCTATTTTAGTTTTAAATTTTCACACAATATTGAAAATTGAGTTAGTTTAACGTGTGCATTGGATTCGTGTCATTTTGAGATCTAAATCAAAATTTATAGACGATTTAGTGCAGACATGTCAAAATAATCATTCCAAACTGATCATTGGTGCTCATTGAAAAAGGCTTATTATTCAAGCATAATGCATGGCATCATGTTGTTTGCGATAAATTTGATTACTTGAAACATTTTTCGTAGATATTTCTGTCTTAACTTTAGTCACACTATACAAAAATTTGCTAGCTTAATGTGGGCATTGGGTTTGTGTCATTATGAGTTCTGAATCAAAACTTATAGCCGATTTCTTGCGGACATGTCAAGTTGGCTGGCTAGTTATAATGATCATTCTAAGGTGATTATTGGTGTTGATTGAGTAAAGGCTTATTAGTGAAGCATAATGCAAGGCATCAAGTAGCTTGTCATAGATTTGATTACTTGGGGGCTTTGTAATAGCTATTTCTATTTAAAATTTTTTTACAATATAGAAAATTGATCTAGCTTAACGTGAGTTTGGATTCGTGTCATTCTAAACTCTGAATAAAAAGTTATAGACGATTTAGTGCGGACATGCAACTTGATCTGCAAATTAAAATGATCATTCTAAACTGATCGTTTGTGTTCATTGAGTAAAGGCTTATTAATGAAGCATAATGCATGGCATCACACAGTTTTGTGAGAGATTCAATTACTTAGAGGCTTTGTTATAGCTATTTCATTCTTGAATTTTTTCGCAATATTGGAAATTGAGCTACCTTAACGTTGGCGTTGGATTCGTGTCATTCTGAGCTCTGAATCAAAAGTTACAGATTATTTACTGCAGACATCTCAAGTTGATCGACAAGTTAAAATGATCATTATAAACTGATCATTGGTGCTCATTGAGTAAATGCGTATAAATGCAGCACAATGCATGGCATCACGCAGTTTGGGATAGACTGGATTACTTGGAGGATTTCTCGTAGCAAATTTGCTCTTCAATTTGCTCTTCAAATTTGCTCTTCAAATTTGCTCATACCTTAACGTTGGTGTTGGATTCATGTGAGTCTGAAATGTAAATCAAAAGTTACGTACGATTTACTGTGGACATGTCAAATTGATCAGCAAGTTAAAATGAGCATTCTAAAGTGATCATTTGTGCTCATTGAGTAAAGGTTTACAAAATGAAACATAATGCGTGACATCATGCAGTTTGGGATATATTTGACTATTTTGAGACTTTCTTGTAGCTTTTTCAGTCTCGAAAATTGTCACAATATGGAAATTTGGGATAGCTTAAAGTGGGCGTTGGATTAATCTCGAAATGATCATTCTAAACTGATCATTGTTGCTTATTGAGTAAAGGCTTATTAATGAAGCATAAAGCATGGCATCAAGCAGATTTTGATAGATTGGATTACTTGGAGGGTTTTGTAATAGCTTTTTCACAATATAGAAAATTGAGCTAGCTGAACGTGAGCGTTGGATTCGTGTCATTCTAAGCTCCGAATCAAAAGTTATAGATGATTTAGTGCGGACATGTGAAGTTGATCTGCCAATTAAAATGATTATTCTAAACTGATGATTGGTGCTCATTGAGTAAAGGCTTATTAATGAAGCATAATGTGTGGCATCACACAGTTTGGTATAGATTGAACAACTTGGAGGCTTTGTTTTAACTATTTCAGTCATAAATTTTCACAAAATATAGGAAATTGAGATAGTTTAACGTGGGCATTGTATTTGTGTCATTCTGAGCTCTGAATCAAAAGTTATAGACGATTTAGTGCGTACATGTCAAGCTGATCGGCCAGCTAAAATGATCATTGTAAGCTTATTATTGGTGTTGATTGAGTAACGGCTTATTAATGAAGCATAATGCATGGCATCAAGTAGTTTGTGATAGATTGGATTACTTGGGGGCGTCGTTATAGCATTTCCGTTTTAAATTTTGCACAATATAGAAAATTGAGCTAGCGAAACGTGAGCGTTGGATTCGTGTCATTCTGAGCTCTGAATCAATAGTTATAGACGATTTAGTGTGGACATGTCAAGTTGATCTGCCAATTAAAATGATTATTCTAAACTGATGATTGGTGCTCATTGAGTAAAGGCTTATTAATGGAGCATAATGTGTGGCATCACACAGTTTGGTATAGATTGAACTACTTGGAGGGTTTTTTTAGCTATTTCAGTCTTAAATTTTCACAAAATATAGGAAATTGAGATAGTTTAACGTGGGCATTGTATTCGTGTCATTCTGAGCTCTGAATCAAAAGTTATAGACGATTTAGTGCGTACATGTCAAGCTGATCGGCCAGCTAAAATGATCATTCTAAGCTTATTATTGGTGTTGATTGAGTAAAGGCTTGTTAATGAAGCATAATGCATGGCATCAAGTAGTTTGTGATAGATTGGATTACTTGGGGGTTTCGTAATAGCTATTTCCGTTTTAAATTTTTTCACAATATAGAAAATTGAGCTATTCGTGTCATTATGAGCTCTAAATGAAAAATTATAGACAATATAGTGCGGGCATGTCAAGTTGATCTGCCAATTAAAATGATCATTATAAACTGATCATTGGTGCTCATTGATTAAAGGCTTATTATTGAAGCGTAATAAGTGACATCACATAGTTTGCGATCAATTCAACTAGCTGGAGGCTTTGATGTAGCTATTTCAGTCTAAAATTTTCACACAATATAGAAAATTGAGAAAGTTTAACGTGGGCATTGGATTCGTGTCATTTTGAGCTCTGAATCAAAATTTATAGACAATTTAGTACGGACATGTCAAGCTGATCGTCCAGTTAAAATAATCATTCCAAACTGATCATTGGTGCTCATTGAGTAAACGCTTATTAATGAAGCATAATCCATGGCATAATGCAGGGCATAATGCATGGCATCATGCTGTTTGCGATAGATTTGATTACTTGGAAGCGTTTTCATAACTATTTTAGTGTTAAATTTTGTCACAGTATAGAAAAATCTGCTAGCTTAACTTGGGCATTCGATTTGAAACTTTTTTCAGAATATAGAAATTTTAGCTAGGCTAACGTGGGCGTTAGATTCGTGTTATTCTGAACTCTAAATCAAGAGTTAAGGACTATTTAGTGTGGAAATGTCATAATGATGCGCCAGTTAAAATGATCATTCTAAACTGATCATTGGTGCTCCTTGAGTAAAGGCTTATAAAGAGAGCGTAATGAATGGTATCACACAGTTGGGGATAGATTGGATTACTTGGAGGCTTTATTGTAGCTCTTTCAGTCTCAAATATTTTAACAATATGGAATATTGAGCTAAATTAACATGGGAGTTGAATTCATGTCATTTTGAAAACCAAATTAAAAGTTAAAGATTATTTAGTGTGGACATGTCAACCTTATCTGCTAGTTAAAATAATCATTCTAAACTGATCATTGGTGTTCATTAAGTATAGACGTATAAATGAAGCATAATGCATGGGATCACGCAGCTCAGAATAGATTGGATTAATTGGACACTTTGTCCCAGCTTTTTTGGTCTTAAAATTTGTCACACTATAGAAAACTGAGCTAGTTTTACTTGGGCGCTGGATTCGTGTCATTAAGAAATATAAATAAAAACTTACTAGTGGTTAAGTGCAGACATGTCAACTTGATCGGATAGTTAAATTGAACATTCTAAACTGATCATTGGTGCTCATCGATCAAAGGTATACAAATAAACCATAATGCATGGCATCATTGAGTTTGGTATATATTGGATTACTTTAAGGTTTTGTCATAGCTCTTTCAGTCTCATGTCTTGTCATAATACAAAATATTTAGCTTTTTAAAGTGGACGTTGGATTCATGTTATTTTGAGCTCTAAATTAAAAGGTAAAGATTATTTAGTGCGGATAAGTCAAGTTGAACAGGTAGTTAAAACGATCACTAAACTAATCATTAGTTCTCATTGGGTGAAGGCGTATAAAAGAAGCATAATGCTTGGCATCACGTAGTTTGGGATAGATTGGATTATTTGGAAGCTTTGTCATGGTATTTCGGTCTAAAATTTTATCACAACATATAAAATTTAGCTAGATTAACGTGTGCATTTAATTCATGTCATTCTCAACTCTAAATCAAAATTTAAAGACGATTTTGTGTGGACATTTCAAGTTGATCGTCCAGTTAAAATGATCATTGTAAACTGATCATTGGTTCTCTTTGAGTGATGGCTTTTAAAGGAAGCATAATGCATGGTATCACACAGTTTGGGATAGATTAGATTATTTGGAGTCTTTGTTGAGGATCTTTCAGTCTCAAATATTATGACAATATGGAATATTGAGCTAACTTAACGTGGGCATTGGATTCATCGCATTTTGAGCTCTAAATTAAAAGTTAAAGATGATTAAGTACGGACAGGTTAAGTTGATCAATTAGTTAAAATGATTCTTCTAAACTGATCATTGGTGCTCATTCAGTAAAGGCATTTAAATGAAGCATAATGCATGGAATCACACAGTTTGGGAAAGATTAGATTACTTAGAGGCTTTGTCGCAGCTATTTTGGTCTTAAACTTTCTCACAATATAGAAAATTGATTTAGCTTTACTTGGGCATTGGATTCGTGTCATTCAGAAATATAAATAAAAAGTTACTGACGGTTAAGTGCGGAAATGTCAACTTGATCAGATAGTTAAAATGAACATTCTAAACTGATCATTGGTGCTCATTGCGCAAAGATATACAAATAAAGCATAATGCATGGCATCACAGAGTTCGGGATATGTTGGATTACTTTGAGGTTTTGTCATTGCTCTTTCAGTATCAAATGTTGTCATAATATTGAGTATTTAGCTTTTTAAAGTGGGCGTTTGATTCATGTCATTTTGAGCTCTAAATTAAAAGTTAAAGATGATTGAGTGCGGATATGTCAAGTTGAACATCTAGTTAAAATGTTCACTCTAAACAGATCATTGGTGCTCATTGGGTGAAGGCGTATAAATGAAGCATAATGCTTGGCATCATTTAGTTTGGGATATATTAGATTACTTGCAGGCTTTGTCATAGCTATTTCGGTCCTAAATTTTGTTACAACATATAAATTTTGCTAGATTAACGTTGGCGTTGGATTCGTGTCATTTTGAATTCTAAATCAAAATTTAAGGATGATTTAATGTGGACATGTCAAGTTGATCGTCCAATTAAAATGATCATTTCAAACTGGTCATTGGTCTTCTATAGGAAGCATAATGCATGGCATCACGCTGTTTACGATAGATTTGATTTCTTGGAGGCTTTGTCGTAGCTAGTTAAGTTTTAAATTTTATCACACTATAGAAAAATGTGCTAGCTTAACGTGGGTATTCGATTCATGTCATTTTGAAACTCTAAATCAAAAGTTACGGATGATTTAGGACATGTCAAGTTGATCGGCCAGTTAAAATGATTATTCTAAACTCATAACTGGTGCTCCTTGAGTAAAGGCTTATAACGAAGGCATAATGCATGGCATCACGTAGTTTGTGATAGATTGGATTATTTGGAGGATTTCTCGTAGATCTTTCAGTATCAAATAATGTCGCAATGTGGAATATTAAGCTGTTTTATCATGGATGTTGGATTCACGTTATTCTGAGCTCGAATTAAAAGTTAAAGACGATTTAGTGCAGAAATGTCAAGTTGATCAGCTAGTTAAAATGATCATTCTAAACTGATCACTGGTGCTCATTGAGTAAAGGCATATAAAAGAATCATAATGCATGGCATCATGCAGTTTGGGATAGATTGGATTACTTGGAGGCTTTGTCATAGCTATATCAGACTGAACTTTTTTCACAATATAGAGAATTGAGCTAGGTAAACATGATTTTTGGATTCGTGTCATTCTATATTCTAAATAAAACACTTAAGCACGATTTAGTGCGGACATGTCAAGTTGATCGGCCAGTTAAAATGATCATTCAAAACTGATCATTGGTACTCCTTGAGTAAAGGCTTATAACGAAAGGATAATGCATGGTAGTTTGGGATAGAATGGATTACATCGAGCTTTGTCGTACTTCTTTCTGTCTGAAATATTGTCACAATATGGTATATTGAGCTAACTTAACGTGGGCGTTGGATTCATGTCATATTGAACTCTAAATTAAAAGTTAAAGGGTTAATGTGGACATGTCAACTTGATCTGCTAGTTAAAATGATCATTCTAAACTGATCATTGGTATTCATTGAGTAAAGGCATATAAATGAATCATAATGCATGGTATCACGTAGCTAGGGATATATTCGATTACTTGGAGGCTTTGTTGTAGCTATTTCGGCTTTAAATTTTGTTACAATATAGAAAATTGAGCTAGGTTTACTTGGACGTTGGATTCATGTCATTCAGAAATGTAAATAAAAAGTTTCCGACAGTTTAGTGCGGACATGTCAACTTGTTCAAATAGATAAAATGAACATTAGCGCTCGATTGACGCGCAGGCTACTGATTAGATTAAAGCTCGTAAACTCGCTCTCTGTCTTGATCAGATGCTGACTAAGCAATAGAAACACTGATCATTGGTGCTCATTGAGCAAAGGTATACAAATAGACCATAATGCACGACATCATTTTGGATATATTGGATTACTTTGACGCTTTGTCATAGCTTTTTCTGTCTCAAATGTTGTCACAATATGGAATATTTAGATATTTTAACGTGGGCATTGGATTCATGTTAATATAAACTCTAAATTAAAAGTTACAGATCATTTAGTGCACATATGTGAAGTTGATCAGCTGGTTAAAATGTTCACTCAATAATTGTGTTAGCTTAAAGTGGGTGTTGGATTCGTGTCTTTCTGAACTCTAAATCAAAAATTAAGTACGATTTAGTGCTGACATATCAAGTTGATTGCCAGTTAAAATGATCATTCTAAACTGATCATTGGTGCTCGTTGAGTAAAGGCTTATAATGGAAGCATAATGCATGGCATCACACAGTTTGGGATAGATTAGATTATTCGGAGACTTTGTCGTAATTCTTTTAATCTCAAATGTTATCACAATATGGAATATTGAGGAAACTTAACATGGGCGTTGGATTCATCCTTAAAGACGATTTAGTGTGGACATGTTAAGTTGATCAGTTAGTTCAAATGATTATTATAAACTGATCATTGGTGCTCATTGAGTAAAGGCATTTAAATGAAACATAATGAATGACATCACACAGTTTGGGATAGATTAGATTACTTTGAGGCTTTATCGTAGCTAGTTCGGTTTTAAATTTGTCATAGTATAGAAAATTGGACTAGCTTAACGTTAGTGTTGGATTCGTGCCATTCTGAACTCTAAATCAATAGTTACAGACGATTTATTGCGGACATGTCAAATTGATTAGCCAGTTAAAATGATCTACCTAACCTGATCATTGGTGCTCCTTAAGAAAAGGCTTATAAATGAAGGATAATGCATTGCAGCATTGCATAACGCAGTTTGTGATTGATTAGATTACGTGGAGTCATTGTCGTACCTCTTTCAGCCTCAATTATGATCACAATATGGAATATTGAGCTAACTTAACGTAGACGTTGGATTCATGTCATTTTGGACTCTAATTTAAAAGTTAAAACAATTTAGTGCGTACATGTCAACTTGATCTACTAGTTAAAATGATCATTCTAAACTGATCATTGGTGCTCATTGAGTAAAGGCGTAGAAATGAGGCATAATGTATGCATGGCATCACGCAGTTTGGGATAGATTAGATTATTTGGAGTCTTTGTCATAGCTCTTTCAGTCTCAAATATTATAAAAATATGGAATATTGACCTAACTTAACATGGGAGTTGCATTCATGTAATTTTGAGCTCTAAATCTAAAGTTAAAGAAGATTTAGTGCGTAGATGTCAAATTGATCAGATAGTAAAAATGATTTTTCTAAAATGATCATTGGTGCTCATTGAGTAAAGGCATTTAGATGAAGCATAATGCATGGCATCACACAGTTCAGGATAGATTAGATTACTTGGAGGCTTTGTCGTAGCTAGTTTGGTCTTAAATTTAGTCACAATATAGCAAATTGACCTAGCTTAACGTTGCCATTGGATTCGTGTCATTCTGAACCCTAAACCAAAGTTACTGACGATTTTGTGTGGATATGTTAAGTTGATCGACCAGTTAAAGTGATAATTCTAAACTGATCATTGGTTCTCCTTGAGAAAAGGATTACAAATGAAGCATAATGCATTGCATCACGCAGTTTGGGATAGATTGGATTACTTGGAGAATTTGTCGCACCTCTTTCAGTCTCAAATATTGTCACAATATGATATATCAGGATAACTTAATGTGGGCGTTGGATTCATTTCATTTTTGAACTATAAATTAAAAGTTAAAGACGATTTAGTGCGTACATGTCAACTTGATCTGCTAGTAAATATGATCATTCTAAACAGATCAATGGTGCTCATTAAGTAAAGGCATATAAATCAAGCATAATGCATGGCATCCCACAATTTGGGATAGATTGGATTACTTCGAGGCTTTGTCATAGCTATTTTGGTCTTAAATTTTGTCAAATATAGAAAATAGAGATAGCTTTAGTTGGCCTTTTAATTTGTGTCATTCTGAATTGTAAATCAAAAGTTATGGACGATTTACTGTGGACAATCAAGTTCATCAGCTAGTTAAAATGAATATTCTAAACTGATCATTGGTGCTCATTGAGAAAAAGTTTACAGATGAAGCATAATGCATGGCATCACACATATTGGGATATATTGGGTTACTTTAAGGCTTTGTTGTACCTCTTTCAGTCTCATATGTTGTCACAATATGGAGAATTGAGCTAGATTAACGTGGCTGTTGGATTCATCTCATTTTGAGCTCGAAATTAAAAGTTAAAGACTATTTAGTCATGTTAAGCTGATCAGCTAGTTAAAATGATCATCCTAAACTGATCATTGGTGCTCATTGAGTAAAGGCGTATAAATGAGGCATAATGCATGGCATCACGCAGTTCAAGACAGATGACATTACTTAGAGGACTTTTCATGGCTATTTTGGTATTAAATTTAGTAACAATTTAGAAAATTAAGCTAGCTTAACGGTGGCATTGGATTCATGTCATTTTGAACTCTAAATAAAAAGTTAAAGATGATTTAGTGTATATGTCAAGTTGATGGACTAGTTAAAATGATCATTCTAAACTAATCATTGGTGCTCCTTGAGAAAAGGTTAACAAATGAAGCATAATGCATTGCATCACGCAGTTTGGGATAGAATGGATTACTTGGAAGCTTTGTTGTACCTCTTTAAGTCTCATTTGTCACAATATGGAATATCAAGATAACTTAACGTCGGCATTGGATTCATGTCATTTTGAAATCTAAATTAGAAGTTAAAGACGATTTATCACGTACATGTCAACTTGATCTGCTAGTTAAAATGATCATTCGACACTGATCATTGGTGCTTATTGAATAAAGGCATATAAAAGAAGCATAATACATGGCATCACACAGTTTGGGAAAGATTGGATTACTTGGAGGCTTTGTCATAGCTATTTCGGTCTGAAACTTTTTCAGAATATAGAAAATATAGCTAGGTTAACGTGGGCATTAGATTCGTGTTATTCTGAACTCTAAATCAAGAGTTACGGATGATTTAGTGTGGAAATGTCAAAATTGCGCCAGTTAAAATGATCATTCTAAACTGATCATTTGTGCTCCTTGAGTAAAGGCTTATAAAGAGAGCGTAATGAATGGCATCACGCAGTTGGGGATATATTGGATTACTTGGAGGTTTTGTCGTAGCTCTTTCAGTCTCAAATATTGTAACAGTATGGAATATTGAGCAAACTTAACATGGGACTTGAAGTCATGTCATTTTGAAAACTAAATTAAAAGTTAAAGATTATTTAGTGTGGACATGTCAACCTTATCTGCTAGTTAAATAATCATTCTAAACTGATCATTGGTGTTCATTAATTATAGGCATATAACTGAAGCATAATGCATGGGATCACGCAGCTCAGGATAGATTGGATTACTTGGAGGCTTTGTTCCACCTATTTCGGATTTAAAATTTGTCACAATATAGAAAATTGAGCTAGTTTTACTTGGGCTTTGCATTCGTGTCATTCAGAAATATCAATAAAAACTTACTAACTATTAAGTGCGGAAATGTCAACTTGATCGGATAGTTAAATTGAACATTCTAAACTGATCATTTGTGCTCATCGAGCAAAGGTATACAAATAAACTATAATGCATGGCATCACTAAGTTTGGTATATATTGGATTACTTTAAGGTTTTGTCATAGCTCTTTCAGTCTCATGTGTTGTCATAATACGGAATATTTAGCTTTTTAAAGTGGACGTTGGATTCATGTTATTTTGAGCTCTAAATTAAAAGGTAAAGATGATTTAGTGCAGATAAGTCAAGTTGAACAGCTAGTTAAAATGATCACTAAACTGATCATTGGTTCTCATTGGGTGAAGGCGTATAAATGAAGCATAATGCTTGGCATCACGTAGTTTGGGATAGATTGGATTATTGGAAGCTTTGTCATGGTATTTCGGTCTTAAATTTTATCACAACATATAAAATTTAGCTAGATTAATGTGGGCATTTGATTCGTGTCATTCAGAACTCTAAACCAAAATTTAAAGATGATTTTGTGTGGACATTTCAAGTTAATCGTCCAGTTAAAATGATCATTGTAAACTGATCATTGGTGCTCTTTGAGTAATGACTTCTAAAGGAAACATAATGCATGGCATCACGCAGTTTGGGATAGATTAGATTATTTGGATTCTTTGTCGAAGCTCTTTCAGTCTCAAATATTATCACAATATGGTATATTGAGCTAACTTAACGTGGGCACTGGATTCATCGCATTTTGAGCTCTAAATTAAAAGTTAAAGACGATTAACTGAGGACATGTTAAGTTGATCAGTTAGTTTAAATAATTCTTCTAAACTAATCATTGGTGCTCATTCAGTAAAGGCATTTAAATGAAGCATAATGCATGGAAATCACACGGTTTGGGAAAGATTAGATTACTTAGAGGCTTTGTCGCAGCTATTTTGGTTTTAAATTTTCTCACAAGATAGAAAATTGATCTAGCTTTACTTGGGTGTTGGATTCGTGTCATTCAGAAATATAAATAAAAAGTTACTGACGGTTAAGTGCGGAAATGTCAACTTGATCAGATAGGTAAAATGAACATTTTAAACTGATTATTGGTGCTCATTGAGCAAAGGTATACAAATAAAGCATAATGCATGGCATCACTGAGTTTTGGATATATTGGATTACTTTGAGGCTTTCTCATTGCTCTTTCAGTGTCAAATGTTGTCACAATATGGAACACTTAGCTTTTTAAAGTGGGCTTTTGATTGATGTCAGTTTGAGCTCTAAATTAGAAGTTAAATATGATTTAGTGCGGATATGTCAAGTTGAAAATCTAGTTAGAATGCTCACTCCAAAACTGACCATTGGTGCTCTTTGGGTGAAGGCGTATAAATGAAGCATAATGCTTGGCATCATGTAGTTTGGGATAGATTGGATTACTTGGAGGCTTTTTCATAGCTATTTCGGTCTTAAATTTTATTAAAACATATAAATTTATCTAGATTAACGTGGGCGTTGGATTCGTGTCATTTTGAACTCTAAATCAAAATTTAAGGATGATTTAATGTGGACATGTCAAGTTGATCGTCCAATTAAAATGATCATTTCAAACTGGTCATTGGTCTTCTATAGGAAGCATAATGCATGGCATCACGCAATTTGGGATAGATTCGATTTCTTGGAGTTTTTGTTGTACCTCTTTCAATCTCAAATATTATCACAATATGAAATATTGAGCTAACTTAACGTGGGCGTTGGATTAATCCCATTTTGCGCTCTAAATTAAAAGTTAAAGACGATTTAGTGCGGACATGTTAAGTTGATCAGTTAGTTAAAATGATTGTAATAAACTAATCATAAGTGCTCATTGAGTAAAGGAATTTAAATGAAGCATAATTCATGGTACCACACAGTTTGAAATAGATTAGATTACTTTGAGGCTTTGTCGTAGCTTTTTGATCTTAAATTTAGTCACAATATTGAAAATTGAGTTGCTAAACGTTGCCATTCGATCCATGTCATTCAGAACTCTATATTACAAGTTACTGATGATTTAGTGTGAATATGTCTAGTTGATTGACCAATTAAAATGATCATTCTAAACTGATCATTGGTGCTCCATGAGAAAAGGTTTACAAATGAAGCATAACTCATTGCATCACGTAGTTTGGGATAGATTGTATTACGTGGAGGCTTTGTCATACCTCTTTAAGTCTCAGATATTATCACAATTTGGAATATCGAGATAACTTAACGTCAGCATTGGATTCATGTCAGTTCGAAATCTAAATTAAAAGTTAAAGATGATTTAGTACGTACATGTCAACTTGATCTTCTAGTTAAAATGATCATTCAAAACTGATCATTGGTGCTCATTGAGTAAAGGCATATAAATGAAGCATAATGCATGGCATCACGCAGTTTGGGATAGATTGAATTATTTATAGGCTTTGTCATAGCTATATCGGACTGAAATTTTTTCAAAATATAGCAAATTGAGCTAGCTTAATGTGGGTGTTGGATTCATGTTATTCTGAACTCTAAATCAAGAGTTACGGGTAATTTAGTGTGGACATATCAAGATGATCTGCCAGTTAAAAAGATCATACTAAACTGATCATTGGTGCTCCTTGAGTAAAGGCTTATAAAGAGAGTGTAATGTATGGCATCACAATGTTGGGGACAGATTGTATTACTTGGAGGCTTTGTCGTAGCTCTTTAAGTCTCTAATATTGTAACAATACGGAATATTGAGCTAACTTAACGTACGCATTGGATTCATGTCATTTTGAACTCTAAATTAAAAGTTAAAGATGATTTAGTGCGGACATGTCAACTTGATATGCTAGTTAAAATGATCATTCTAAACTGATCATTTCTGTTCATTGAGTAAAGGCGTATAAATGGACCATAAGTCATGACATCACGCAGCTTGGGATAGATTGGATTACTTGGAGGCTTTGTCGCAACTATTTGAGTCTTACATTTTGTCACAATATAGAAAATTGAACCAGCTTTACTTGGGCTTTGGATTCATGTCATTCAGAAATATAAATAAAAAGTTACTGACGGTTAAGTGCGGACATGTCAACTTGATCAGATAGTTAAAATGAACATTCTAACCTGATCATTGGTGCTCATTGAGCAAAGGTATACAAATAAAGCATAATGCAAGGCATCACTAAGTTTGGGATATATTGGACTACCTTGAGGCTTTGTCATAGCTCTTTCAGTCTAAAATGTTGTCACAATATTGAATATTTAGCTTTTTAAATTGGGCACTGGATTCATGTCATTTTGAGCTCTAAATTAAAAGTTAAAGATGATTTAGTGTGGATATGTCAAGTTGAACAGCTAGTTAAAATGATCACTCTAAACTGATCATTGGTGCACATTGGGTGAAGGCGTATAAAGGAACCATAATGCTTGGCATCATGTAATTGGGGATAGATTGGATTACTTGTGGCTTTGTAATAGCTATTTCCATTTAAATGTTTTCACAATATAGGAAATTTAGCTAGTTTAACGTGACTGTTGGATTCATGTCATTCTGAGCTCTAAATCAAAAGTTATAGACGATTTAGTGCGGACATGCAAGTTGATCTGCCAGTTAAAATGATCATTCTAAATTGATCTTTATTGCTCATTGAGTAAAGGCTTATTAATGAAGCATAATGTATGGCATCACATAGTTTGAAATAGATTCAAATACTTAGAGGCTTTGTTGTAGCTATTTCAATATTAAATTTAACCAATATAGAAAATTGTGCTACCTTAACGTGGGCATTGGATTCGTGTCATTCTAAGCTCCGAATCATAAGTTACGAATGATTTTATTCGGACATGTCAAGCTGATTGGCCAGTTAAAATGATCATTCAAAACTGATCATTGTTGCTCATTGAGTATAAATGCTTCTTAATCAATCATAACCCACGAATAATGCTGTTTGCTATAGATTTGATTACTTGGAAGCTCTGTCGTAGCTATTTAAGTCTTAAATTTTGTCACACTAGCGAAAAATGTCCTAGCTTAACGTGGGCATTCGATTCGTGTGATTATGATTCTAAATCAAAAGTTACATACGATTTCGTGTGGACATGTCAAGTTGACCGGCTAGTTGAAATGATCGTTCTAAGCTGATCATTGGTGCTCACTGAGTGAAGGCTTATTAATGAAGCATAATGCATGACATTAAGCAGATTGTGATAGAATGGATTATTTGGGGGCTTTGTAATAGCTATTTCCGTGTTAAATTTTTTCCCAATATAGAAAATTAAGGTAGCTTTACGTGAGCGTTGGTTTCGTGTCATTCAGAGCTTCGAATCAAAAGTTATAGATGATTTATTGTGGACATGCAAGTTGATATACCAATTAAAATGATCATTATTAACTGATAGTTGGTGCTCATTGAGTAAAGGCTTCTTTATGAAGCATAATGTGTGGCATCACACAGTTTGGGATAGATTCAACTACTTAGTTGCTTTGTCATAGCTATTTCATTCTTAAATTTTTCACAACGTAGAAAATTGAGCTACCTTAACATGGGTGTTAGATTCGTGTCATTCTGAGCTTTGAATCAAAGGTTATAGATGATTTAGTGCAGACGTCTCAAGTTGATCGGCCCATTAAAATGATCATTTTAAACTGATCATTGCTGCTCATTGAGTAAATGCGTATAAATGTAGCATAATGCAAGACATCACGCATTTTGGGATAGATTGGATTAGTTGCAGGATTTGTCGTAACTATTTTGGTCTTCAATTATGTCACAATATAGATAATTGAGCTACCTTTACTTGGGCATTGGATTCGTGTCAGTCTGAAATATAAATCAAGAGTTACGTATGATTTAGTATGGACATTTGAAGTTGATCAGCAAGTTAAAATGAATATTTTAAACTGATCATTCGTGCTCATTGAGTAAAGGTTTACAAATCAAGCATAACGCATGGCATAACGCAGTTAAGGATATATTCGATCATTTTGAGGCTTTCTCGTAGCTTTTCCAGTCTCGAATGTTGACATATTATGGTAACTTGGGTTAGCTTAACGTGGGCATTGGATTTATCTCGAAATGATCATTCTAAACTGATCATTGGTGCTCATTAACTAAAGTTATGGATGATTTCTTGCCGACATGTCAAGTTGACCGGCTAGTTACGATGATTATTCTAAACTGATCAATTATGCTCATTGAGAAAAAAGCTTATTAATGAAGCATAATTCATGGCATCAAGCAGTTTGTGATAGATTTGATTCCTTGGAGGTTTTTTCGTAGCTATATCAGTGTTCACTTTTTTAACATTATAAAACATTGAGCTAGCGTAACGAGAGCGTTGGATTCGTTTCATTCTGAGCAAAGAATCAAAAGTTACAAATGATTTAGTGCGGACATATAAAGTTGATCGGTCAGTTAAAATGATCATTCTAAACTGATCATTGGTACTCATTGAGTAAAGGCTTATTAAAGAAGCATAATGCATGGCATCACACACTTTGCGATAGTTTTTGATTACTTGGAGGCTTTGTCGTAGCTATTTCAGTCTTCAACTTTGTCACAATATAGAAAATTCAGCTAGCTTAATGTGGGCATTGGATTTTTGTCATTCTGAGCTCTTAATCAGAATTTACGGAAGATTTTGTGCGGACATGTCAAGTTGATCGGTAGTTTAAATTATCATTGTAAACTGATCATTGGTGCTCCTTGAGTAAAGTCTTATAAATGAAGCATAATGCATGGAATCACACATTTTGGGATAAATTAGATTACTTGGAGGCTTTGTCTTAGCTATTTCAGTCTGGAATTTTATCACATTATAAAAATTTAACTACCTTAATGTGGACATTGGATTCGTGTCATTCGGAGCTTTGAATCAAAAGTTACGGACGATTTTGTGGGGACATGTCAAGCTGATCGGCTAGTTAAAATGATCATTTTAAACTGATCATTAGTTCTCATTACGTAAAGGCTTATCAATGAATCATAATGCATGGCCTCAAGCAGTTTTTGATAAATTGGATTACTTGGAGGCTTTGTCGTAGCTATTTGAGTTTTAAATTTTCACACAATATAAAAATTGAGATAGCTTAACGTGGGCATTGGATTCGTGTTATTCTGAGCTCTGAACAAAAGTTACGGATGATTTTGTGTGGATATCTCAAGTTGTTCAGAGAGTAAAATGATCATTCTAAACTGATCATTGGTTCTGATTGAGTAAAAGCTTATAAAGGAAGAATAATGTGTGGCATCAAGCATTTTGCGATAGATTGTATTACATGGAGGCTTTATCATAGCTATCTTAGTCTGAAATTTTTTCATAATATAGAAAATTGAGCTAGTTTAACGTGAGCACTGGATTCATGTCATTCGGAGCTCTGAAGAAAGTTATATACAGTTTAGGCTTATTAATCAAATATAATGCATGGCATCATGCTGTTTGCAATAGATTTGAATACTTGAAAGAGTTTTCATAGCTATTTCAGTTTTAAATTTTGTCATACTATAGAAAAATGTGCTAGCTTAACGTGGGAATTCGATTTGTGTCATTTTGAGCTCTAAATCAAAAGTTATGGACGATTTCGTGAGGACATGTCAAGTTGACCGGCTATTTGAAATGATCATTCAAAACTGATCATTGGTGTTCACTAAGTAAAGGCTTATTAATGAAGCGTAATGCATGGAATTAAGTAAATTGTGATAGATTGGATCACTTGGGAGCTTTGTAATAGCTATTTCCGTTTAAATTTTTTTTCACAATATAGAAAATTGAGCTAGATTAACGTGAGCGCTTGATTCGTGTCATTCTGAGCTCGGAATAAAAAGTTATAGAAGATTTAGTGCGGACATGCAAGTTCATCTGCCAATTACAATGATCTTTCTAAAGTGATCACTGTTGTTCATTGAGTAAAGGATTATTAATGAAGCATAATGCAATTGATCACACAGTTTGAGATAGATTCAATTACTTAGAGGCTTTGTCGTAGCTATTTCAATCTTATTTTTTTTAACAATATAGTAAATTGAGCTTGCTAATGTGGGGGTTGGATTCGTCTCATTATGCGCTCTGAATCAAAAGTTACGGACGATTTGGTGCGGACATTTCAAGTTGATCGGCGAGTTTATGCATGGTATCACACTGTTTGTGTTAGATTCGATCTTGGGGAATTTGTTATAACAATTTGAGTTTTAAATTTTGTCACACTATAAAAAATTGAGCAAGCTTAACGTGGGCATTGGATTTGTGTGATTCTGAGCTCTGAATCAATAGTTACGGGAGATTTTGTCCGGACATGTCAAGTTGACCGACTAGTTAAAAGGATCATTCTAAACTAATTATTGGTGCTCATTTAGTAAAGGATTAGTAAATCAAAAGTTATGGACGAGTTAGTGCAGACATGTTAAGTTAATCGGCCAGTTAAAATTATCATTCTAAACTGATAATCAGTGCTCCTTGAGTAAAGGCTAATAATTGACGCATAATGTATGGCATTACGCAGTTTGGATACATTGGATTACTTGGAGGCTTTTACGTTGTTCCTTCAGTCTCAAATGTTGTCACAATATGGAAAACTGAGCTAGCTTAACGTGGGCGTTGGATTCGTGTCATTCTAAACTCTGAATCAAAAGTTACAGAAAATTTAGTGCGGACATGTCAAGTGTGTTGGCCAGTTAAAATGATCATTCTAAACTGATCATTGTGCTCCGTGAGTAAAGGCTTATAAATGAAGCATAATGCATGGCATCACGCAGTTTGGGATACATTGGATTACTTGGAGGCTTTGTCGTAAATCTTTCCGTCTCATATGTTTTCTCAATATTGAAAATTGCGCTAGCTTAACGTGGGAATTGGATTCTTGTCATTAGGAACTCTAAAACCAAAGTTACGGACGATTTAGTGCGGAAATGTCAAGTTGATCGGATAGTTAAAATGATTATTCTAAAATGATCATTGGTTCTCCTTCAGTAAACGCTTATAAACAAAGCATAATGCATGCCATCACGTAGTTTTGGTTAGATTTGATTACTTGGATGCTTTGTCGTAGCTATTTCGGAGTTAATTTTTTTACAATATTGAAAATTGAGCTAGCTTAACCTGGGCGTTGGATTTGTGTCATTTTTAACTCTAAAATGATCATTGGTGTTCCTTGAGTAAAGGGTTTACAAATGAAGCATGATGGATGGCATCATCCAATTTGGCATACATTGGATTGCTTAGAGGCTTTGTCGTAGTTCTTTTATTCTCAAATGTTGTTGTGACAATAGAGAAAATTGAGCTAGCTTAATGTGGGCGTTGGATTTTGAACTCTAAATCAAAAGTTATAAACGATTTAGTGCATACATGTCAAGCTAATCATCCAGTTAAAATGATCATTCTAAACTGATCATTGGTACTCGTTTATTAAAGGCTTATAAATGAAGCATAATGCATATCATCACGCAGTTTGGGATACATTGCATTACTTGGAAGCTTTTTCGTACCTCTTTCAGTTTAAAATGTTGTCACAATATGGAAAATTAAGCTAGCTTAACGTGAGCATTGGTTTCGTGTCATTTTGAACTCTAAATGAAAATTACGTAGAATTTACTACGGACATATCAAGTTGATCGGCAACTTAAAATGATCATTCTAAAACTGATCATTGGTGCTCCTCAAGTAAAGGCTTATAAATGAATCATAATGTATGGCATCGCCAGTTTGGGATACATTTGATTACTTGGAGGCTTTTTCATAACTCTTTAAATCTCAAATAATCTCACAATATGGAAAATTGAGTTAGCTTAACGTGGTGTTGGACTCCAGTCATTTTGAGCTCTAAATTAAAAGTTAAAGAAAATTTAGTGCGGACATGTCATGTTGATCAGCTAGTGAAAATTATCACTCTAAACTTATCATTGGTGCTCCTTGAGTAAAGGCCTATAAAAAGAAGCATAATGCATGGCATCACACAGTTTGGAATAATTTGGATTACTTGGAGGCTTTGTCATAGCGATTTTGGTATTAAATTTTGTCACAATATTGAAAATTGAGCTAGCTTAATGTGGGCGTTGGATTCATGTCATTTCGAACTCTAAATCAAAAGTTGCAGACGATTTAGTGCGGACATGTCCAATTGATCGGAAAATTAAAATGATAATTCTAAACTAATCATTGGTACTACTTGAGTAAAGGCTTATAAATGAAACATAATGCATGGCATCACGCAGTGTGGGATACATTGGATTATTTGGAGGCTTTTTCGTACCTCTTTCTATCTAAAATGGTGTCACAATATGGAAAATTAACCTAGATTAACTTGACCTTTGGATTCGTGTCACTCTGAACTATAAATCAAATGTTACGTATGATTTAGTGTGGACATGTCAAGTTGATCGGCCACTTAAAATCATCATTCTAAACTGATCATTGGTGCTCCTTAAGTAAAGGCTTATAAATGAAGCATAATGTATGGCATCACGAAGTTTGTGAGACATTGGATTACTTGTAGGCTTTTTTGTAGCTCTTTGAGTCTCAAATGTTGTCACAATATGGGCGTTGGACTGCTGTCATTTTGAGATCTAAATCAAGAGTTAAAATGCGGACATGTCAAGTTGATCAGCTAGTTAAAATGATCATTCTAAACTTATCATTGATGCTCCTTGAGTAAAGGCTTATAAAAAGAAGCATAATGCATGGCATCACACAGCTTGGAATAGTTTTGATTACTTAGAGGCTTTGTCGTAGCTATTTTGGTCTTAGATTTTGTCACAATATAGAAAATTGAGCTAGCTTAATGTGGGCATTGGATTTGTGTCATTTTGAACTCCAAATCAAAATTTACCAAGGATTTAGTGCGTACATGTCAAGTTGATCGGCCAGTTAAAATGATCATTCTAAACTAATCATTAGTGCTCCTTGATTAAAGGCTTATAAAAAAATGCAATGCATGGCATCACACAGTTTAGGATATATTGGTTTACATGGAGGCTTTGTCAGAACTCTTTCAGTCACAAATATTGTCACAATATGGAATATTGAGCTAACTTAACATGGACGTTCGATTCATGTCATTTTGAACTCAAAATTAAAAGGTAAAGACGATTTAATCGACCATGTCACGTTGATCGGCAATTTAAAATGATAATGCTAAACTGATCATTGGTGCTCCTTGGGTAAAGGCTTATAAAGGAAGCATAATGCATGGCATCACGCAGTTTGGGATAGATTTGATTAATTGGAGGCTTTGTCGTATCTCTTTGAGTCTCAAATATTGTTACAATTTGGAATATTGAGCTATTTTAATGTGGGCATTGGATTCATGTCATTTTGAGCTCTAAATTAAAAGTTAAAGATGATTTAGTGCGGACTTGTCAAGTTGATCAGCTAGTTAAAATGATCATTTTAAATTGATCACTGGTGCTCATTGAGTAAAGGCATATAAATGAAGCAGAATGCATGGCATCACACAGTTTGGGATAGATTGGATTACTTGGAGGCTTTGTCATAGCTATTTCTGTTATAAATTTTAACACAATGTAGAAAATTGAGCTAGCTTAACAAGGGACGTTAGATTCGTGTCATTCTGAACTCTAAATCAAAATTTACCGATGATTGATTGCGGACATGTCAAGATGATCGCCCAGTTAAAATGATCATTCTAAACTGATCATTAGTGCTTCTTGAGTCAAAGCTTATAAAGAAAACGCAATGCATGGCATAACGCAGTTTAAGTTATATTGGCTTACTTGGAGGCTTTGTCAAAGCTCTTTGAGTCACAAATATTGTCACAATATGATAACGTGCGCTTTGGATTCATGTCATTTTGAACTCAAAATTACAATTTAAACACGATTTTGTGCAGACATGTCAACTTGATCTACTAGTTAAAATGATCATTCTAAACACATCATTGGTGTTTACTGAGTAAAGGCGTATAAATGAAGTATAATGCATAGCATCATGCAGTTTGGGATAGATTGGATTATTAGGAGGCCTTGCCATAGCTATTTCGGTCCTAAATTTTGTCACAATATTGAAAATTGAGCTAGCTTAACGTGGACATTGGGTTTGTATCATTCGAAACTCTAAACCAAAAGTTACGGACGATTTAGTGTACATGTCAAGTTGATTGGCCAGTTAAAATGATCATTTTAAACTGATCACTGGTGCTCCTTCAGTAATGGCTTATATAGAAAGCGTAATGCATGACATCATGCTCTTTGGGATAGATTGGATTACTTGGAGGCTTTTCCGTAGCTCTGTTTGTCTCACATATTGTTACAATATCAAATATTTAGCTAACTTAACCTGGGCGTTTGATTCAATGCATTTAAACTAAAAATTAAAAGTTAAAGAAGATTTAGTTCAGACATGTCAACTTGGTCTGCTAGTTATAATGATCATTCTAAACTGATCATTTGTGCTTACAGAGTAAAGGCGTATAAATGAAGCATAATACATAGAATCACGGAGTTTGGGATAGATTGGATTAGTTGGAGGCTTTGTCGTAGCTAGTTTGGTTTAAAATTTAGCCATAATATAGAACAATGAGTTAGCTTAACGTGGGCGTTCGATTCGTGTCATTTGAACTCTAAATCAAATGTAATATACGATTTAGTGCAAACATGTGAAGGTGATCGGCCAATTACAATGATCATTTTAAACTGATCATTGGTGTTCCTTGGGTAAAGGCTTATAAATGAAGCATAATGCATGACATCACGCAGTTTGGAATAGATTAGATTACCTAGAGGCTTCGTCGTAGGTCTTTGAGTCTCAAATATTGTCAAAATATTGAATATTGAGCTATTTTAACGTGGGTGTTGGATTCATGTCATTTTAAGCTCTAAATTAAAAGTTAAAGATGATTTAATGCGTACATGTCAAGTTGATCAGCTAGTTGAAATGATCATTCTAAAGTGATGACTATTGCTCATTGAGTAAAGGTGTATAAATGAAGCAGATGTCATGGCATCACGCAGTTAGGTATAGATTAGATTACTTGGAGGCTTTGTCATAGCTATTTCGGTTTTAAATTTTGTCACAATATTGAAAATTAAGCTAGCTTAACAAGGGGCGTTGGATTTGTGTCATTCAGAATTCTAAATCAAAATTTACCGACGATTGATTGCAGACATGTCAAGTTGATCGACCAGTTAAAATGATCATTCTAAACTGATCATTAGTACTACTTGAGTAAAGGCTTATAAAGAAAACGCAATGCATGGCATCACGCAGTTTAGGATATATTGGCTTACTTGGAGGTTGTCAAAGCTCTTTAAATCACAAATATTGTCACAATATGGTAACATGGGCATTGAATTATTGTCATTTTAAACTCAAAATTAAAAGTTAAAGATGGTTTAGGGCACACATGTCAACTTGATCTACTAGTTAAAATGATCATTCTAAATTGATCATTGGTGCTCATTGCGTAAATGCTTATAAATGAAGTATAATGCATGAAATCATTCAGTCTGGGATAGAATGGATTACAAGGAGGCCTTGTCATAGCTATTTCAGGTTTAAATTTTGTCACAATATTGAAAATAGAGCTAGCTTAAAGTGGGTGTTGGATCCGTGTCATTCTGAACTCTAAACAAAAAGTTACTGACGATTTAGTGTGGACATGTCAAGTTGATCAGCCAGTTAAAATTTCTAAACTGATCATTGGTGCTCCATAAGTAAAGGCTTATAAAGGAAGCAAAATGCATGACACCATGCTGTTCGGGATAGATTGGATTACTTGGAGGCTTTATCGTAGCTCTTTCAGTCTCACATATTGTCACAATATCGAATTTTTAGCTAACTTAACGTGGGTGTTGGATTCATGTCATTTTGATCTCAAAACAAAAAGTTCAAGAAGATTTAGTTCGGACATATCAACTTGATCTTCTAATTATAAGGATCATTCTAAACTGATGATTTGTGCTCATTGAGTAAAGGCGTGTAAATGAAGCATAATACATGGAATCACAGAGCTTGGGATATATTGGATTACTTGGAGATTTTTTTGTAGCTATTCCGATTTTAAATTTAATCATAATATAGAAACCTCTGCTAACTTAACGTGGATGTTAGATTCGTGTCATTCTGAACTCTAAATCAAAAGTTACAGACGATTTAGTGCAAACATGTCAAGGTTATCGGCCAGTTAAAATGATCATTCTAAACTAATCATTGGTGTTCCTTGTGTAAAGGCTTATAAATGAAGCATAATGCATGGCATCACGCAGTTTGGGATATATTAGATTACTTGGAGGCTTTGTCGTAGCTCTTTGAGTCTCAAATATAGTCAAAATATGGAATATTAAGCTATTATAACGTGGGCGTTGGATTCATGTCATTTTGAGCTCAATTAAAATTCAAAGACGATTTAGTGCGGACATGTCAAGTTGATAAGCTAGTTAAAATGATTAATCTAAACTGGTCACTGGTGCTCATTGAGTAAAGGCGTATAAATTAAGCAGATTGCTTGACATCACGCAGTTTGGGAAAGATTGGATTACTTGGAGGGTTTTTTATAGCTATTTTGGTTTTAAATTTTGTAACAATATAGAAAATCAAACTAGCTTAACGTGGGCGTTGGATTCATGTCATTCTGAACTCTAAATAAAAATTTACCGACGATTTAGTGCGGACATGTCAAGTTGATCGGACAGTTAAAATGATCATTCTAAACTGATCATTAGTACTCCTTGAGTAAAGGCTTATAAAGAAAACGTAATGCATGGCATCATGCATTTTAAGATATATTGGCTTACTTGGAAGTTGTATTAAAGCTCCTTAAGTGACAAATATTGTCACAATATGGAATATTGAGCTAACTTAACGTGGGCATTGGATTCATGTCGTTTTCAATTCAAATTTAAAAGTAAGAGACGATTTAGTGCGGACATGTCAACTTGATCTACTAGTTAAAATGATCATTCTAAACTGATAATTGGTGCTCATTGAGTAAAGGCATATAAATGAAGTATAATGCATGCCATCATTGAGTTTTGGGTAGATTGGATTACTTGGAGGCCTTTTCATAGCTATATCGGTTTTAAATTTTGTCACAATATTGAAAATGAGCTAGCTTAACGTGGTTCTCCTCGAGTAAAGGCTTATAAATGAAGCATAATGCATGGTATCACGCAATTTGGGATAGATTGGATTACTTGGAGGCTTTGTCGTAACTCTTTCAGTCTCAAATGTTGTGACAATATTGAAAACTGAGCTAGATTAATGTGGGCGTTAGATTCCTATCAATTTGAGCTATTAATCATAAGTTAAACACGATTTAGTGAAGACATGTCAAGTTGATCAGTTAGTTAAAATGATCATCCTAAATTGATCGCTGGTGCACCTTGAGAAAAGGTTTACAAATGAAGCATAATCCATTGCATCATGCAGTTTAGGATAGATTGGATTACTTGGAATCTTTGTTGTACCTCTTTCAGTCTCAAATATTGTCACAATATGAAATATCGAGCTAACTTAATGTGGGCATTGGATTCATATCATTTTCAACTCTAAATTAAAACTTAAAGACGATTTAGTGCGGACATGTCAACTTGATCTGCTAGGTAAAATGGTTATTCTAATCTGATCATTGGTGCTCATTGCTTAAAGGCATATAAATGAAGCATAATCGATGGCATCACGCAGTTTGCGATAGCTTGGATTATTTGAAAGATTTGTTGTAGCTATAATGGTCCTAAATTTTGTCAAATACAGAAGATAGAGGTAGCTTTACTTGGGCGTTGGATTCGTATTATTCCAAAAGGTAAATCAAAAGTTACAGACGATTTAGTGTGGACAGTCAAGTTGATCGGCCAGTTAAAATGAACATTCTAAATTGATCATATTTTCTCATTGAGCAAAGGTTTACAAATGAAACATAATGTATGGTATCACACAGTTTGGGATATATTGGATTACTGTGAGGCTTTGTCGTAGAATTTCAGTCTCAAAATTTGGCAAAATATGGAAAATTGATCTAGACTAACGTGGGCGTTGGATTCATCTCATTTTGAGCTCTAAATTAAAAATTAAAGATGATTTAGTTCGGACATGTCAAGTTGATAAGCTAGTTAAAATGATCATTTTAAACTGATCATTTTTGCTCATTGAGTAACGGCGTATAAATGAAGCATAATGCATGGAATCACACAATTTGGGATAGAGTGGATTATTTGGAGGTGTTTTCATAGCTACTTCGGTCATAAATTTTGTCATAATATAGACAATTGACCTAGCTTAACGTTGACATTGGATTCGTGTCATTCTGAACTCTAAATGAAAAAATATAGATGATTTAGTACGGATATGTCAAGTTGATCGGCTAGTTAAAACGATCATTTTAAACTGATAATTGGTGATCCTTGAGTAAACGCTTATTATCAAAGCATAATACATGGCATCACGCAGTTTGGGATAGTTTGAATTACTTAGAGGCTTTCTCATAGCTCTTTCAGCCTCAAATATTGTCACAATATGGAATATTGAGCTAGCCTAACATGGGCGTTGGATTTACCTCATTTTGTGATCTAAATTAAAAGTTAAAGCTGATTTAGTGCGGACATGTCAAGTTGATCAGCTTATTAAACTGATCATTCTAAACTGATCATTGGTGCTCCTTGAGTAAAGGCTTATAAATGAACCATAATGCATGGCATCACGCAATTTGGGATACATTGTATTAATTGGAGGCTTTGTCGTAACTCTTTCTATCTCAAATGTTGTCACAATATTAAAAATTGAGTTAGATTAATGGGGGCGTTGGATTCCAGTCATTTGGGCTCTAAATCAAAAGTTAAAGACGATTTAGTGTAGACATATCAAGTTGATCAGTTAGTTAAAATGATCATTCTAAATTGATCATTGGTACTCCTTGAGAAAAGGTTTACAAACGAAGCATAATGCATTGCATCTGCAGTTTAGGATAGATTGGATTCCTTGGAAGCTTTATCGTACCTCTTTAAGTCTCAAATATTGTCACAATATGGAATATCGAGCTAACTTAAGGTGGGCATTGGATTCATGTCATTTTGAACTGTAAATTAAAACTTAAAGATGATTTAGTGCAGAAATGTCAACTTCATATGCTAGTTAAAATGATCATTCTAAACTCATCATTGGTGCTCATTGACTAAGGCATATAAATGAAGCATAATGGATGGTATCACGCAGTTTGGAATAGATTGGTTTACATGGAGGCTTTATCGTAGCTATTTTGATCTTAAATTTTGTCAAATATGGGTAGCTGTACTTGGGCGTTGGATTCGTGTGATTCTAAAAATATAGCTAGCTGTACTTGGGGGTTGGATTTCGTGCTGACAATTCAAGTTCATTTTCTAGTAAAAATGATCATTCTAAACTGATCATTGGTGCTCTTTGAGTAAATGCTTATAATGAAAGTACAATGCATGGCATCACACTGTTTCGGATAGATTAGATTACTTGTAGGCTTTGTCGTAGCTCTTTCAGTCTCAAATATTGTCACAATATGGAATATTGAACTAACTTAACGTGGGCGTTGGATTCATCTCAAATGGAACTCTAAATTTAAAGTTTAAGAAGGTTTAGTGCGGACATATCAACTTGATTTGCTAATTAAAATGATAATTATAAACTGATCAATTGTGCTCATTGAGTAAAGGCGTATAAATGAATCATAATGCATGGCATCACGCAGTTTGTGATAGATTAGACTATTTGGAGGCTTTGTCGTAGCTATTTTGGTCTTATATTTTTTCACAATATAATTGAGCTTTCTTCACTTGGGCGTTGGATTCGTGTCATTTTGAAATGTAAACCAGAAGTTACGTACGATTTAGTGTTGACATGTCAAGTTGATCGGCCAGTTAAAATGAGCATTCTAAACTGATCATTTGTGCTCATTGAGTAAATGCGTATAAATGAAACATAATGCATGGAATCACACAATTCGAGATAGAGTGCATTATTTTAAGGCTTTGTCACAGCTACTTCGGTCATATATTTTGACACAATATAGACAATTGAGCTAGCTTAACGTTGACGTTGTATTCGTGTCATTCAGACCTCTAAATGAAAAGTTATAGACGATTTAGTACGGACATGTCAAGTTGATCGGCTAGTATAAATGATCATTTCAAACTGATAATTGGTGATGCTTGAGTAAACACTTATTATGAAAGCATAATACATGGCATCACGCAGTTTGTGATAGTTTGAATTACTTGGAGGCTTTGTCATAGCTCTTTCAGCCTCAAATATTGTCACAATATGGAATATTGAGCTAGCCTAACGTGGGCATTGGATTTATCTCATTTTGTGCTCTAAATTTAAAGTTAAAGACGATTTAGTGCGGACATGTCAAGTTGATCAGTTGATTAAAGTGATCATTCTAAACTGATCATTGGTGCTCATTGAGTAAAGGCTTATAAATGAAGCATAATGCATGGCATCACGCAATTTGGGATACATTTGATTACGTGGAGGCTTTGTCGTAAATATTTCGATCTCAAATGTTGTCACAATATTGAAAATTGAGCTAGATTAATGGGGGCGTCTGATTCCTGTCATTTGGGCTCTAAATCAAAAGTTAAAGATGATTTAGTACAACATATCAAGTTGATCAGTTAGTTAAAATGATCATTCTAAATTGATCATTGGTGCTCCTTGAGAAAAGTTTTACAAATGAAGCATAATGCATTGCATCATGCAGTTTAGGAAAGATTGGATTACTTGGAAGCTTTGTCATACCTCTTTAAGTCTCAAATTTTGTCACAATATGGAATATCGAGCTAACTTAAGGTGTGCGTTGGATTCATGTCATTTTGAACTGTAAATTAAAACTTATAGACGATTTAGTGCGGAAATGTCAACTTCATCTGCTAGTTAAAATGATCATTCTAAACTGATGATTGGTGCTCATTGACTAAAGGAATATAAATGAAGCATAATGGATGGTATCACACAGTTTGGGATATATTGGATTACCTGGAGGCTTTGTCGTAGCTATTTTGTTCTTAAATTTTTTCAAAAAATAGAGCTAGCTGTACTTGGGCGTTGGATTCGTGCCATTCTGAAAATATAGCTAGCTGTACTTGGGGGTTGGATTTCGTGCGGACATTTCAAGTTCATTGGCTAGTTAAAATGATCATTCTAAACTGATCATTGGTGCTCTTTGAGTAAACGCTTATAATGAAAGTATAATGCATGGTATCACACTGTTTCGGATAGATTGGATTACTTGTAGGCATTGTCATAGCTCTTTCAGTCTCAAATATTGTCACAATATGGAATATTGAGCTAACTTAACGTGGGTGTTGGATTCATGTCAAATGGAACTCTAAATTTAAAGTTTAAGAAGGTTTAGTGCGGACATATCAACTTGTTTGATAGTTAATATGGTCATAATAAACTGATCAATTGTGCTCATTGAGTAAAGGCGTATAAATGAATCATAATGCATGGTATCACACAGTTTGTGATAGATTAGATTACTTGGAGGCTTTGTCGTAGCTATTTTGGTCTTAAATTTTGTCACAATATGATTGAGCTTTCTTCACTTGGGCGTTGGATTCGTGCCATTTTGAAATGTAAACCAAAAGTTACGTACGATTTTGTGTTGACATGTCAAGTTGATCAGCCAGTTAAAATGAACATTCTAAACTGATCATTTGTACTTATTGAGTAAAGGCGTATAAATGAAGCATAATGCATGGAATCACACAATTCGGGATAGATTGCATTATTTTAAGGCATTGTCATAGCTACTTCGGTCATAAATTTTGACACAATATAGACAATTGAGCTAGCTTAACGTTGACGTTGGATTCGTGTCATTCTGACCTTTAAATGAAAAGTTATAGATGATTTAGTACGGACATGTCAGGTTGATCGGCTAGTTAAAATGATCATTTTAAAATGATAATTGGTGATCCTTGAGTAAACACTTATTATGAAAGCATAATACATGGCATCACGCAGTTTGTGATAGTTTGAATTACTTGGACGCTTTGTCATAGCTCTTTCAGCCTCAAATATTGTCACAATATGGAATACTGAGCTAGCCTAACATGGGCATTGGATTTATCTCATTTTGTGCTCTAAATTTAAAGTTAAAGACGATTTAGTGCGGACATGTCAAGTTGATCAGCTGATTAAAATGATCATTCTAAACTGATCATTGGTGCTCATTGAGTAAAGGCTTATAAATGAAGCATAATGCATGACATCACGTAATTTGGGATACATTTGATTACTTGGAGGCTTTGTCGTAAATATTTCGATCTCATATGTTGTCAAAATATTGAAAATTGAGCTAGATTAATGGGGGCGTTGGATTACTGTCATTTGGGCTCTAAATCAAAAGTTAAAGACGATTTAGTGCAACATATCAAGTTGATCAGTTAGTTGAAATGATCATTCTAAATTGATCATTGGTGCTCCTTGAGAAAAGGTTTACAAATGAAGCATAATGCATTGCATCATGCAGTTTAGGAAAGATTGGATTACTTGGAAGCTTTGTCGTACCTCTTTAAGTCTCAAATATTGTCACAATATGGAATATCAAACTAACTTAAGGTGTGCGTTGGATTCACGTCATTTTGAACTGTAAATTAAAACTTATAGACGATTTAGTGCGGAAATGTCAACTTCATCTACTAGTTAAAATGATCATTCTAAACTGATGATTGGTGCTCATTGACTAAAGGAATATAAATGAAGCATAATGGATGGTATCACGCAGTTTGGGATATATTGGATTACTTGGAGCCTCTGTCGCAGCTATTTTGTTCTTAAATTTTGTCAAAAAATAGAGCTAGCTGTACTTGGGCGTTGGATTCGTGCCATTCTGAAAATATAGCTAGCTGTACTTGGGGGTTGGATTTCGTGCGGACATTTCAAGTTCATTGGCTAGTTAAAATGATCATTCTAAACTGATCATTGGTGCTCTTTGAGTAAACGCTTATAATGAAAGTATAATGCATGGTATCACACTGTTTCGGATAGATTGGATTACTTGTAGGCATTGTCATAGCTCTTTGAGTCTCAAATATTGTCACAATATGGAATATTGAGCTAACTTAACGTGGGTGTTGGATTCATGTCAAATGGAAATCAGTTTCAAATTGGCGACTGATTTGCGACCAGCAATTATTTTGGTGGAAGTTGAAAAATTCGAAAACTTTCAAACTCCTACCAAATTTAATGGTAGTCGCAAATAAGTTGAAAATTTGCGAATGATTTGCAACTACCATTAAATTTGGTGGGAGTTTGAAAGCTTTCGGATTTTCAGTTCCCACCGAATGTACCGGTGGTCGCAAATTGGCGACTGATTTGCGACAACTCTTATTTATTCGATGAATAAATACGTGGTCGCTAATCAGTAACACATTTTGCGACTAGTTTGCGATGACATTTTATTTTATGTATGATAATCTGTTATTTTCATTAGTGGTCGCAAATCAGTTGCAAATTACATCTGATATTTGTGACCAATTTGCCATCACTTTTCTAGTGTAGTGGCAATGTGGTGGCAAAATAATCACAATTAATGTCCCAAACCCTAAATTTTATGATTTTGTTGAATAAATTGAATTATATAAGATTCATAACTTGATTCGGAGTTGTAAAAACTTTAATTATTAAGTAAACAACAACATATACCAAATTTACCAAAGTTATATATCTTTTATCTAAAACACTTAACACATTTTCTTAACCCTATAACTCTTATATACACTTCAAATTTTTCTACAATTTACATGAACACAAATATGATTTTGTATATATTTGGCCACCTAGAATAGTTAGTACTTACCTAAAAATACAAAAACAAGTTGTAAATGTGAAAAATACATATGGAAAGTGTGAATTTACCCTATGTAGTCGCAAAGTGGTCGCTATTTTGCGACCAATTTGCGACCACTGTACAAATTTTGATCCGGTGGTCGCAAATCAGTCGCATATTTGTGACTGATTTGTGACCACATATGATATTTGTGACCAGCTTGCCACCACTTTCCTAAAGTAGTGGCAATGTGGGGGCAAAGTATTCATAATTAATGCCCCAAACCCTAATTTTATGATTTTGTTGAATAAATTGAATTATATAAGATTGATAACTTGATTAGGAGTTTTACAAACTTCAATTACTAAGTAAACAACAACATTTACTAAATTTACCAAATTTACATATCATTTACCTAAAACACTTAACACATATCTTTAATTTTATACCTCTTATATACACTTCAAATGTTTCTAAAATTTACATGAACACAAATATTTTTTTTTTGTATATTTGGCCACCTAGAATGGTTCATACTTACCTAGAAATGCAAAAACAAATTGTAAATGTGGAAAATACATAGGGAAAATGTGAATTTACCCTATGTAGTCGTAATGTGGTCGCTATTTTGCGACCAATTTGTGACCACGGTACAAATTTTAATCTTGGGGTCGCAAATCTGTCGCATATTTGCACCTGATTTGCGACCACATGTAATATTTGTGACGAATTTGCCACCACATTCGCAATGTAGTGGCAATGTGGTGGCAAATTAGTCACAATTAGTGCCACAAAACCTAAATTATATGGTTTTTGTGAATACATTAAACTATATTAGGATCAAATGTCAAAAATACATAAAATGTCAATACATTAATTACATATCTTCGTCCTCGTCATCATCTGAAAATGAAATATTAAACTGAATTTCATCTTATAGTTTGGCATCTCCGACATCGAAATCAATTTCTTTGGTATGATTAACTCTATCGACCAAACGATCTACTTCTATCTTTTGAACAACCATTACCTCTTCATCATTTTCTTGTTGGAAAAGCCTAATATCGTATTTGTTTTTGTATTTCTCCAAAATTTTAGATCTAGGATTAACTTTCATAACACTAAGGCATATTTGTTTTGATGATGATTTGGTGTGCAGATAGGGAATATAACAAACTTGATCTGATTGAGACTCTGCTACATCATAACTAGTGAAATGTAAATTAGTTATATATATATATATAACAAAATTAATTTATATAATTTTACGTACATAATACATATAAATTTACGTATATTTATAGTCAATTATTTAAGTACATACCTAGTATAAATGGTTCGTATTTATAGTATTTCCCGGATGATAAGACATCAACGACGCCATTTTCCGAATTCCGAGTTCTTTTCGAAAGTGTAGGATCATACCACTCACATTTCAAAATCATGATCTTCAAATTTAGGAGGCCAACATACTCAAGTTGAATGATATCTGTTAAAATCACGTAGAAATCAGCTTCATTAGATGCATCTGAGTAATTGTCTCCCTTGACACAAATGCCATAGTTACATGTCTTTCTCCTGTGTCCATGTTTCTTTGTGTGGAACATATAACCTCTTGTAATATAGATCGGCCAAGTTGACGGTTATTCATCGGTCCTTGAACTAATTCTTGAGCCCATATTGGAAAGGCGCGTGGATCTGTTTAAGTGCATGCATTGACCTAAAATCGCATAAAAAATCTCGAATTTGGCAGTCACTAACACTTTAAACCTTGAGACTTTCTCACTTACACTATAAACATCTAAACTTAAATTTTTTTTATCATTTTTAACAATAAAATTTATACCCGATTACTCTCCGTCAAAAAGAATTAACAAAACATAAAATGACGTTAAGAGTGATTTAATCTCCGTTAAAAACGATTTACGCTCCGTTAAAAATGATTTAACCCCATTTATTTTAAGTTAACACATGGGTTTTAATTATTTAAAATGGGAGAGTTGTCGAAGGGCATTAGGTTTTTTTGAGAAAGGGGGAAAATTGAAGGAAGAGTGAATTGGTCTTAAATTGAAGAAAGAACGAGTTAAGATTGAAGATAGAACGAGGTACGATTGGTGAAAATGATGTTAATTCGTTCGAATTTGCTTGCGATTTAAAGGGGCTCGGTTTCGATTTTGGTTTTCTTTTGATGTTTTTGAGTTTCATGATTTCAGATTTTCATGTTCTTGTTGAATTTTGGGGTTTCGGGTTTGAATGTCTCATTGGATTTCAGGGTTTTAGGGTTTCTGAGCTTGAGGTTAGGAGTTTCTGGGTTTCGAAGTTGCGTTGCACTCTTTGTCGAATGTCGGACAACTTCCATTGCACTATTTTCAGATACAATTCTTCTAAATACTTGTACACTTCGCCTTCTTTTTTCATAAATCCACCGTATTGGATTATAAGTTTCACCATACCATCATCACTGTCGACAAAAAAGAAGTTTGGTCATCAAATCAAGAAATAAACCCAAACAGCCATAATCGAACACGATATCCAAACCTACAACCGGAAATGCACAAACTCGTACCTCAAATACACAAAATCACACCCTATCACACAATATCAAACCCAAACATCCACAATCTAACACGAAATCGAATCCTACAACCAAAAATACATAAAATCCTATACAAAAGACACAAAACCGAACCCTCAACACAACATCGAACCCTAACAACCATAATCCAAGATGAAATCATACAATCGAACCTCAAATACCCAAAATCAAACTCATCACAAAATATCGAACCCAAACAGCAAAATCAAAAATAATATGAAACACAATCGAACCCATAAACGTGAAATCGGACCTTAGAACACTACGTCAAACCCCAACATCAAAAATCGAACACGAAATCACAATATCCAACCGGAAATACCCAAATCGAACCCTAGAACACTATGTAGCAACAATGAAAAATCGAAAACGAAATCACAAGATCTAAGCGGAAATACCCATAATCGAACCCTAGAACACTACGTCGAACCCCAACAACGAAAAATTGAACCCAAAAGATCAACATCCAACCGAAAATACCCAAAATCGAACCCTAGAGCCCTAGAAAATTGCAACACTTAGAAATTACAGTCGAAATCACCTTCGATTCTAAGTTTAAAACTTATTTGACCTCATCTCGATGCCATGTTCCTTTTCCCAAATTCGAATTTCGTTTGTTCTTGATTTTTCGAAAAACCCTAAAATCCCAAATTGATTTCGGGGATTTTTTCACGATACCCTTTTGTTTTCTCTAACTCCGTTGTGAAAAACGAAGTTATGGCAACTAAAACCAATGTTTAACGACGTTATCTTCACTTAAATGGCGTTATTTCAAATTAAACGGTGTTATGAGGTCCGTTTCAGATTTATAATGCACTGTTATCCAAAGTGACAGTTTAAGGTTAATATTGTACCAAATAAATGTTCGAGGCTTTAAAATGTTAGTCACAAAATCTTGAGGTTTAAAGTGTTAGTGGCTGCCAAATTCGAGGTTTTTATGCGATTTTCCCTATGATCATATATATAAAAAGTATTAGTATTTCAAAATTAAAATATTTAATATAATATACATGTCAATTAATTAAACATACATAATCTCTAACCCATATGTGGAAATTTTCCTCTTTTTTCGATGAAATGTCATCTTCCAAAAGATATGGATACGTACAACGAATTTGATCTTCAAATATGCTACAAAATTAAATATGAAAAAATAATATATATTGCTTGATTACAATGAAATTGTTGTAATGAATGCAATTGTTTTCATAGTATTTACCTCTCTACTGACCAAAAATATTCACAATTCCGCAAAATATATGCATGTGCATATTTGTATCTTTTTCAGAGATCCATATTTCTTTACATTTACCACTTGGGCGACCCATGTGAGTAAATATATCCTTCACTCCGGGATCTGGATATACTGGGAGCTCACCTTCATCGAATGTTGTAAACCTTTATATATATATATTATATATATATATATATATATATATATATATATATATATATATATATATATATATATATATATATATATATATATATATATATATATTATACACGATATTTAGCAGGCAAATTTAATTAATTACCCTTCATAATAAAATAATTAATTAATAAACAAAAGAATTTATGTTACCTATTTTTAGTGCATATATAGGCAGCAAAGTAATGCTTTGAGAAGTAAGATATCTCATCATTCACATATGATTAAACAATCGACCCTGCAGCATATCGTTTGTTTTTCGCCTTGCTTTTAATTTTTTTTTAAAATCTTTCAAATGGATACATCCACATATATTGCACAGGTCCACCCAGTTCAGCTTTGTATGGCAGATGTATAGGTAGGTGCTCCATGACTTCAAAAAATACAAGTGGAAAGGTCGTCTCCAAATTGCACAAGGTTATGACTATGTTTTCCTTCAGAATTCGGACACGGCTTTGTTGTAATAATCTAAAGCATAGATCACGGAAAAATCCTCCAGTCCCTATATTATCATCTAGTATTAATTAGTACATGGAATTATTATTAATTTACGTACTTATAATAGAAAATATGTTTATTAGTATATACCTGATAATGCTAGATGAACATTTCGTGGTAAAAGTTATGCAAATATAAAAGGAAGAAGCCTTTCCATAAAAACATGGCAGTCATGGCTTTTCATGCCCGAGAACTTCAGTCCATCCATATCCACAAAATTTGCAAAATCTGCCGCATAGCCGTCCGGAAATTTGACATCATTTTTGATACATTCCAATAAGCGTTCTTTGGCTTTTTGTTGCAACCAATATATAGGGAATGGAGCATTATCCCGACCATCCACGTGCAACTCTTTTCGAGAGCAAAACTTTGCAATATCCAACTTTGAATTAATTGTATCTTTTTATTTCTCCTTCACATTCATAAAAGTATTAATGATGTTATCGAAGAAATTTTTCTCTATATGCATCACATCAAGATGATGTCGAAGGTTAAGATCCGTCCAGTACGGCAACTCCCAAAATATGCTTTCTTTGTGCCAATTATGCCAGCTGCCATAACCTTATTCTTTACTTTCATGTCTGTTTCCTCCACATTTAGATGTTCTTAAACGATTGACAGTTTTTATTCGCTTGTATAAAATTTGTTCGCCTGTCAAAGATTTGTGTTGGATAGTCATTCAAAGCGTGATTCCCATTTAAAAAATTTGTTTTATATTTCCATAACGGGTGACCCTTAAAAAGAAACCTTCTATGACAATCAAACCAACACGTCTTTCTACCATTGGGTAATTGAAATGCATTCGTATCATCCATACAAATTGGACAAGATAGTCTACCATGCATTTTCCATCCTGACAACATTCCATAAGCGGGAAAATCGCTGATCGTCCACAGTAACATGACTTTTAGATTGAAATTTTGATTCAACGATACATCATATGCATCAACTCCCATAGACCAAAATTCTTTCAACTTATCAATCAAAGGTCGGATGAATATATCCAGACTTGCGCGCGGATGATTTGGCCTCTAATTCCGAATTGTTAGAAACAAGTACTCTTTCTTCATATACATATCCGGTGGCAAGTTATATGGAGTGATAATCACCGGCCATGATGAATGATTACGAGACATACCAAATAGATTGAACCCATCATTACATAAGCCAAGATAAACGTTTTGACATTCAGCAGCATATCTAGGATGTAGATAATGAAAATTTTTCCACTCCGCAGCATGAGATGGATGACTCATTTCTTCGTCTTCGGCTTCATGCCTTGTGTGCCACCTCATTGCCTCTGCGGTTTTCTCGATTTGATACATTCTCTTAAGTTCATCGCCTATTGGTAAAAACCACATATGACTGAAAGGTATTCTCGTCCTGCCTTCGCTTGGCTTATATCGGGGGGAATCCGAAAATTTGAATTTTTCTTATTTCTCATCTACTTTCCAAAAGATCATACAACTGTGAACACACACGTCAATTTTATAAAACGGGAGCCCTAAATTTCGCATCAATTTTTCGGTTTCATAATATGAAACCATTGCCTAATTCTCCTTGGAAAATATTCCGTAAACAGGTCCGCCCAAGAATCCATGCATTTTTCTGGTAGATTAAAATCAGATTTAATGTTCATGAACCGAGGAGCTAAAGATAACTGTGAGTACCTTTCATGACAACCATCATACAATTGATGTTTCGCAGCTTCTAACATGTTGTAAAATTTTTGTGGTTCTACATTAGGTTCTTCTACAATATTATATTCTTCCTCGTTCTAATTATAGTACTCATTAGTCGTAGTCTTACGAATTGCATCCGTCACCATTTCAACATATCTAATACCGGATCTACCAACTGTTTCTTCACGAGTACCACACGTACCTCCCTGATTTCTTTGGACATCATCCCGACTACTCGTCCCTAACTGAATATTCAGCTCTTCTCCATGTTTATACCAAATATAATAATTTGCATAAATCCTCAACTATATAGATGACTCCATATTTATCGTCTTGGAAGAAATTTATCATTTTTGCAATTAATTCAAGGACCAAAAAACTAACCTCCGTTACTTTGAGCTATTTGTTGACTACTTGCAAAATTCATGAACTGATCCATGCCTTGAGCAAATTCTGCCGATATATTTCTTGAATCAATCCTTTTGTACATCCAATCTCATGAATTATTATAATTTACCCACATGTTTGAAGATTTTTTTTACTTTCGATTCTACAAATGAGAGAATGGGATGGGGCACATTATACAATATTTTGCCACTACTTTGCCAATACTTTGTCACTACTTTGCCACCACAACAACGTAGTCGCTTCAAAGTCGGTATACCTACCATGCACATGTTTTTTATGTCGTCACTTTTCCACCACTTTGTGACTGAAGAGCCACTCCTACTGTAGTCTCAAATTGGTTGCATATTTCGCGACCAATATGCGACTAATATGTGGTTCTTCCACATCCAGTCGCTAATTGGTCGCACTAACATGTGGTTGTTCCACATGCAGTCGCTAATTGGTCGCAAAGTAGCGACTGATTAGCGACTGCCACCATCAGTTGCTAATTAGTCGTATTTTAGTCGCATAATGGTTGCGTATTGCGACCAATATGCGACTACACATTTTAGTCACCCTTTTGCGACCACTTCGCGATTACATCTCTGTAGTCGCAAATTGGACGCAAAATAGTTGCAAATGAACTCACAAAATTTGCGACCACAGATGTAGTCGTAAAATACAGTGGCATTTGGTAGTTTTCTTGTAATACTTGAGTAAAGGCTTATAAATAAAGTATAATCCATGGCATCACGCAGTTCGGGATACAATGGATTACTTGGAGGCTTTGTCGTAGCTCTTTTAGTCTTAAAAGTTGTCACAATATGGAAGATTGAATTAGCCTAACGTGGGCATTGGTTTAATCTCATTTTGAGCTCTAAATTAAAAGTTAAACAGGATTTAGTGCGGAAATGTCAAGTTGATTAGCTAGATAAAATGATCATTCTAAATTCATCATTTTTGTTCCATGAGTAAGTGTGTATAAATGAAGCATAATGCATAACATCATGCAGTTTGGGATCGATTGAATTACTTGGAGGCTTTGTCGTAGCTATTTCAATCTAAAATTTTGTCAAAATATTGAAAACTGAGCTAGCTTAACGTCGGAGTTGGATTCGTGTCATTTTGAACTCTAAATCAAAAGCTACATACGATTTGTCGCAGACATGTCATGTTGTTCAGTCAGTTAAAATTATCATTCTAAACAGATCATTGGTGCTCCTTGAGTAAAAGCTTATAAATGAATCATAATGCATGGGATCACGCAGTTTGGGATACATTGGATTACCTGTAGGCTTTTTAATAGGTCTTTCAGTCTTGAATAGTGTAACAATATAGAAAATTGAGCTAGCTTAACGTGGGTGTTGGATTCGTGTCATTCTGAACTCTAAATCAAAAGTTAAATACGATTTAGTGGAGAGATGTGAAGTTGATTTGCCAGTTAAAATGATCATTCTAAACTGATAATTGTTGCTCCTTGAGTAAAGGCTTATAAATTAAGCATAATGCATGGTGTCACACTGTTTGGGATACATTGGGTTACTTGTAGGCTTTGTAATAGCTCTTTCAGTCAAAATATTGTCACAATATGGAAAATTGAGCTAGCTTAACATGGGTGTTGGATTCATATCATTTTGAGCTCTAAATCGAAAGTTAAAAACGATTTAGTGTGGACATGTCAAGTTGATCAGCTAGTTAACATGATCATTCTCAACTGATCATTTTTGCTCCGTGAGTAAGGGCGTATAAATGAAGTATAATGAATAACATCAAGCAGGTTGGGATAGATTGGATTACTAGGAGGAGGCTTTGTCTTAGCTATTTCGGTTTTAATTTTGTCAAAATATAGAAAATTGAGCTAGCTTAACGTGGGCATTGGATTCGTGTCATTCTGAACTCTCAATCAAAGAGACAATTTAGTTCGGACATGTCAGGTTGATCGGCCGGTTAAATTGATCATTCTAAACCAATCATTGGTGCTCCATGATTAAAGGCTTATTAATGAAGCATACTCCATGGCATCATGCAGTTTGGGATATATATTGGATTACGTGGAGGCTTTGTAGTAGATCTTTCACTCTTAAATGTTGTCAAAATATGGAAAATTGAGATAGTTTAACTTGGGAGTTGGATTCATATCCTTTTCAGCTCTAAATGAAAAGTTAAAAATGATTAATCCGGACATGTCAAGTGATCAGCTAGTTAAAATGATCATTCTAAACTGATCACTGGTTCGCCTTGAGTAAAGGCTTTTAAATAAAGCATAATGCATGGTATCACACTGTTTGGGCTACATTGGGTTACTTGGACACTTTGTCATAGCTCTTTCAGTCTCAAATGTTGTCAAAATATGTACAATTGAGCTAGCTTAACTTGGGAGTTGGATTCATATCATTTCGAGCTCTAAATCAAAAGTTAAATACTATTTAGTGCGGACATGTCAAGTTGATCAGCTAGTTAAAATGATCATTCTAAACTGATCATTTTTGCTCCTTGTGTAAAGGCTTATAAATGAAGCATAATGCATAACATCAAGCAGATTGGGATAGATTGGATTACTTGGAGGCTTTTTCTTAGCTATTTCAGTTTTAATTTTTTCACGATATTGAATATCGAGCTACTTAACGTGGGCATTGGATTTGTGCATTCTGAATACTATGTCAAAAGTTACAGACAATTTAGTGCGAACATGTGAAATCGATCAGCCAGTTAAATTGATAATTCTAAGCTGATCATTTGTGCTCCTTGAGTAAAATCTTATAAATGAAGCATAATGCATGGCATCACGAAGTTTGGGATACATTGGATTACTTAAAGGATTTGTAGCAGCTCTTTCAGTCTCGAATATAGTAACAATATAGAAAATTGAGTTAGCTTAAGGTGGTTGTTGGATTCGTGTCATTCTGAACTCTAAATCAAAAGTTAAAAACGATTTAGTGGAGAGATGTCAAGTTGATCGGCCAGTTAAAATTATCATTCTAAACTAATAATTGATGCTCCTTGAGTAAAGGATTATAAATTAAGAATAATGCATGGTGTCACACTGTTTTGGATACATTGGGTTACTTGTAGGCTTTGTCATAGCTCTTTCAGTCACAAAGGTTGTCACAATATGGAAAATTGAGCTAGCTTAACGTGGGCATTGGATTCATATAATTTAGAGCTCTAAATCAAAAGTTAAAAACGATTTAGTGCGGACATGTCAAGTTGATCAGCTAGTTAAAATGATCATTCTAAACTGATCATTTTTGCTCCGTGAGTAAGGGCGTATAAGTGAAACATAATAAATAACATAAAGCAGGTTGGGATAGATTGCAATACTTGGAGGCTTTGTCTTAGCTATTTCGGTTATAATTTTTTCACAATATAGAAAATTGAGCTAGCTTAACGTGGGCATTGGATTCGTGTCATGCTGAACTCTAAATAAAAAATTAAGAATGTTTTAGTTCGGACATGTCAGGTTGATCGGCCTGTTAAATTGATCATTCTAAACCGATCATTGGCGCTTCGTGATTAAAGGCTTATAAATGAAGCAAACTCCATGGCATCACGCAGTTTGGGATATATATTGGATTACTTGGAGGCTTTGTAGTAGATCTTTCACTCTCAAATGTTGTCACAATATGGGTAATTGCACTAGCTTAACCTGGTCGTTGGATTCATATCCTTTTCAGCTCTAAATGAAAAGTTAAATACGATTTAATCCGGACATGTCAAGTTGATCAGCTAGTTAAAATGATCATTCTAAACTGATCACTGGTGCTCCGTGAGTAAAGGCTTTTAAATGAAGCATAATGCATGCTATCACACTGTTTGGGATACATTGGGTTACTTGGAGGCTTTGTCATAGCTCTTTCAGTCTCAAATGTTGTCAAAATATGTAAAATTGAGCTACCTTAACTTGGGAATCGGATTCATATCATTTAAAGCTCTAAGTCAAAAGTTAAATACGATTTAGTGTGGATATGTTAAGTTGATCAGCTAGTTAAAATGATCATTCTAAAATGATCATTTTTGCTCCTTGCGTTAGGGCTTATAAATGAAGCATAATGCATAACATCAAGCAGGTTGGGATAGATTGGATTACTTGGAGGCTTTCTCTTAGCTATTTCAGCTTTAATTTTTTCACAATATAGAAAATCGAGCTAGCTTAACGTGGGCATTGCATTCGTGTCTTTCTGAACTCTAAGTCAAAAGTTACATACGATTTAGTGCGGACATGTCAAGTCGATCGGCCAGTTAAATTGATCATTCTAAACTGATCATTGGCGCTTGTGATTAAAGGCTATAAATGAAGCATACTCCGTGGTATCACGCAATTTGGGATATATATTGGATTACTTGGAGACTTTGTAGTAGATCTTTCACTCTCAAATGTTGTCACAATATGGAAAATTGAGCTAGCTTAACCTGGGCGTTGGATTCATATCCTTTTCAGCTCTAAATGAAAAGTTAAAGATGATCTAATCCAGACATGTCAAGTTGATCAGCTAGTTAAAATAATCATTCTGAACTGATCACTGGTGCTGCTTGAGTAAAGGCTTTTAAATGAAGCATAATCCATGGTATCACACTGTTTGGGATACATTGGGTTACTTGGAGGCTTTGTCATAGCTCTTTCAGTCTCAAATGTTGTCAAAATATGTAAAATTGATCTAGCTTAACTTGGGAGTCGGATTCATATCATTTAGAGCTCTAAAGCAAAAGTTAAATACGATTTAGTGCGAACATGTCAAGTTGATCAGCGTTAAAATGATCTTTCTAAACTGATCATTTTTGCTCCTTGCGTAAGGGCTTATAAATGAATCATAATGCATAACATTAAGCAAGTTGTTATAGATTTGATTACATGGAGGCTTTGTCTTAGCCATTTCAGTTTTAATTTTGTCACGATATAGAAAATCGAGCTAGTTTAACGTGGGCATTGGATTTGTGTCATTCTGAACTCTACGTCAAAAGTTACATACGATTTAGTGCGGACATGTCAAATTGATCGGCCAGTTAAATTGATCATTCTAAGCTGATCATTTGTGCTCTTGAGTAAAATCTTATAAATGAAGCATAATGCATGGCATCACGAAGTTTGGGATACATTGGATTACTAAAAGGCTTTGTAGTAGCTCTTTCATTCTCAAATATTGTAACCATATAGAAAATTGAGCTAGCTTAACGTGGGTGTTAGATTCATGTCATTCTGAACTCTAAATCAAAAGTTAAAGACGACTTAATGGTGAGATATCAAGTTGATCGGCCAGTTAAGATGATCATTCTAAACTGATATTTGGTGCTCCTTGAGTAAAGGCTTATAAATTAAGCATAATGCATTGTGTCACACTGTTTGGGATACATTGGGTTATTTGTAGGCTTTGTCATAGCTCTTTCAGTCACAAATGTTGTCACAATATGGAAAATTGAGCTAGATTAACGTGGGCGTTGGATTCATATCATTTAGAGCTCTAAATCAAAAGTTAAAAACGATTTAGTGAGGACATGTCAAGTTGATCAGCTAGTTAAAACGATCATTCTAAACTGATCATTTTTGCTTCTTGAGTAAGGGCGTATAAATGAAGCATAATGAATAACATCAAGCAGGTTGGGATAGATTGCATTACTTGGAGGCTTTATCTTAGCTATTTCGGTTTTAATTTTGCCACAATATAGAAAATTGAGCTAAATTAATGTGGGCATCGGATTCGTGTCATTCTGAACACTAAATCAAAAGTTAAAAACGATTTAGTTCGGACATGTCAGGTTGATTGGCCAGTTAAATTGATCATTCTAAGCCGATCATTTGTGCTTCATGATTAAAGGCTTATAAATGAAGCATACTCCATGGCATCACGCAGTTTGGGATATATATTGGATTACTTGGAGGCTTTGTAGTAGATCTTTCACTCTCAAATGTTGTCACAATATGGAAAATTGAGCTAGCTTAACCTAGGCGTTTGATGCATATCTTTTCAGCTCTAAATGAAAAGATAAAGATGATTTAATCCGGATATGTCAAGTTGATCAGCTTGTTAAAATGATCATTCTAAACTGATCACTGGTGATCCTTGAGTAATGGCTTTTAAATGAAGCATAATGCATGGTATCACACTGTTTGGGATACATTGGGTTACTTGGAGGCTTTGTCATAGCTTTTTCAGTCTCAAATGTTGTCAAAATATGTAAAGTTGAGCTAGCTTAACTTAGGTGTTGAATTCATATCATTTAGAGCTCTAAATCAAAAGTTATATACGATTGTGTGCGGACATGTCAAGTTGATCAGCAAGTTAAAATGATCATTCTAAACTGATAAATTTTGCTCCTTGCGTAAGGGCTTATAAATGAAGCATAATGCATAACATCAAGAAGGTTGGGATAGATTCGATTACTTGGAGGCTTTGTCTTAGCTATTTCACTTTTAATTTTTTCACGATATAGAAAATCGAGCTAGCTTAATGTGGGCATTGGATTCGTGTCATTCTGAAGTCTATGTCAAAAGTTATAGACGATTTAGTGCGGACATGTCAACTCGATCGGCCAGTTAAATTGATCATTCTAAACTGATCATTTGTGCTCCTTGAGTAAAATCTTATAAATGAACCATAATGCATGGCATCACGAAGTTTGGGATACATTGGATTATTTAAAGGCTTTTTAGTAGCTCTTTCAGTCTCGAATATTGTAGCCATATAGAAAATTGAGCTAGCTTAACGTGAGTGTTGGATTCGTGTCATTATGAACTCTAAATCAAAAGTTAAAGACGATTTAGTGGAGAGATTTCAAGTTGATCGGCCAGTTAAAATGATCATTCTAAACTGATATGTGGTGCTCCTTGAGTAAAGACTTATAAATGAAGCATAATGCATGATATCACGCATTTTGGGATAGATTGCATTACTTCGAGGTTTTGTCATAGCTCTTTCAGTCTCAAATGTTGTCACAATATAGAAAATTGAGCTAGTTTAACGTGGGTGGTGGATTCGTATCATTTTGAACTCTAAATCAAAAGTTACATACAATTTGGTGCGGACATATCAAGTTGATCGACCAGTTAAATTGATCATTATTAACTGATCGTTGGTGCTCCTTGAGTAAAATCTTATAAAACAAGCATAATGTATTGCATCACGCAGTTTGGATTACTTGGGGCTTTGTCATACCTCCTTCAGTCTCAAATGTTGTCGCAAAATAAAATCCTTAGCAAGCTTAACGTGGACGTTGAATTCATATCATTTTGAGCTCTAATTCAAAAGTTAAAAGCGATTTAGTGCGGACCAGTCAAGTTGAACAGCTAGTTAAAATGATCATTCTAAACTGATCAATTTTTGCTCCTTGGGTAAGGGCGTATAAATGAAGCATAATGCATAACATCCCGCAGTTTGGGATAGATTGGATTGCTTGGAGGCTTTGTTGTATATTTTTCAGTCTAAAATGTTGTCACATTTTAGAAAATTGTGCTACCTTAACGTGGGCACTGGATTCATATCATTTTGAGGTATAAATCAAATGCCAAAGACAATTTAGTGGAAACATGTCAAGTTAATCAACTATTTAAAATGATCATTCTAAACTGATCATTGGTGCTCCTTGAGTAAAGGCGTATAAATGATTCAAAATGCATAACATCACGCAGTTTGGGATAAATTGGATTACTTGGAGGCTTTGTCTCAGCTGTTTTGCTTTAAATTTTTTCACAATATAGAAAATTAAGCTAGCTTAACGTGGGCATTGGATTTGTGTCATTCTGAAGTCTAAATCAAAAGTTACGGATGATTTAGTGCACACATGTCAAGTTGATCAGCCAATTAAATTGATCATTCTAAACTGATCATTGGTGCTTCTTGAGTAAATGCTTATAAATGAAGCATAATGCATGGGATCACGCAGTTTGGGACACATTGGATTAGTTGGAGGCTCTTTTCAGTCTCAAACATTGTCACAATATGGAAAATAAAGCTAGCTTAACGCGGGCGTTGGATTCATATCATTTTGAGCTCTAAATCAAAATGTAAAGACGATTTAGTTTGGACATGTCAAGTTGATCAGCTAGTTAAGATGGTCATTCTAAACTGATCAGTGTTGCTCCTTGAGCAAGGGCGTATAAATGAAGCATAATGCATAACATCATGCAGTTTGGGATAGATTGGATTACTTGGAGGCTTTGTCTTACCTATTTCGGTTTAAATTTTGTCACAATATAGAAAATTAAGGTAGTTTAACATGGGCATTGGATTCGTGTCATTCTGAACTCGAAATAAAAATTACGAATGATTTAGTGCGGATATGTCGGGTTGATCGGCCAGTTAAATTGATCATTCTAAACCGATCATTGGTGCTCCGTGATTAAAGGCATATAAATGAAGTATAGAGCATGGCATCGCGCAGTTTGGGATATATTATATTATTTAGAGGATTTGTAGTATCTCCTTCACTATCAAATGTTGTCACAATATGGAAAATCGAGCTAGCTTAATCGAGGTTGGATTCGTATCCTTTTCAGCTCTAAATGAAAAGTTAAAGACGAGTTAATGCGGAAATGTCAAGTTGATCAGCAAGTTAAAATGATCATTGTAAACTGATCATTGGTGCGCCTTGAGTAAAGCCTTATAAATGAAGCATAATACATGGCATAACACTTTTTGGGATACATTGGGTTACTTGGAGGCTTTGTCATAACTCTTTCTTTCTCAAATGTTGTCACAATATTGAAACTTGAGCTAGCTTAATGTGGCCGTTGGATTCATAGCATTTTGAGCTATAAATCAAAAGTTAAAGACGATTTAGTGTGGACATGTCAAGTTGATCAGCTACTTAAAATGATCGGTCTAAACTGATCACTTTTGCTCCTTGAGTAAGGGTGTATAAAAGAAGCATTACTCATATCATCAAGCAGTTTGTGATAGATTGGATTACTTGGATGCTTTGACTTAGTTATTTCAGTTTAATTTTTGTCACAACATAGAAAATTGAGCTAGCTTAACGTGGGAATTGGATTATGTCATTATGAACTCTAAATCAAAAGGTACGGATGATTTAGTGTGGACATGTCAAGTTGATCGGCCAGTTTAATTAATCATTCTATACTGATCATTCGTGCTCCTTGAGTAAAGGCTTATAAATGAAGCATAATGCATGGCATCACGAAGTTTGGGATACATTGGATTATTTGGATGCTTTGTAGTAGCTATTTTAGTCTCATATGTTGTTGCAATGTGGAAAATTAAGCTAGTTTAAAATGGGCGTTGGATACATATTATTTTGAGCTCTAATACAAAAGTTAAAAACAATTTAGTGTGGACATGTTAAGTTGATCAGCTAGTTAAAATGATCATTCTAAACTGATCATTTTTGCTCTTTGACTAAGGGCGTATAAATGAAGCACAATGCATAACTTCATGCAGTTTTAGATAGATTGGATTACTTCAAGTTTTTTCGTAGCTATTTCGGTTTAAATTTTTTCACAATATAGAAAATTGAGCTAGCTTAACAAGGGCGTTGGATTCGTGTCATTTTGAATTTTAAATCAAAAGTTACAAACGATATAGTGCACACATGTCAAGTTTATCGTCCAGTTAAAATGATCATTTTAAACTTATCATTGGTGCTCCATTATTAAAGGCTTATATATGAAGAATAATGCATGGCATCACACAGTTTGGGATAAATTGGATTACTTTGAAGCTTTGTATTAGCTATTTCAGTCACAAATATTGTCACAATATAGAAAATTGAGCTAGCTGAACGTGGACATTGGATTCGTGTCATTCCGAACTCTAAATCAAAAGTCACATACCATTTAGTGGGGAGATGTAAAATTGATCATCAAGTTAAAATAATCATTCTAAACTGATTATTGGTTTTCCTTGAGTAAGAGCTTATAAATAAAGCATAATGCATGACATCATTAAGTTTGGGTTACATTGGATTACTTGGAGGCTTTGTAGTAGCTCTTTCAGTCACTAATGTTGTCATAGTATGGAAAATTGAGCTAGCTTAACGTGGGCGTTGGATTCATTGGATTACTTGGTGCATAATGGCTTATAAGTGAAAAGGCTTATAAGTTGGCTAGTATGAAAAGGCTTATAAGTGAAGCATAATGGATGGCATCATGCAGTTTGGGAATCATTGGATTACTTGGAGGATTTGTCGTAGCTCTTTCAGACTCAAAAGTTGTCAGAATATTGAAAATTGAGCTAGATTAATGTGGTCGTTCGGTTCATATCATTTTCAGCGCTAAATCAAATGATAAAGACAATTTAATTCGGAGAGATAAAGTTAATCACCTCGTTAAAATGTCATTCTAAATTGATCATTAGTGCTCATTGAGCAAAGGTTTACAAATGAATCATAATGCATGGCATCAATCAGTTTTGGATAGATTAGATAACTTGTAGCCTTTGTCGTAGCTATTGCGGTCTAAAATTCTGTCATAGTATAGAAAATTGAGCTAGCTTAACGTGGGTGTTGGATTCGTGACATTCTGAACACTAAATCAAAAGTTACGTACGATTTAGTGCGTACGTGTCAAGTTCATCGGCCAGTTAAAATGATCATTTGAAACTGATCACTGCTGCTCCTTGAGTAAAGGCTTACAAATGAAGCATAATGCATCACATCACACAGTTTAGGATACATTGGATTACGTGGAAGCTTTGTCGTAGCTCTTTCAGTCTCAAACGTTGTCACATTAAAGAAAACTGAGCTAGCTTAACGTGGGTGTTGGATTCGTGTCATTCTGAACTCTAAGTCAAGGATTACATTCGATTTATTGCGGACATGTCAATTTTATCGCTAGTTAAATTGATCATTCTAAACTGACATTGGTGCCCCGTTCAGTAAAGGCTTATAAATAAAGCATAATGTATGACATCACGAATTTTGGGATTGATTACATTACTTTGAGGCTTTGTCTACATATTTCAGTTTGAAATGTTATCACAAAAGTGAAAATTGAGCTAGCTTAACATGGGCGTTAAATTCATGTCATTTGAGCTCTAAATCAAAAGTTAAAGACAATTTTGTGTGGACATCTCAATTAGATCAGGTAGTTAAAATGATCATACTAAACTGATCATTAATGCTGATTGAGCAAAAGCGTATAAATGAAGCACAATGCATGGCATCACAAAGTTTAGGATAGATACGAATACTTGGAGGTTTTGTTGTTGCTATTTCGTTCTTAATATTTGTCACAATATAGAAAATTGAGCAAGCCTTACTTGGGCGTTGGATTCGTGTCACTCTGATCTCTAAATCAAAAGTTACGTATAATTAAGAGTGTACATTTCAAGTTGAACAGCCAGGTTAAATGATCAGTGTAAACTAATCATTAGTGCTCCTTGAGTAAAGACTTATAAAGCGCATAATGCATGGCATTTATGTATACATTGGATTACTTGGAGGTTTTGTCCTAGCTCTTTAAGATTCAAATGTTGTGACAATATAAAAAATTGAGTTAGCTTAAATGGCCCAATGATTCATGTCATTTTAAACTCAAAATCAAAAGTTAAAGACGATTTACGGCGCACATTCAACTTGATCATCTAGTTAAAATGATCTTTCTAAATGGATCATTGGTGCTCATTGAGTAAAAGCGTATAAATGAAGCATAATGCTTGGCATCACACAGTTTGGGATAGATTGGATTACTTAAAGGCTGTGTGGTAGCTCTTTCAGTCTGAAATGTTGTCACAATATTGAAAATTGAGATAGCTTAATGTGGATGTTGGATTGCGGTCATTCTGGATTCTAAACCAAGGATTATAGATGATTTAGTGTGTACATGTCAATTTTATTGGCTAGTTAAATTGATCATTGGTGCTTCTTTCGTAAAGGCTTATAAATGAAGCATAATGCATGGTACCACACACTTTGCAATACATTGGATTACTTGGAGGCATTGTTGTAGCTATTTCGGCCTTAACATTTATCACGGTATACACAATTGAGCTAACTTAACATGGGAAATGGATTCATGTCATTCTAAAATTTAAATCAAAAGTTACGTACGATTTAGTGCAGACATATCAAGTTTATCGGCTAGGTAAATTGATTATTCTAAACCATTTATTGGTGCACATTGAGCAAATGCTTACAAATGAAGCATAATGCAAGTCATCACACAGTTTTGAATAGATTGGATTACTTGGAAGCTTTATCTTAGCAATTTCTGTTTTTAATTTTATCACAATATAGAAAATTGATGTAGCTTAGAGAGGATGTTGGATTCTTGTCGTTATGAACTTTAAATCCAAAGTTACAGATGATTTAGTGTGAACATATCAAGTTGATCAATCACTTAAAATAATCATTCTAAACTGATCATTATTGCTCCTTGAGTAAAGGCTTATAAATGAAGTGTAGTGCATGCATCACGCAATTTGGGATACATTGGATTACTTGGAGGCTTTGTCGTGGCTCTTTCAGCCTGAAACGTTGTCACAATATTGAAAATTGAGCTAGATTAACGTCTGCGTTTGATTCATATTATTTTGAGCTCTAAATCAAATGTTATAGACGATTTAGTGCGGACATGTCAAGTTGATCAGCTAGTTAAAATGATTATTCTAAACTGATCATTGGTGATCATTGAGTAAAGGTTAACAAATAAAGCATAATGCATGTCATCACGCAGTTTGGGGTAGATTGGATTACTTGAAGGCTTTGTGGTAGCTCTTTAAGTCTCCAATATTGTCACAATATAGAAAATTGTGCTAGTTTAATATGGCCATTGGATATGTTTCATTCTGAACTCTAAATCAAGGATTACATACGATTTAGTGCGGACATGTCAATTTTATCGGCTAGTTAAATTGATCATTCTAAACTGATCATTGGTGCCCCTTCAGTAAAGGCTTATAAATAAAGCATAATGCATGGCATCACGAATTTTGGGATAGATTACATTAATTTGAGGCTTTGTCTGCCTCTTTCAGTTTGAAATATTGTCACAAAATGGAAAATTGAGCTAGCTTAACATGGGCGTTGGATTCACGTCATTCGAGCTCCAAATCAAAAGTTAAAGACAATTTCGTGTGGACATTTCAAGTAGATCAGGTAGTTAAAATGATCGTTCTAAACTTATCATTAGTGCTGATTGAGCAAAAGCATATAAATGAAGCACAATGCATGGCGTCACGAAGTTTAGGATAGATTCGAATACTTGGAGGTTTTGTTGTTACTATTTCATTCTTAATATTTGTCACAATATAGAAAATTGAGATAGCCTTACTTGGGCGTTGGATTCGTGTCATTGTGAACTCTAAATCAAAAGTTACGAATGATAAAGAGGGTACATTTCAAGTTGAACGGCCAGGTTAAATGATCATTGTAAACTAATCATTAGTGCTCCTTGAGTAAAGACTTATCAAAACGCATAATGCATGACATTATGTATACATTGGATTACATGGAGGTTTTGTCCTAGCTCTTTTAGATTCAAATGTTGTCACAATATAAAAAATTGAGTTAGCTTAAATGGCCCAATGATTCATGTCATTTTGAGGTCAAACTCAAAAGTTAAAGACGATTTACTGTGCACATTCAACTTGATCATCTAGTTAAAATGATCATTGTAAATGGATCATTGGTGCTCATTGAGTAAAGGCGTATAAATGAAGCATAATGCTTGGCATCACACAGTTTGGGATAGATTGGATTACTTAAGGGCTATGTGGTAGCTTTTTCAGTCTGAAATGTTGTCACAATATTGAAAATTAAGATAGCTTAATGTGGGTGTTGGATTGCGGTCATTCTGGATTCTAAACCAAGGATAACAAACGATTTAGTGCGTACATGTCAATTTTATTGGCTAGTTAAATTGATCATTGGTGCTCCTTTAGTAAAGGCTTATAAATGAAGCATAATGCATGGCACCACACACTTTGGAATACATTGGATTACTTGGAGGCATTGTTGTAGCTATTTCGGCCTTAAAATTTATCACCATATATAAAATTGAGCTAGCTTAACGTGGGAATTGGATTCATGTCATTCTAAAATTTAAATCAAAATTACGTACGATTTAGTGCAGACATATCAAGTTTATCGGCTAGGTAAATTGATTATTCTAAACCATTTATTGGTGCACATTGAGCAAATGGTTACAAATGAAGCATAATGCATGTCATCACACAGTTTTGAATAGATTGGATTACTTGGAAGCTTTATCTTAGCAATTTCTGTTTTAAATTTTATCACAATATAGAAAATTGATGTAGCTTAGCGAGGGTGTTGGATTCTTGTCGTTATGAACTTTAAATCCAAAGTTACTGACGATTTAGTGCGAACATATCTAGTTGATCAATCAGTTAAAATAATCATTCTGAACGGATCATTATTGCTCCTTGAGTAAAGGCTTATAAATGAAGCATCGTGCATGCATCACGCAATTTGGGATACATTGGATTACTTGGAAGCTTTGTCGAGGCTCTTTCAGCCTCAAATGTTGTCACAATATTGAAAATTGAGCTAGATTAACGTCTGCGTTCGATTCATATCATTTTGAGCGCTAAATCAACTGTTATAGACGATTTGGTGCGGACATATCAAGTTCATCAGCTAGTTAAAATGATTATTCTAAACTGATCATTGGTTATCATTGAGTAAAGGTTAACAAATAAAGCATAATGCATGTCATCACGCAGTTTGGGGTAGATTGGATTACTTGAAGGCTTTGTGGTAGCTCTTTACGTCTCCACTGTTGTCACAATATAGAAAATTGAGCTAGTTTAATATGGCCATTGGATATGTGTCATTCTGAACTTTAAATCAAGGATTACATACGATTTAGTGCGGACATGTCAATTTTATCGGCTAGTTAAATTGATCATTCTAAACTGATCATTGGTGCCCCTTCAGTAAAGGCTTATAAATAAAGCATTATGCATGGCATCACGAATTTTGGGATAGATTACATTACTTTGAGGTTTTGTCTACCTCTTTCAGTTTGAAATGTTGTCACAAAATGAAAAATTGAGCTAGCTTAACATGGGCGATGGATTCTCTTCATTTGAGCTCTAAATCAAAAGTTAAAGACAATTTCGTGTGGACATGTCAAGTAGATCAGGTAGTTAAAATGATCATTCTAAACTTATCACTAGTGTTGTTGAGCAAAAGCGTATAAATGAAGCACAATGTATGGCATCACGAAGTTTAGGATAGATTCGAATTCTTGGAGGTTTTTTGTTACTATTTCGTTCTTAATATTTGTCACAATATAGAAAATTGAGATAGCCTTACTTGGGCGTTGGATTCTTGTCACTCTGAACTCTAAATCAAAAGTTACGAATGATTAAGAGGGTACATTTCAAGTTCAACGGCCAGGTTAAATGATCATTGTAATATGATAATTGGTGCTCCTTGAGTAAAGACTTATAAAAAAGCATAATGCATGGTATTACGTAGTTCGGGATACATTGGATTACTTGGAGGTTTTGTCCAAGCTCTTTAAGATTCAAATGTTATCACAATGTAGAAAATTGAGTTAGCTTAATTGGGGATTGGATTCATGTCATTTGAGCCCTAAATCAAAAGTTAAAAACGATTTAGTGCAGACATGTCAAATTGATCAGCTAGTTAAAATGATCATTCTAAATGGATCATTGGTTCTCATTGAGTAAAGGCGTATAAATGAAGCATAATGCATGGCATCACACAGTTTGGGATAGATTGGATTACTTGAAGGCTTTGTGGTAGCTCTTTCAGTCTCAAATGTTGTCACAATATTGAAAATTGAGATAGCTTAATGTGGGCATTGGATTCCTATCATTTTGAACTCTAAATAACGGTTACAGACGATTTAGTGCGTACATGCCAATTTTATCGGCTTGTTAAATTGATCATTGGTGCTCCTTTAGTAAAGGCTTATAAATGAAGCATAATGCATGGCATCACACACTTTCGAATACATTGGATTACCTGGAGGCATTGTTGTAACTATTTAAGTCTTAATATTTATCACGATATATAAAATTGAGCTAGCTTAACATGGGCATTGGATTCATGTCATTCTGAAATTTAAATCAAAAGTTACAGATGATTTAGTGCAGACATGTCAAGTTTATCGGCTAGTTAAATTGATTATTCTAAACCATTCATTGGTGCTCATTGAGCAAATGGTTACAAATGAATCATAATGCATGGCATCACATAGTTTTGAATAAATTGGATTACTTGTAAGCTTTATCATAGCTATATCGATTTTAAATTTTATCACAATATAGAAAATTGATGTAGTTTAACGAGGGTGTTGGTTTCTTGTCGTACTAAACATTAAATCAAAAGTTACAGACGATTTAGTGCGGACATATCAAGTTGATCAATCAGTTAAAATAATCATTCTAAGCTTATCATTATCGCTCCTTGAGTAAAGGCCTATAAATGAAGCGTAGTGCATGGCATCACGCAATTTGGGATACATTGGATTACGTGGAGGCTTTGTCGTAGCTCTTTCAGCCTCAAATGTTGTCACAATATTGAAAATTGAGCTACATTAATGTCGGCGTTTGATTCATTTCATTTTGAGCTCTAAATCAAATGTTATAGATGATTTAGTGCAGACATGTCAAGTTGACCAGCTAGTTAAAATGATCATTCTAAACTGATCGTTGGTGCTCATTGAGCAAAGGTTAACAAATCAAGCATAATGCATGGCATCCCGCAGTTTGGGATAGATTGGATTACTTGGAGGGTTTGTCGTAGGTATTTCGGTCGTAAATTTTATCACAATATAGAAAATGGAGGTAGCTTAACGTGGGCTTTTGATTCATGTAATTCTGCACTCTTAATCAAAAGTTACGGAGGATTTAGTGCTGAAATGTCATGTTGACGGCCAGTATTCTAAAATAATCATTGGTGCTCTTCGACTAAAGGCTTAGAAATGAAGTATAATGCATGACATTACGCAGTTTGGGATAGATTGGATTACTTGTAGGCTTTGTCGTAGCTCTTTCAGCGTCAAATGGTGTCACAATATTGGTAATTGAGTTAGATTAACATGGGCATTCGATTCATTTCATTTCCATCTCTAAATCAAGTGTTAAAAACGATTTAGCGGTCAAGTCAAGTTGATCAGCTAGTTAAAATGATCATTCTAAACTAACCATTGGTTCTCATTGAGCAAACGTTTACAAATGAAGCATAGTGTAGGACATTGCGCAGTTCAGGATACATTGGATTACTTGAAGGCTTTGTCATACCTATTTTGGTCTCAAATGTTGTCACAATATTGACAAATGAGGTAGAATAACATGGGCGTTGGATTCATGTTTTTAAATATAAATAAAAAGTTACAGACGATTTAGTGCGTACATGTCAAGTTCATCAGTTAGTTAAAATGATCATCCTAAACTAATCATTGATGGTCCTTTACTAAAGGCCAATAAATAAAGAATAATGCATGTCATCACACAGTTTGGAATACATTAAATTACTTGGAGGCATTGTTGTAGCTATTTTGGTATTAAATTATAGAAAATTGAGCTAGCTTAACGTGGGCATTGGGTTCATGTCATTATGAACTATAAATCAAAAGTTACGGACGATTTCGTGTGGGCATGTCAAGTTTATCGGATTATTAAAATTATTATTCTATACTGATCATTGGTGCTCATTGAGCAAATGTTTACAAATGACCATAGTGCATGGCATCACACAGTCTGGAGTAGATTGGATTACTTGGAGGCTTTGCCATAGCTATTTTGGTTTTAAATTTTTCACAATATAGAAAATTGAGCTAGGTTAACGTGGACGTTGGATTCGTGTCATTCTGAACTCTAAATAAAAAGTTACGGACGATTTAGTTTGGAAATGTCAAGTTGATCGACCATTTAAAATAATCATTCTAAACTGATCATTGGTGTTCTTTGAGTAAAGGCTTATAAATGAAGCATAATGCATGGTATGACGCAGTTTGGGAAACATTGTACTTGGAGGCTTTGTCGTATCTCCTTCAGCCTCAAATGTTGTCACAATATTATAAATTTATCTAGATTAACGTGGGCATTCGATTCATATAATTTTGAGCTCTAAATCCAATGTTAAAGACAATTTAGTGTGCACATGTCAAGTTGATCAGCTAGTTAAAATGATTATTCTAAACTGATCATTGGTGCTGCTTGAGGTAGCTATTTCAGTCTTACATTTTATCACAATATAGGAAATTGAGGTAGCTTAACGTAAGCGTTAGATTCGTGTCATTCTAAACTTTAAATCAAAAGTTACAAAAGATTTAGTGCGGAAATGTCATGTTGATCAACAGTACAATGATCATTCTAAACTGATCATTTGTGCGCCTTTAGTAAAGGCTTATAAATGAAGTATAATGCATGGCATCACGAAGTTTGGAATACATTGGATTACTTGGAGGCATTGTTGTAGCTATTTTGGTCTCAAATTTTATCATAATATAGAAAATTGAGCTAGCTTAACGGGGGCATTGGATTCATGTCATTCTGAATTCTAGATCAAAAGTTACTGATGATTTTGTGCGGAAATGTCAAGTTTATCGGCTAGTTAAATTGAATATTCTAAACTGATCATGGGTCCTCATTGAGCAAATGTTTACGAATGAAGCATAATGCATGACATCATGCAGTTTGGAATAGATTGGATTAGTTGGAGGCCTTGTCGTACCTATTTTGGTTTTAAATTTAATCGCAATATAGAAAATTGAGGTACATTAATGTCGGTGTTAGATTCGTGTCATTCTAAACTTTAAATCAAAAGTTACGGAAGATTTAGTGCGGAAAATGTAATGTTGATCGGCCAATTACAATGATAATTCTAAACTAATCACTGGGGATCATTTAGTAAAGGCTTTTAAATGAAACAGAATGCATGGCATCACGCAGTTTGGAATACATTGAATTACATGGAGGGATTGTTGTAGCTATTTCGGTCTTAAATTTTATCACAATATATAAAACTGAGATAGCTTAAAGTGGGTATTGGATTCATGTCATTTTGAACTCTAGATCAAAAGTTACGGAAGATTTAGTGAAGACATGTCAAGTTTATCGGCTAGTTAAATTGATTAATCTAAACTAATCATTGGGGCTCATTGAGCAAATGTTTACAAATGAAGCATAATACATGGCATCACACAGTTTTGAATAGATTGGATTACTTGGAGGCTTTGTCGTAGCTATTTCGGTTTTAAATTTTATCAAAATATAGAAAATTGAGGTAGCTTAACGTGGGTGTTGGATTCGTGTCATTTTGAGCTCTAAATCAAATGTTAAATACGATTTAGTGTGGACAGGTCAAGTTATTCAGCTAGTTAAAATGATCATTCTAAACTGATTATTGGTACTCTTTTAGTAAAGGCTTATAAATGAAGCATAATGGATGGCATCACGAGTTTGGAATACATTGGATTACTTGGAGGCTTTGACATACCTCAGATGTTGTCACAATATTGAGCATTGAGCTAGATTAACGTTGGCGTTTGATTCATATCATTTGAGCTCTAAATAAAATGTTAAAGACGATTTTGTGTGGACATGTCAACTTGATCAGCTAGTTAAAATGATGATTCTAAACTGATCATTGATGCTCATTGAGAAAATGTTTACAAATGAAGCATAATGCATGGCATCATGCAGTTTCGGATGCATTGGATTACTTGGAGGCTTTGTCGTAGCTTTTTCAGTCTTAAATTTTATCACAATATAGAAAATTTAGTTAGTTTAACGTGGGCATTAGATTCCTGACATTTTGAACTCTAAATCAAAAGTTACGGAAGATTTAATGCGGAAATGTCACGTTGATCGGCCAGTTACCGTGATCATTCTAAACTACTATACGGTGCTCATTAAGCATGACATCACGCTTTTTGGGATACACTGGATTACTTGCAGGCTTTTTCATAACTATTTCAGTCTTACATTTTTTCAATATATAGAAAAATGAGACAGCTTAACGTTGGTGTTGGATTCGTGTCGTTTTGAACTCTAAACCAAAAGTTACAGACAATTGAGTGCGGACATGTCAAGTTGTACGGGCAGTTAAAATGATCATTCCAAACTGATCATTGGTGCTCCTAGAGTAAAAGCTTATAAATGAAACATAGTGCATGGAATCAAACAGTTTGGCATACATTGGATTACTTGGAGGCTTTGTTGTACCTCTTTCAGTCGCAAATGTTATCACAATATTGAAAATTGAGCTAGATTAACGTGGGTGTTTGATTTAGGTCATTTTGAGCTCCGAATCAATTGCCAAATACGATTTAGTTCGGACATGTCAAGGTTATCATCTAGTTAAAACCATCATTCTAAATTGATCATTTGTGCTAATTGAGCAAAGGTTTACAAATAATGCATAATGCATGGCATCACACAATTTCGGATATATTGGATTACTTGAAGGCTTTTTCATAGCTATTTCAGTATTAAATTTTTTCATAATATAAAATATTCAACTAGTTTAACGTGGCCGGTTGATTCGTGTCATTCTGAACTATAAATCAAAAGTTACACAGGATTTAGTGTGGACATGTCAAGGTTATCAGCTAGTTAAAATGATCATTATAAACTGATCATTGGTGCTTCAGCAACGGTTTACAAATGAAGCATAATGCATGGCATCACTTAGTTTAAGATAGATTGGATTGTTTGGAAGCTTTGTCATAGCTATTTCGGTCTTAAATTTTGTCATGATAAAGAATATTGATCTAGCTCAATGTGGACGTTGGATTCGTCTCATTCTGAACTCTAAATTAAAAGTTACGGACGATATAGTGCGGATATATGAAGTTGATCGGTCAGTTAAAATGATCAGCCTAAGCTGATCATTGGTTCTCCTTGAGTAAAGGCTTATAAATGAAGCATAATGCATGTCATCACGCAGTTTGAGATACATTGGATTACTTGGAGGCTTTGTTGTAGCTCTTTTAGTCGCAAATGTTGCCATAAAATTGAAAATTGAGCTAGATTAATGTGGGCGATGGATTCATGTCTTTTTGAGCTCTAAATCAAATGTTAAAGACGATTTAGTATGGACATGTCAAGGTTATCAGCTAGTTAAAATGATCATTATAAACTGGTCATTGGTGCTCATTGAGCAAAGGTTTTAAAATGAAGCATAATGCATGGCAGCACACAGTTTGGGAAAGATTGGATTACTTAAAGGCATTGTCGTAGCTATTTTGGTCTTAAATTTTTTCACAATATAGAATATGTAGCTAGCTTAACGTGGGTGTTGGATTTGTGTCATTTTGAACTCTAAATCAAAAAAATTGGTCGATATAGTGCAGACATGATACGAGCATGGAAAGCACACAAAAGGAGAAGCTCATGGCTAGAAATGAACCAGTGGAACATGAAGAAGCTCTTGCACTACCAGCTGGACCATTAACCCGAGCCAAGGCCAAGAAACTCAAAGAGGCAATCAGCTGCATGCTCAACAAGGAGAATGCACAACAAATTCACTTGAGCTTGATTGGAGAAGTGCCTAAAAGCACTCTGATTTTAGTACAAACTCAAGACAACATACAAATGGGTATGTGATCCATTTGTACTCTTTTTCCCTTATCCAAGTTTTCTCCCATTGGGTTTTCTTGGTAAGGTTTTTAATGAGGCAAATGAATCACATTACAACCAGCCCAATTTGTTGTTTAAAATCAAAAGGAGTTCAATTCAAAATGATCAAAATTGGCGTCATCAAAGGGGGGGAAAAGTGTCTACATTCATAGTCAAAATAAGAGTTAATGAAGTCAAGGTCTTTGGTCAAGGTCTTTGGTCAAGTCTTCCCTTGTAATTGTAACCAATTTAATGTTGTAGGCTCCTCATATTACGTCCCCTTATAGTATAAATAGGGGCTTTCAGTTGTAAACTTGATCATTCAACTTTTCAAATAAAAACAGCTTCTTTTCTTAAGATTGAGAGTGATTCTCTTCTTAATCTGATTGTTGGTGTGTAATATCCTTCAGTCAACATTTAGTAGCCTTAGTGTGTAATATCTAAGCTACTATCTTAGGTAAATCAGTAGTCTTTCCCCAGCTACTGTGTGACCCTTCAATCCACAACCTTTGAACAGATTGAATTTCGATTCATTCTGTTGCAAAGCCTATCTCAACCGCATCCAGAAGTGCATTCCTTGGGAGGTTCGCATCATTTGGTATCAGAGCACACTTCTGATCGGTTATCCCTATCACTGATCTCTATATCTCTTTATTTCCATCTATTTAGATTGCATATGCTTGTGTATCGATTTGCATCAGTTGATTAATCGAAAAAAACCTATTCATATAATTGCATTGTTGTTTTTATCCAATATTACATCAGTTTATAACATCAAAATCGACCCCAACCCATTGCATTTTCAGATTAGAAAATAACACACTCGCAACTCTTCATCTTCCATCGAAAATATTTTTTCAGAACAGGTATTTTTAACGCATTTGTTAAGTGTATTTGTAGCTATGTCAGGAGGAAATCAAACTTCAGAAGCACCAAACTTGTTAATGGAGGCTCTAGTTGCAGAAATGAAGAAAGTACTACAAGTAGAGCTGGAAGCCATTCATTTGCGGCTTGATGATGTTCAGAACAATAGTAACACTGAAGCAGGTCCAAGGAGAACCAGGAATCCCTTTAGACATGGCCATAATGAAGAAATAGAAGCCTACTATAGTCATGGCAGTGAAGGGAGTAGGAGAACCCAAAGGAGGCATAGGCGTGTAAGAGAAGAAAGGGTGACGCTTAATGACACCATAAGAGGTCTTAAACTTAAGATACCATCATTCTATGGCAAAAATGATCCAGACACTTACCTGGAATGGGAGAAGAAGATCGAGCTGGTGTTTGATTGTCAACACTATTCCGAGCTCAACAAGGTCCGCATAGCTGCTACTGAATTTTATGAGTATGCACTCAGCTGGTGGGATCAATTGGTGACTTCCAGAAGACGTAATGGTGAGTATCCAGTAGAAACATGGGCTGAGATGAAAGCCATAATGAGGAAAAGGTTTGTGCCCAGCCATTACCACCGTGAGCTTCACCAAAAGCTAAGGAGACTCAATCAAGGAAGCCGAAGTGTTGAGGACTATTTCCAGGAGTTGGAAACCCTCATGATCAGGGCAGACATTTCAGAAGACAGAGAAGCTACTATGGCAAGATTTTTAGGAGGACTTAACCGTGACATTCAAGATAGAATGGAGCTGGAACATTATGTGGAGGTAGAGGAAATGTTGCACAAAGCTATACTGGTGGAACAACAGTTAAAAAGGAAAAGTTATACTAGGCCAAGCTATGGAGCAGCTAACAATAAGCCTAGCTACCAAAGGGAAGGAAAACAGATTGCTAAAGTTGATTCCAAACCTTCAACCACCACTCAAGACGTCAAGGGCAAATCTGAAGCTACTACATCTACTAGAACAAGAGATGTGAAGTGTTTCAAATGCCAAGGAAGAGGGCATTATGCGAATGAATGCACCAACAAGAAGATCATGATTCTGTTGGATAATGGTGAAATAGAATCCGAGGAAGAAGAAGTCTTTTCTGATTCTTCAGAAGAGCATCTTGAACCTCCTATGGCAGGAGAATTATTGGTAACAAGAAGAACCCTAAGCGTACAAAACAAAACCAAAGAACATGAGCAAAGAGAGAACCTGTTTCACTCAAGATGCCACGTCCAAGGAAAGGTTTGCAGCATCATTATTGATGGAGGCAGCTTGATGAGGACATCAGATCGTACATCCAGCCAGGAGACCAGACTGGCCGACCAGGAAGCTTGCCCGAGACAGCAGGACCATCTGGCGCGCCTGCCGGACCAGACAGTACCGCCGGACCTTCGACCTATAGGACCAGACCGGTCAACATCGCCGCGGAGAGGCCCAAGCTTCCGGCACACTTGGTGGGGACGTGAATGACACCGCCGGTCCCCCTGATGACACCGCCGACTCCGGGATCAACTTGGCCGGTCCTGAAGTCATTCCGGCCAGTACCACGCACAATCCAGCCGGTACAGGCCATCCAGCCGAGTACACGCACTTCCACTTCTACACAAGAGGACTCAGACCAAATGAGCTACCAGCTCCAGGACATGCACTTAGAGGAAGTATCTACACCAGTGGTACCTCAGGAGCAATGACAAGAAGCAGATCAAGAGCACTCTTCCACAAATTCAGCTTATGGGTCGACAAGCTTCTAGAGGAAGAGCAGCTAAGGACAATGGGCCAGAAGAGCAAATTAGAGTCCAAAGGCTTCTCAACAACACAAGGAACATCAGAGACTTGGGCTTTAGTGGCAAGAGAGGTCAGGGCCCAAAAATATTTAACCCTACTCCAAGTCGAAGACTAGGAGCAAGCCGCGTGCATGCCACAAGGACGGCCACCTTCCATTTCTTGGCCATGAGGTGAGTTAAGGTAAGTTTACATTCGAATATATGCCTCTTTCTGTTTTGCAGGGTAGGATCTAGTTGCTTTACATTTTGAGTCAAGAACATTTTAGGAATAGGTCCTTTTTCGGTTATGCACTTTTGTATCTTTTCCTTTTGTGCACTTTTGTAAACTTTCCTTTTTCTTTATTTGTGTCGACCCTAGAAGGTCACGCTGTCGAGCATATTAATAAGGCTCCTTCCAGCATTGTAGTTCGACAACCTTTTGATTATTAATAAAGTAGAACTTTTTCCCTACGAGCTTTCTCTCAAGAGAGACTTGTGCGCTTAGAACCTAGTTGAGACCAGCCCTCCTAGCTCTAAGTTTGTGATTTATCACGTGGTTCATCACCCCTCATGTGGTTCACTTCACCCTTCCATCGTTTACCAACCAGAAAACCCCTATCCAGAAGCCTAAGGTTGAGTTTCTCACCTAATCTTCTACAAACAGCCCACGCGCATACATCCTTGAATCAAGGCTTGTATCATTTTGGTATCAGAGCTTAAAGCTCCTAAACCAGGTTGTTTCTATCTTTTTGCTTGTTTTGTTTTGTGTTCTTGCATTACTTTAAGTCGCATTCAAGAAAAATCAAAAAAATAACCTCAAACTCCAAACCGAGTGCATCTAGCCTCCTGTCTTATTTCTAGTTCTTGCATTAGTTTAAGTCGTATTCAAGAAAAATAAAAAAAAAACAACATCAAACTCCAAACCGAGTGCATCTAGCCTCCTACGTGTATCACTTGGGTTTAGGTTCACTTTTGCATTATCATTCACGTTTTCCTTTTTGTTTAAGTCATATTTCCTTTATTTTTAAGTTTAATTAAAAAGAAAAGAAAATAAAATAGAAAAGATACTAAAAGAATTCGAATTGGACAGCTAGCACAAGTTGTCTAGGAAGTTTCCTTTTTTTCGAATTTCCTTTCTTTAGAATTTTCCTTTTTGCATTTTTTTCGAAACCCCTATAAAAAGAAAACCCTCCTAATAATTTAGGAGCACCCTAATTGTCTTCTTTCTTTGTAGCACACATGGGAGAAGAGAATAGAGACGCAGCTGAAGCTATGATGGCCATGTTCACCACACTCCAAACACAACTCGCATCCATAGGCGAGAGGTTGGAGCGCGTGGAGAGACCAGTAAGATTCCAGGCCAAGGCACGGAGAGCTGAGCAGATCGTCCTGAGGGTCCTGAGTACCTAGGACACGGCTGAACAGGAGGAACCCCAGCCAGATGGAGATGAGGACACGCAACCTCATAACTATCACCATAGGCCGAGAGGACCTCCACGGCAACCAGAGGCAGAAGATGATGGCTTTGAGCCATATGGTCTTCACCAGACACCAAGAATGCCTCCTAGACGTCATGAGGATGGAGATGAACACACCTATAACCGGGTAATTCATCCTGATGTTAAACTAACTCCTCCAACTTTTTCAGGAAAAGTAGACCCCGAGGCTTACCTAGATTGGGAGAAGCGAATGGATCATATCTTTGATCACTACAACCAACCAGGACCTAGGGGAGTCTCAATGGCAGTAGCACAACTCACGGACAATGCCCTCATCTGGTGGGATCGTGAGGTATCTGACAGAAGGAGGAAGAGAATGAGGCCCGTAGACTCATGGGTCGACATGAAAGACCTCATGCGACAAAGGTATGTTCCACCTTACTTCCATAGGGATTTGCAACGACGTTTTGTACTCTTAAGCAGGGTACCAGATCAGTAGAGGAGTACTATGAAGAGTTCGAGAGGTTAAGGAACAGATTGGAGCTCAATGATGATGAAGAAGCATTGATGGGGCAATTCTTGGATGGACTCCAAGAAAGGATCAGCTGCAAGGTGGAAAGGCAAATCTACAACGACTTCAAGGACTTGTTCCACCTATCTGTGCAAGCTGAACAGCACATCAAACGAAAGAGCCAAGACATCCGCAGCAAGCCTAAGACACCTTGGGCACCAAGCAACATGCCTAAGACAGGACAAAGGCAAGCGTGATTCAAGGTTCAAGAGCAAGCCTCAAACCCACCCGTGACCAGAGAGAGCCTGGTCCTTCTAACCCTCAAAGATCACGTGACATAACTTGTTTCAAGTGGACGACACATCTCAAGGAGTGCCCAAACAACCGAGTCATGCTGATTACGGAGGCAGGAGAATATGAGTCCCAAGATGAAGAGGAATATGAACCAGAAGGAGATATGGTGACATTGAGTACCCATGTGGGGAAGTGAAGAGATATCCAGTGCAATGGTGGATCCTTCAGAGACCATCCAAAGGAGAACATCTTCCACAGCCGTTGCACCATCAAGGGCAAGGTATGTAACCTCATCATAGATGGTGGTTCTTGCACTAACGTTGCTAGTGCATATATGGTTGATAAGCTAGGTCTAGAGAAGACAAGGCATC
>CM032165.1:26338390-26548627 GCA_018901935.1 Pugionium cornutum
AGGTTCAAGATGCTCTTCTGAAGAATCAGAAAAGACTTCTTCTTCCTCGGATTCTATTTCACCATTATCCAACAGAATCATGATCTTCTTGTTGGTGCATTCATTCGCATAATGCCCTCTTCCTTGGCATTTGAAACACTTCACATCTCTTGTTCTAGTAGATGTAGTAGCTTCAGATTTGCCCTTGACGTCTTGAGTGGTGGTTGAAGGTTTGGAATCAACTTTAGCAATCTGTTTTCCTTCCCTTTGGTAGCTAGGCTTATTGTTAGCTGCTCCATAGCTTGGCCTAGTATAACTTTTCTTTTTTAACTGTTGTTCCACCAGTATAGCTTTGTGCAACATTTCCTCTACCTCCACATAATGTTCCAGCTCCATTCTATCTTGAATGTCACGGTTAAGTCCTCCTAAAAATCTTGCCATAGTAGCTTCTCTGTCTTCTGAAATGTCTGCCCTGATCATGAGGGTTTCCAACTCCTGGAAATAGTCCTCAACACTTCGGCTTCCTTGATTGAGTCTCCTTAGCTTTTGGTGAAGCTCACGGTGGTAATGGCTGGGCACAAACCTTTTCCTCATTATGGCTTTCATCTCAGCCCATGTTTCTACTGGATACTCACCATTACGTCTTCTGGAAGTCACCAATTGATCCCACCAGCTGAGTGCATACTCATAAAATTCAGTAGCAGCTATGCGGACCTTGTTGAGCTCGGAATAGTGTTGACAATCAAACACCAGCTCGATCTTCTTCTCCCATTCCAGGTAAGTGTCTGGATCATTTTTGCCATAGAATGATGGTATCTTAAGTTTAAGACCTCTTAAGGTGTCATTAAGCGTCACCCTTTCTTCTCTTACACGCCTATGCCTCCTTTGGGTTCTCCTACTCCCTTCACTGCCATGACTATAGTAGGCTTCTATTTCTTCATTATGGCCATGTCTAAAGGGATTCCTGGTTCTCCTTGGACCTGCTTCAGTGTTACTATTGTTCTGAACATCATCAAGCCGCAAATGAATGGCTTCCAGCTCTACTTGTAGTACTTTCTTCATTTCTGCTACTAGAGCCTCCATTAACAAGTTTGGTGCTTCTGAAGTTTGATTTCCTCCTGACATAGCTACAAATACACTTAACAAATGCGTTAAAAATACCTGTTCTGAAAAAATATTTTCGATGGAAGATGAAGAGTTGCGAGTGTGTTATTTTCTAATCTGAAAATGCAATGGGTTGGGGTCGATTTTGATGTTATAAACTGATGTAATATTGGATAAAAACAACAATGCAATTATATGAATAGGTTTTTTTCGATTAATCAACTGATGCAAATCGATACACAAGCATATGCAATCTAAATAGATGGAAATAAAGAGATATAGAGATCAGTGATAGGGATAACCGATCAGAAGTGTGCTCTGATACCAAATGATGCGAACCTCCCAAGGAATGCACTTCTGGATGCGGTTGAGATAGGCTTTGCAACAGAATGAATCGAAATTCAATCTGTTCAAAGGTTGTGGATTGAAGGGTCACACAGTAGCTGGGGAAAGACTACTGATTTACCTAAGATAGTAGCTTAGATATTACACACTAAGGCTACTAAATGTTGACTGAAGGATATTACACACCAACAATCAGATTAAGAAGAGAATCACTCTCAAACTTAAGAAAAGAAGCTGTTTTATTTGAAAAGTTGAATGATCAAGTTTACAACTGAAAGCCCCTATTTATACTATAAGGGGACGTAATATGAGGAGCCTACAACATTAAATTGGTTACAATTACAAGGGAAGACTTGACCAAAGACCTTGACCAAAGACCTTGACTTCATTAACTCTTATTTTGACTATGAATGTAGACACTTTCCCCCCCTTTGATGACGCCAATTTTGATCATTTTGAATTGAACTCCTTTTGATTTTAAACAACAAATTGGGCTGGTTGTAATGTGATTCATTTGCCTCATTAAAAACCTTACCAAGAAAACCCAATGGGAGAAAACTTGGATAAGGGAAAAGAGTACAAATGGATCACATACCCATTTGTATGCTGTCTTGAGCTTGTACTAAAATCAGAGTGCTTTTAGGCACTTCTCCATTCAAGCTCAAGTGAATTTGTTGTGCATTCTCCTTGTTGAGCATGCAGCTGATTGCCTCTTTGAGTTTCTTGGCCTTGGCTCGGGTTAATGGTCCAGCTGGTAGTGCAAGAGCTTCTTCATGTTCCACTGGTTCATTTCTAGCCATGAGCTTCTCCTTTTGTGTGCTTTCCATGCTCGTATCATGTCTGCACTATATCGACCAATTTTTTTGATTTAGAGTTCAAAATGACACAAATCCAACACCCACGTTAAGCTAGCTACATATTCTATATTGTGAAAAAATTTAAGACCAAAATAGCTACGACAATGCCTTTAAGTAATCCAATCTTTCCCAAACTGTGTGCTGCCATGCATTATGCTTCATTTTAAAACCTTTGCTCAATGAGCACCAATGACCAGTTTATAATGATCATTTTAACTAGCTGATAACCTTGACATGTCCATACTAAATCGTCTTTAACATTTGATTTAGAGCTCAAAAAGACATGAATCCATCGCCCACATTAATCTAGCTCAATTTTCAATTTTATGGCAACATTTGCGACTAAAAGAGCTACAACAAAGCCTCCAAGTAATCCAATGTATCTCAAACTGCGTGATGACATGCATTATGCTTCATTTATAAGCCTTTACTCAAGGAGAACCAATGATCAGCTTAGGCTGATCATTTTAACTGACCGATCAACTTCATATATCCGCACTATATCGTCCGTAACTTTTAATTTAGAGTTCAGAATGAGACGAATCCAACGTCCACATTGAGCTAGATCAATATTCTTTATCATGACAAAATTTAAGACCGAAATAGCTATGACAAAGCTTCCAAACAATCCAATCTATCTTAAACTAAGTGATGCCATGCATTATGCTTCATTTGTAAACCGTTGCTGAAGCACCAATGATCAGTTTATAATGATCATTTTAACTAGCTGATAACCTTGACATGTCCACACTAAATCCTGTGTAACTTTTGATTTATAGTTCAGAATGACACGAATCAACCGGCCACGTTAAACTAGTTGAATATTTTATATTATGAAAAAATTTAATACTGAAATAGCTATGAAAAAGCCTTCAAGTAATCCAATATATCCGAAATTGTGTGATGCCATGCATTATGCATTATTTGTAAACCTTTGCTCAATTAGCACAAATGATCAATTTAGAATGATGGTTTTAACTAGATGATAACCTTGACATGTCCGAACTAAATCGTATTTGGCAATTGATTCGGAGCTCAAAATGACCTAAATCAAACACCCACGTTAATCTAGCTCAATTTTCAATATTGTGATAACATTTGCGACTGAAAGAGGTACAACAAAGCCTCCAAGTAATCCAATGTATGCCAAACTGTTTGATTCCATGCACTATGTTTCATTTATAAGCTTTTACTCTAGGAGCACCAATGATCAGTTTGGAATGATCATTTTAACTGCCCGTACAACTTGACATGTCCGCACTCAATTGTCTGTAACTTTTGGTTTAGAGTTCAAAACGACACGAATCCAACACCAACGTTAAGCTGTCTCATTTTTCTATATATTGAAAAAATGTAAGACTGAAATAGTTATGAAAAAGCCTGCAAGTAATCCAGTGTATCCCAAAAAGCGTGATGTCATGCTTAATGAGCACCGTATAGTAGTTTAGAATGATCACGGTAACTGGCCGATCAACGTGACATTTCCGCATTAAATCTTCCGTAACTTTTGATTTAGAGTTCAAAATGTCAGGAATCTAATGCCCACGTTAAACTAACTAAATTTTCTATATTGTGATAAAATTTAAGACTGAAAAAGCTACGACAAAGCCTCCAAGTAATCCAATGCATCCGAAACTGCATGATGCCATGCATTATGCTTCATTTGTAAACATTTTCTCAATGAGCATCAATGATCAGTTTAGAATCATCATTTTAACTAGCTGATCAAGTTGACATGTCCACACAAAATCGTCTTTAACATTTTATTTAGAGCTCAAATGATATGAATCAAACGCCAACGTTAATCTAGCTCAATGCTCAATATTGTGACAACATCTGAGGTATGTCAAAGCCTCCAAGTAATCCAATGTATTCCAAACTCGTGATGCCATCCATTATGCTTCATTTATAAGCCTTTACTAAAAGAGTACCAATAATCAGTTTAGAATGATCATTTTAACTAGCTGAATAACTTGACCTGTCCACACTAAATCGTATTTAACATTTGATTTAGAGCTCAAAATGACACGAATCCAACACCCACGTTAAGCTACCTCAATTTTCTATATTTTGATAAAATTTAAAACCGAAATAGCTACGACAAAGCCTCCAAGTAATCCAATCTATTCAAAACTGTGTGATGCCATGTATTATGCTTCATTTGTAAACATTTGCTCAATGAGCCCCAATGATTAGTTTAGATTAATCAATTTAACTAGCCGATAAACTTGACATGTCTTCACTAAATCTTCCGTAACTTTTGATCTAGAGTTCAAAATGACATGAATCCAATACCCACTTTAAGCTATCTCAGTTTTATATATTGTGATAAAATTTAAGACCGAAATAGCTACAACAATCCCTCCATGTAATTCAATGTATTCCAAACTGCGTGATGCCATGCATTCTGTTTCATTTAAAAGCATTTACTAAATGATCCCCAATGATTAGTTTAGAATTATCATTGTAATTGGCCGATCAACATTACATTTTCCGCACAAAATCTCCCGTAACTTTTGATTTAAAGTTTAGAATGACACGAATCTAACACCGACATTAATGTACCTCAATTTTCTATATTGTGATTAAATTTAAAACCAAAATAGGTACGACAAGGCCTCCAACTAATCCAATCTATTCCAAACTGCGTGTGATCATGCATTATGCTTCATTCGTAAACATTTGCTCAATGAGGACCCATGATCAGTTTAGAATATTCAATTTAACTAGCCGATAAACTTGATATTTCCGCACAAAATCATCAGTAACTTTTGATCTAGAATTCAGAATGACATGAATCCAATGCCCCCGTTAAGCTAGCTCAATTTTCTATATTATGATAAAATTTGAGACCAAAATAGCTACAACAATGCCTCCAAGTAATCCAATGTATTCCAAACTTCGTGATGCCATGCATTATACTTCATTTATAAGCCTTTACTAAAGGCGCACAAATGATCAGTTTAGAATGATCATTGTACTGTTGATCAACATGACATTTCCGCACTAAATCTTTCGTAACTTTTGATTTAAAGTTTAGAATGACACGAATCTAACGCTTACGTTAAGCTACCTCAATTTGCTATATTGTGATAAAATGTAAGACTGAAATAGCTACCTCAATCAGCACCAATGATCAGTTTAGAATAATCATTTTAACTAGCTGATCAACTTAAAATGTGCACACTAAATTGTCTTTAACATTGGATTTAGAGCTCAAAATTATATGAATCGAATGCCCACGTTAATCTAGATAAATTTATAATATTGTGACAACATTTGAGGCTGAAGGAGATACGACAAAGCCTCCAAGTACAATGTATCCCAAACTGCGTCATACCATGCATTATGCTTCATTTATAAGCCTTTACTCAAAGAACACCAATGATCAGTTTAGAATGATTATTTTAAATGGTCGATCAGCTTGACATTTCCAAACTAAATCGTCCGTAACTTTTTATTTAGAGTTCAGAATGACACGAATCCAATGCCCACGTTAAGCTAGCTCAATTTTCTATATTTTGACAAAATTAAATCCGAAATAGCTAAGACAAAGCCTCCTAGTAATCCAATCTATCCCAACCTGCTTGATGTTATTCATTATACTTCATTTATACGCCCTTACTCACGGAGATAAAATGATCAGTTGAGAATGATCATGTTAACTAGCTGATCAACTTGACATGTCCACACTAAATCGTTTTTAACTTTCGATTTAGAGCTCAAAATGATATGAATCCAACACCCACGTTAAGCTAGCTCAATTTTCCATATTGTGACAATATTTTGACTGAAAGAGCTATTACAAAGCCTACAAGTAACCCAATGTATCCCAAACAGTGTGAAACCATGCATTATGCTTAATTTATAAGCCTTTACTCAAGGAGCAACAATTATCAGTTTAGAATGATCATTTTAACTGGCAAATCAACTTGACATCTCTCCACTAAATCGTATTTAACTTTTGATTTAGAGTTCAGAATGACACGAATCCAACACCCACGTTAAGCTAGCTCATTTTTCTATATTGTTACACTATTCAAGACTGAAAGACCTATTACAAAGCCTACAGGTAATCCAATGTATCCCAAACTGCGTGATCCCATGCATTATGATTCATTTATAAGCTTTTACTCAAGGAGCACCAATGATCAGTTTAGAATGATAATTTTAACTGACCGAACAACATGACATGTCCGCACTAAATCGTATGTAGCTTTTGATTTAGAGTTCAAAATGACACGAATCCAACTCCCACGTTAAGCTAGCTCAATTTTCAATATTTTGACAAAGTTTAGATTGAAATAGCTACGACAAAGCCTCCAAGTAATTCAATAGATCCCAAACTGCATGATGTTATGCATTATGCTTCATTTATACACACTTACTCATGGAAAAAACTGATGAATTTAGAATGATCATTTTATCTAGCTAATCAACTTGACATTTCCGCACTAAATCTGTTTAACTTTTAATTTAGAGCTCAGAATGAGATTAAACCAACGCCCACGTTAGGCTAGCTCAATGTTCCATATTGTGACAACGTTTAAGACTAAAAGAGCTACGACAAAGCCTCCAAGTAATCCATTGTATCCCGAACTGCGTGATGCCATGGATTATACTTTATTTATAAGCCTTTACTCAAGTATTACAAGAAAACTACCAAATGCCACAGTATTTTACGACTACATATGTGGTCGCAAATTTTGTGACTTCATTTGCAACTATTTTGCGACCAATTTACGACTATAGAGATGTAATCGTGAAGTGGTCGCAAAAGGGTGACTAAAATGTGTAGTCGCATATTGGTCGCAATACGCAACCATTATGCGACTAAAATACGACTAATTAGCAACTGATGGTGGCAGTCGCTAATCAGTCGCTACTTTGCGACCAATTAGCAACTGCATGTGGAACAACCACATGTTAGTGCAACTAATTAGCGACTGGATGTGGAAGAACCACATATTAGTCGCATATTGGTAGCGAAATATGCAACCAATTTGAGACTACAGTAGGAGTGGCTCTTCAGTCACAAAGTGGTGGCAAAGTGACAACATAAAAAACATATGCATGGTAGGTATACCGACTTTTAAGCGACTACGTTGTTGTGGTCGCAAAGTAGTGACAAAGTATTGGCAAAGTAGTGGCAAAATCTTGTATAATGTGCCCCATCCCATTCTCTCATTTGTAGAATCGAAAGGAAAAAAAACTTTAAACATGTGGGTAAATTATAATAATTCATGAGATTGGATGTACAAAAGGATTGATTCAAGAAATATATCGGCAGAATTTGCTCAAGGCATGGATCAGTTCATGAATTTTGCAAGTAGTCAACAAATAGCTCAAAGTAGCGGAGGTTAGTTTTTTGGTCCTTGAATTAATTGCAAAAATGATAAATTTCTTCCAAGACGATAAATATGGAGTCATCTATATAGTTGAGGATTTATGCAAATTATTATATTTGGTATAAACATGGAGAAGAGCTGAATATTCAGTTAGGGACGAGTAGTCGGGGTGATGTCCAAAGAAATCAGGGAGGTACGTGTGGTACTCGTGAAGAAACAGTTGGTAGATCCGGTATTAGATATGTTGAAATGGTGACGGATGCAATTCGTAAGACTACGACTAATGAGTACTATAATCAGAACGAGGAAGAATATAATATTGTAGAAGAACCTAATGTAGAACCACAAAATTTTTACAACATGTTAGAAGCTGCGAAACATCAATTGTATGATGGTTGTCATGAATGGTACTCACAGTTATATTTAGCTCCTCGGTTCATGAACATTAAATCTGATTTTAATCTACCAGAAAAATGCATGGATTCTTGGGCGGACCTGTTTACGGAATATTTTCCAAGGAGAATTAGGCAATGGTTTCATATTATGAAACCGAAAAATTGATGCGAAATTTAGGGCTCCCGTTTTATAAAATTGACGTGTGTGTTCACAGTTGTATGATCTTTTGGAAAGTAGATGAGAAATAAGAAAAATTCAAATTTTCGGATTCCCCCCGATATAAGCCAAGCGAAGGCAGGACGAGAATACCTTTCAGTCATATGTGGTTTTTACCAATAGGCGATGGACTTAAGAGAATGTATCAAATCGAGAAAACCGCAGAGGCAATGAGGTGGCACACAAGGCATGAAGCAGAAGACGAAGAAATGAGTCATCCATCTCATGCTGCGGAGTGGAAAATTTTTCATTATCTACATCCTAGATATGCTGCTGAATGTCAAAACGTTTATCTTGGCTTATGTAATGATGGGTTCAATCTATTTGGTATGTCTCGTAATCATTCATCATGGCCGGTGATTATCACTCCATATAACTTGCCACCGGATATGTATATGAAGAAAGAGTACTTGTTTCTAACAATTCGGAATTCGAGGCCAAATCATCCGCGCACAAGTCTGGATATATTCATCCGACCTTTGATTGATGAGTTGAAAGAATTGTGGTCTATGGGAGTTGATGCATATGATGTATCGTTGAATCAAAATTTCAATCTAAAAGTCATGTTACTGTGGACGATCAGCGATTTTCCCGCTTATGGAATGTTGTCAGGATGGAAAATGCATGGTAGACTATCTTGTCCAATTTGTATGGATGATACGAATGCATTTCAATTACCCAATGGTAGAAAGACGTGTTGGTTTGATTGTCATAGAAGGTTTCTTTTTAAGGGTCACCCGTTATGGAAATATAAAACAAATTTTTTAAATGGGAATCACGCTTTGAATGACTATCCAACACAAATCTTTGACAGGCGAACAAATTTTATACAAGCGAATAAAAACTGTCAATCGTTTAAGAACATCTAAATGTGGAGGAAACAGACATGAAAGTAAAGAATAAGGTTATGGCAGCTGGCATAATTGGCACAAAGAAAGCATATTTTGGGAGTTGCCGTACTGGACGGATCTTAACCTTCGACATCATCTTGATGTGATGCATATAGAGAAAAATTTCTTCGATAACATCATTAATACTTTTATGAATGTGAAGGAGAAATAAAAAGATACAATTAATTCAAAGTTGGATATTGCAAAGTTTTGCTCTCGAAAAGAGTTGCACGTGGATGGTCGGGATAATGCTCCATTCCCTATATATTGGTTGCAACAAAAAGCCAAAGAACGCTTATTGGAATGTATCAAAAATGATGTCAAATTTCCGGACGGCTATGCGGCAGATTTTGCAAATTTTGTGGATATGGATGGACTGAAGTTCTCGGGCATGAAAAGCCATGACTGCCATGTTTTTATGGAAAGGCTTCTTCCTTTTATATTTGCATAACTTTTACCACGAAATGTTCATCTAGCATTATCAGGTATATACTAATAAACATATTTTCTATTATAAGTACGTAAATTAATAATAATTCCATGTACTAATTAATACTAGATGATAATATAGGGACTGGAGGATTTTTCCGTGATCTATGCTTTAGATTATTACAACAAAGCTGTGTCCGAATTCTGAAGGAAAACATAGTCATAACCTTGTGCAATTTGGAGACGACCTTTCCACTTGTATTTTTTGAAGTCATGGAGCACCTACCTATACATCTGCCATACAAAGCTGAACTGGGTGGACCTGTGCAATATATGTGGATGTATCCATTTGAAAGATTTTAAAAAAAAATTAAAAGCAAGGCGAAAAACAAACGATATGCTGCAGGGTCGATTGTTTAATCATATGTGAATGATGAGATATCTTACTTCTCAAAGCATTACTTTGCTGCCTATATATGCACTAAAAATAGGTAACATAAATTCTTTTGTTTATTAATTAATTATTTTATTATGAAGGGTAATTAATTAAATTTGCCTGCTAAATATCGTGTATAATATATATATATAAAGGTTTACAACATTCGATGAAGGTGAGCTCCCAGTATATCCAGATCCCGGAGTGAAGGATATATTTACTCACATGGGTCGCCCAAGTGGTAAATGTAAAGAAATATGGATCTCTGAAAAAGATACAAATATGCACATGCGTATATTTTGCGGAATTGTGAATATTTTTGGTCAGTAGAGAGGTAAATACTATGAAAACAATTGCATTCATTACAACAATTTCATTGTAATCAAGCAATATATATTATTTTTTCATATTTAATTTTGTAGCATATTTGAAGATCAAATTCGTTGTACGTATCCATATCTTTTGGAAGATGACATTTCATCGAAAAAAGAGGAAAATTTCCACATATGGGTTAGAGATTATGTATGTTTAATTAATTGACATGTATATTATATTAAATATTTTAATTTTGAAATACTAATACTTTTTATATATATGATCATAGGGAAAATCGCATAAAAACCTCGAATTTGGCAGCCACTAACACTTTAAACCTCAAGATTTTGTGACTAACATTTTAAAGCCTCGAACATTTATTTGGTACAATATTAACCTTAAACTGTCACTTTGGATAACAGTGCATTATAAATCTGAAACGGACCTCATAACACCGTTTAATTTGAAATAACGCCATTTAAGTGAAGATAACGTCGTTAAACATTGGTTTTAGTTGCCATAACTTCGTTTTTCACAACGGAGTTAGAGAAAACAAAAGGGTATCGTGAAAAAATCCCCGAAATCAATTTGGGATTTTAGGGTTTTTCGAAAAATCAAGAACAAACGAAATTCGAATTTGGGAAAAGGAACATGGCATCGAGATGAGGTCAAATAAGTTTTAAACTTAGAATCGAAGGTGATTTCGACTGTAATTTCTAAGTGTTGCGATTTTCTAGTGCTCTAGGGTTTGATTTTGGGTATTTTCGGTTGGATGTTGATCTTTTGGGTTCAATTTTTCGTTGTTGGGGTTCGACGTAGTGTTCTAGGGTTCGATTATGGGTATTTCCGCTTAGATCTTGTGATTTCGTTTTCGATTTTTCATTGTTGCTACATAGTGTTCTAGGGTTCGATTTGGGTATTTCCGGTTGGATATTGTGATTTCGTGTTCGATTTTTGATGTTGGGGTTTGACGTAGTGTTCTAAGGTCCGATTTCACGTTTATGGGTTCGATTGTGTTTCATATTATTTTTGATTTTGCTGTTTGGGTTCGATATTTTGTGATGAGTTTGATTTTGGGTATTTGAGGTTCGATTGTATGATTTCATCTTAGATTATGGTTGTTAGGGTTCGATGTTGTGTTGAGGGTTCGGTTTTGTGTCTTTTGTGTAGGATTTTATGTATTTTTGGTTGTAGGATTCGATTTCGTGTTAGATTGTGGATGTTTGGGTTCGATATTGTGTGATAGGGTGTGATTTTGTGTATTTGAGGTACGAGTTTGTGTATTTCCGGTTGTAGGTTTGGATATCGTGTTCGATTATGGCTGTTTGGGTTTATTTCTTGATTTGATGACCAAACTTCTTTTTTGTCGACAGTGATGATGGTATGGTGAAACTTATAATCCAATACGGTGGATTTATGAAAAAAGAAGGCGAAATGTACAAGTATTTAGAAGAATTGTATCTGAAAATAGTGCAATGGAAGTTGTCCGACATTCAACAAAGAGTGCAACGCAACTTCGAAACCCAGAAACTCCTAACCTCAAACTCAGAAACCCTAAAACCCTGAAATCCAATGAGACATTCAAACCCGAAACCCCAAAATTCAACAAGAACATGAAAATCCGAAATCATGAAACTCAAAAACATCAAAAGAAAACCAAAATCGAAACCGAGCCCCTTTAAATCGCAAGCAAATTCGAACGAATTAACATCATTTTCACCAATCGTACCTCGTTCTATCTTCAATCTTAACTCGTTCTTTCTTCAATTTAAGACCAATTCACTCTTCCTTCAATTTTCCCCCTTTCTCACAAAACCTAATGCCCTTCGAAAACTCTCCCATTTTAAATAATTAAAACCCATGTGTTAACTTAAAATAAATGGGGTTAAATCGTTTTTAACAGAGCGTAAATCGTTTTTAACGGAGCGTAAATCATTTTTAACCGAGGTTAAATCACTCTTAACGTCATTTTATGTTTTGTTAATTCTTTTTGACGGAGAGTAATCGGGTATAAATTTTATTGTTAAAAATGATAAAAAAAATTAAGTTTAGATGTTTATAGTGTAAGTGACAAAGTCTCAAGGTTTAAAGTGTTAGTGACTCCCAAATTCGAGGTTTTTTATGCGATTTTAGGTCAATGCATGCACTTCAACAGATCCACGCGTCTTTCCAATATGGGCTCAAGAATTAGTTCAAGGACCGATGAATAACCATCAACTTGGCCGATCTATATTACAAGAGGTTATATGTTCCACACAAAGAAACATGGACATAGGAGAAAGACATGTAACTATGGCATTTGTGTCAAGGGAGACAATTACTCAGATGCATCTAATGAAGCTGATTTCTACGTGATTTTAACAGATATCATTCAACTTGAGTATGTTGGCCTCCTAAATTTGAAGATCATGATTTTGAAATGTGAGTGGTATGATCCTACATTTTCGAAAAGAACTCGGAATTCGGAAAATGGCGTCGTTGATGTCTTAATATCCGGGAAATACTATAAATACGAACCATTTATACTAGGTATGTACTTAAATAATTAACTATAAATATACGCAAATTTATATGTATTATGTACGTAAAATTATATAAATTAATTTTGTTATATATATATAACTAATTTACATTTCACTAGTTATGATGTACCAGAGTCTCAAGCAGATCAAGTTTGTTATATTCCCTATCTGCACACCAAATCATCATCAAAACAAATATGGCTTAGTGTTATGAAAGTTAATCCTAGATCTAACATTTTGGAGAAATACAAAAACAAATACGAGATTAGGCTTTTGCAACAAGAAAATGATGAAGAGGTAATGGTTGTTCAAGAGATAGAAGTAGATCGTTTGGTCGATAGAGTTAATCATACCAAAGAAATTGATTTCGATGTTGGAGATGCCAAACTATAAGATGAAATTCAGTTTAATATTTCATTTTCAGATGATGACGAGGACGAAGAGATGTAATTAATGTATTGACGTTTTATGTATTTTTGACATTTGATCCTAATATAGTTTAATGTATTCACAAAAACCATATAATTTAGGTTTTGTGGCACTAATTGTGACTAATTTGCCACCACATTGCCACTACATTGGGAATGTGGTGGCAAATTCGTCACAAATATTACATGTGGTCGCAAATCAGGTGCAAATATGCGACAGATTTGCGACCCCAAGATTAAAATTTGTACCGTGGTCACAAATTGGTCGTAAAATAGCGACCACATTACGACTACATAGCGTAAATACACATTTTCCCTATGTATTTTCCACATTTACAATTTGTTTTTGCATTTCTAGGTAAGTATGAACCATTCTAGGTGGCCAAATATACAAAAAATAATATTTGTGTTCATGTAAATTTTAGAAACATTTGAAGTGTATATAAGAGGTATAAAATTAAAGATATGTGTTAAGTGTTTTAGGTAAATGATATGTAAATTTGGTAAATTTGGTAAATGTTGTTGTTTACTTAGTAATTGAAGTTTGTACAACTCCTAATCAAGTTATCAATCTTATATAATTCAATTTATTCAACAAAATCATAAAATTTAAGGTTTGGGGCATTAATTATGAATACTTTTCCCCCACATTGCAACTACTTTAGGAAAGTGGTGGCAAGCTGGTCACAAATATCATATGTGGTCACAAATCAGTCACAAATATGCGATTGATTTGCAACCACCGGATCAAAATTTGTACAGTGGTCGCAAATTGGTCGCAAATATATACAAAATCATATTTGTGTTCATGTAAATTGTATAAAAATTTGAAGTGTATATAAGAGTTATAGGGTTAAGGAAATGTGTTAAGTGTTTTAGATAAAAGATATATAACTTTGGTAAATTTGGTATATGTTGTTGTTTACTTAATAATTAAAGTTTGTACAACTCCGAATCAAGTTATGAATCTTATATAATTCAATTTATTCAACAAAATCATAAAATTTAGGGTTTGGGACATTAATTGTGATTATTTTGCCACCACATTGCCACTACACTAGAAAAGTGATGGCAAATTGGTCACAAATATCAGATGTAATTTGCAACTGATTTGCGACCACTAATGAAAATAACATATTATCATACATAAAATAAAATGTCATCGCAAACTAGTCGCAAAATGTGTTACTGATTAGCGACCACTTATTTATTTATCGAATTAATAAGAGTTGTCACAAATCAGTCGCCAATTTGCGACCACCGGTGCATTCGGTGGGAACTGAAAATCCGAAAGCTTTCAAACTCTCACCAAATTTAATGGTAGTTGCAAATCATTCGCAAATTTTCAACTTATTTGCGACTGCCATTAAATTTGGTAGGAGTTTGAAAGTTTTCGAATTTTTCAACTTCCACCAAAATAATTGCTGGTCGCAAATCAGTCGCCAATTTGAAACTGATTTGCGACAACCATTAATTTGGTGGGAGTTTGAAAGTTTTCACATTTTTCGATTCCCACCAAATTAATTGGTGGTTGCGAATCAGTCGCAAATTTGCGAATGATTTGCTACCACATCATTAATTTTGCATTTTGCCACTAATTTATAAATACGTGATGGGTTTCCCTCATTTTTCACATTTCAAACATTTCTAGTTTCTATAATTTCTCTCAAACACAAACCTCTTTCCCAACCAAAAAAAACAATTGGCAAGTAACGGTAGGTCGATGAGAGGTCTTGGAAGATGACAAATCCCATCGTCTTCCGGCCGTGGTAATTGTTTGGCCTCCTCGAATCCCTCACCCGCCATTTATAGAGCGGCAGCTCGCCTCCCTCCACAATACACATTCACTCCGCACTCGGTTCCTGAAACCGATCCTGCCCCAGGATTTCAAGAATGCGAGGACCATGAGGAGGAAGATGATCGCCATCCGAAATGGAAACGGGGGAACAAACTATCACACTTGATAGTTTGTTACAAACCCCGGGGTGGGACCAGTACTTGACTGTATTGTCTCCTGTACATGCACCGAACACAACATGGTAAGTTTTTAATTTTATTTTTAAACTAATTTTTATAAATTATAAATATTTCATTATAAATAAATACTTTAAATTTATAATTAAAATTTTGTAATAAATTAGGTTTGACCGGGTCAAAAGGGCAGTAACACCTCAAATTTCAAAAAAATTTAAAAATAAATTTGACGGCCCTACTATAGTTGGAAGGTCGTAACAGCTGAACCAAAAAAAAATATTTCATCGAATTTGCGATAAGTAAATTTTTTCTTTTATAATTTTTTGAAATTTTTTATTTCATAAAATTTAAAATTTAATAAAGCTAATAATATATTATTAAATTCGAAGCAATCGTACACATGGGATCCTATGATCACCCTGTGGTACGGAAGGAGTTTGACTCCACTATGTAAGACGGATGAAAGGGATGGTGAGCACGGTTCATACAACCGGCAAACATCCCAAGTGGATTTCCCCAAGTCTGTACAAAATAATGACAGACTACAAGGAAACATAAACATCAAACGAGAGGAATAGCAAATCCTCTAATAACCCCAACTCCACTCCGGATGGCCTTGGTCCGCACAAGCATTTGTCGGGCCGAAAATCTTACATCGAGATCCAACCCAAAATGGTAAATAATTTAAAATATTTCAATTTAAATATAAATTTAATTGTTATTTAATAATAATTTATTTCAAAATATGTTTAAGAAAATAATTTGGGACGACCGGTCTCAATTGGTGAGGTATTTATAAAAACTCACACTCATCTCGATGGTTCGTATGTGGATTTGAAAGCTAAACAAATTTGTGAAGCATACGAATGCAATATCCAAAAAAATATGGCGATCGTGCAAGTCGATGCAACAGAAACATCCGACGGTACTTCCCGGCGAATTGAGCTGACCCAAGAAGAGATCAATGAGATCTTCATTCAGGTAACAACTTTTTTAAAAAAAAAATTTTATGTACATTTAGTTCAATATATTTATTCAAATTTTTTTTTGTAGTATTCTAATTTTATTCTAGTTGTTTTGTAGTCTTTCGTTGCCGATGACCGTGGCTGTCTTTACGGACTCGGTAGTCTGAACCCCATGCATGGGTTGGGTAGGTGTAGTGGCTTGCAATCTACTACCGCCAACTATGTTGTGCTTCAGGTTAACCTTTTATCCGCGCAGTGCCGAATCGAAAAATAAAACGCAATCAACGTGCCTATTGAAGAACAAAACGTGGAAATTCAGGAAGCTAATCGGAAGATGCAGGAAGTGCAAAAAGAAAATCAAAACATGATCAACAACTTGGACATGCTCGTTGGCTATTTCAAACGGATGGATCCTACATTCGCCTCTTTTATTCAGGATAACGATGGCCCAGGTGAACCGTCGACCGCTCTACCAACATTTTCACCATCGGATTTTCAATTCCCGCAGCCAGAAAATTAGATTTTTTTTTTGTAAATTGAATTTTATTAAATAATTTTTTTCTAATTTATTAATATTTATAAAATATTTAATTAATAAAATTTATTTATTATTTAATTATAATAATATTTATATTTACAAAACAGTTTATTTAAACAAAGTATTTTAAAACTAATATTAAAAATTATATTCATTATTAATTAATTAAAAATAATTATTATTTTTTAAAGAATAATAATTTATTAAAATATTTTGAAATTAAAAAAATTATTATTTTTTAAAAAAATTTTATTTCATTTTCAAGATATTCAATTAATTATTATTTTTTAAAATGTAAATCGGTTGTAATCGCAAATCTGTCGCAAATCCGTCTCACTTTTTTTATAAACAATTTGCGACTACATCTATTTTTTTAAAAAATATTACGTGTATTCGCAAATCAGTCACATATATTTGCAACTGATTTGCGACTACAACTATTTTTCCAAGAAATTCATCCTCAGTTGCAAATCAATCACAATTATTTATAATTGATTTGCGACTGAATATATAACATAGTCGCAAATCAGTCGCAAACTCTGGTGATTGATTTGCGACCACGTCTTGCACTGTGGTCGCATATCAGTCACAAACTTTTATGACATATTTGTGACTACATCTTTTGCAACCATATATGTAGTTGCAAAGTAGTGGCAAAATTTGTAATTGAAATCCAGCCGCAAAATAGTCGCACATACAATCACCAATGATTTGTCGCAAATCAGTCGTAAATTGTACCAAAATTACAGTGGTCGCAAATCAAGCTCAATTTTCTATATTGTGACAAAATTTAAAACCGAAATAGCTACGATCAAGGAGCACCAGTGATCAATTTAAAATGATCATTTTAACTGGCTGTTCAACTTACATGTCCGCACTAAATCGGCTTTAACTTTTTATTTAGAGCTGAAAATGACATGAGTTCAACACCCACGTTAAACTAGCTGAATTTTTCATATTTTGACAACATTTGAGACTGAATGAGCTACGAAAAAGCGTACAAGTAATATTATCTATCCCAAACTGCGTTATCCCATGCATTATACTTTATTTTTAAGCTTTTGCTCAAGGAAAACCAATGTTAAGTTTATAATGATCAGTTTAACAGGCCGATCAACTTGACATGTCCGCAGTACATTTTTCGTAAATTTTTATTTACATTTCAGAATGACACGAATCCAATGCCACGTTAACCTAGCTCAATTTTCCATATTGTGACAATATTTGAGACTGAAAGAGCTACGACAAAGCCTCCAAGTAATCCAATGTATCCCAAACTGCGTGATGCCATGCATTATTCTTCATTTATAAGTCTTTACTCAGGGAGCACCAATGATCAAATTAGAATGATTATTTTAACAGGCCGATCGAATTGACATGTATGCACTAAATCGCCTATAACTTTTGATTTAGAGTTCAAAATGACACGAATCCAATGTCTATGTTAAACTAGCTCAATTTTCTATATTGTGACAAAATTAAAACCAAAATAGCTACGACAAAGCCTTCAAGTAATCCAATCTATCCCAAACTGTGTGATGTCATGCATTATGCTTCATTTATATGCCTTTAGTCAAGAAGCACCAATGATCAGTTTAGAATGATTATTTTAACTAACCGATCAACTTGACATGTCCGCATTAAATCATTTGTAGATTTAGAATTCAGAATGACACGAATGCAACGCCTACATTAAACTAGCTGAATTTTCCAAGTATAAATCATTTGTGCCAAAAATATAAATCGTAAATAGCTATGACAAATTCTCCAAGTAATCCAATCTATCCCATATTGCGTGATGACATGCGTTATACTTCATTTATAGGCCTTTCCTCAAGGATCGCCAATGATAAGTTTATAATGATCAATATAACTAGCCGATCAACTTTCTATGTCTGCACTAAATCGTCCATAACTTTTAATTTAGAGTTCAAGATGATCTGAATCCAACGCCTACAATAAACTAGCTCGATTTTCTATATTCTGACAACATTTGAGACTGTAAAAGCTATGACCAAGCCTCCAAGTAATCCAATGTATCCCAAACTGTGTGATGGAATGCATTTTGCTTCATTTATAATCCTTACTCAATGAGCAAAAATGATCAGTTTAGAATGATCATTTTTAACTGGCTGATAACCTTTAAATGTCTACACTAAATCATCCGTAACTTTTGATTTAGAGTTCAAAATGACACGAATCGAATGCCCACTTTAATCTAGCTCAATTTTCTATATTGTTACAAAATTTAAGACTGCAATAACTACGAAAAAGCCTCCAAGTAATCCAATCATTCCCACACTATGTATTGGCATGCATTATGCTTCATTTATTAGCCTTTAATCAAGAAGCACCAATGATCAGTTTAGAATGATCATTTTAACTCGCTGATCAACTTACATGTCCACACTAAATTGTCTTTAACTTTTGATTTAGAGCACAAAATGACATGAGTCCAACGCCCACGTCAAGCTAGCTCAATTGTCCATATTGTGACATCATTTGAGATTGATAGAGCTATTAAAAAGCCTCCATGTAATCCAATATATCCTAGACTGTGTGATGACATGCATTATGCTTCATTTATTAGCCTTTAATCAAGGAGCACCAATGATCAGTTTAGAATGATCATTTTAACTGGATGATCAACTTACATGTCCGCACTAAATCGTCTTTAACTTTCAGTTTAGAGCTCAAAATAACATGAGTCCAACGCCACGTTAAGCTAGCTGAATTTTCCATGTTGTGACAACATTTCATACTGAAAGAGCTACGAAAAAGCGTCCAAGTAATCCAATGTATCCGAGACTGTGTGATCCGATCCATTATACTTCATTTATAAGCCTTTACTCAATGAGCACCAATGATCAGTTTCAAATGATCATTTTAACTGGCCGATCAACTTGACATGTCCGCACTAAATGATCCGTAACTTTTGATTTATAGTTCAGAATTACACGAATCCATCGCCACATTACGCTAGCACAATTTTCATATTTTTTTCAACATTTGACATTGAAATAGCTACGATAAAGCTTCCAAACAATCCAATGTATCCTAAACTGCGTGATGCCATGCATTATGCTACATTTGTAAACCTTTGCTCAATGAGCACCAATGATCAGTTTAGAAAGATAATTTTAAGTAGCTAATCAACTTATTTGTCTGCACTAAATCGTGTTTAGCTTTTGATTTTAGAGCTCAAAATGACAAGAGTCCAACACCCACGTTAAGCTAGCTCAATTTTCCATATTGTGACATCATTTGAGATTGAAAGAGCTACGAAAAACCCTCCAAGTATTCTATCCCAATGAGCACACATGATCAATTTAGAATGATAATTTTCCATATTGTGTCATGCACTATGCTTTATTTATAAGCCTTTACTCAATGAGTACACATGATCAATTTAGAATTATAATTTTAACTGGCCGATCTACTTGACATGTCTGCCATTAATCGTCCGTAACTTTTTATTTAGTGTTCAGAATGACAAAAATTCAACGCCCACGTTAAGCTAGCTGAATTTTCTATATCGTGAAAATTTAAGACCGATCTAGCTACCACAAATCCTCTAAGTAATCAATTCGATTCGAAACTGCGTGATGCCATGCATTAGACTTCATTTTAAACCTTTGCTCAATGAGCACCAAGGATCAGTTTAAAATGATCATTTTAACTAGCAGATCAACTTGACTTGTCCGCACTAAATCATCTTTAAATTTAGAATGATCATTTTAACTATCTGATCATTTTGACATGTCCGCACTAAATCTTCTTTAACTTTTGATTTAGAGCTCAAAATGACATGAACCGACCGCCCATGTTAAGCTTGCTGAATTTTCTGTATTGTGACAACATTTGACACTGAAAGACCTACGAAAAGGCCTCAAAGTAATCCAATGTATCCCATACTGCGTGATGCCATGCATTATGCTTCATTTAAAAGCCTTTACTCAAGTAGCACCAATGATCAGTTTAGAATGATTGCTTTAACTAGTTGATCAACTTGACATGTCACCACTAATTCGTCTTTAACTTTTGATTTAGAGCTCAAATGACTGGAGTCCAACTCCCACATTAGGCTAGCTCAATTTTCCATATTGTGACAACATTTGTGAAGGAATGAGCTATTACAAAGCCTCCAAGTAATCCAATTTATCCCAAACTGCGGGATGCCATGGATCATTCTTCATAATCCTTTACTCAAGGAGCACCAATGCTCAGTCTAGAATGATCATTTAAACTAGCTGATCAACTTGACATGTACGCACTAAATCGTCTTTAACTTTTGATTTAGAGCTCAAAATGACATGAGTCCAACGCCCACGTCAAGCTAGCTCAATTGCCCATATTGTGACATCATTTGATACTGAAAGAGTTATTAAAAAGCCTCCAAGTAATCCAATGTATCCCGAACTGCGTGATGCCATGCATTATGCCTCATTTATAAGCCTTTACTCAATGAGTACCAGTGATCAGTTTAGAATGATCATTTTAACTGACTGATCAACTTGACATTTCCACACTAAATCTTCGGTAACTTTTGATTTAGAGTTCAGAATAACACGAATCCAACGCCCACGTTAAGCTAGAACAAATTTCTATATTCTTAAAAGACTTAAGACCGAAATAACTACGACAAAGCATCCAAATAATCCAATCTATCCCTAAGTGTGTGATGTCATGCCTTATACCTCATTTTTAAGCCTTTACTCAAGGAGCACCAATGATCAGTTTAAAATGATCATTTTAACTAGCTGATCATTTTGACATGTCCACACTGAATCTTCTTTAATTTTTGATTTAGAGTTCAAAATGACATGATCCAACCACCAATGTTAAGCTAGCTGAATTTTCTGTATTGTGACAACATTTGAGACTGAAAGACCTACAAAGAGACCTCAAAGTAATCCAATATATACCGAACTGCGTGATGCCATGCATTATGCTTCATTTATAAGCCTTTACTCAAGCAGCACCAATGATTAGTTTAGAATGATTGCTTTAACTAGTTGATCAACTTGACATGTCTCCACTAATTCGTCTTTAACTTTTGATTTAGAGCTCAAAATGACAGGAGTCCAACTCCCACGTTCAGTAGCTCAATTTTCCTTATTGTGACAACATTTGAGATGGAATGAGCTTTTACAAAGCCTCAACTTGACATGTCCGCACTAAATCGTCGTAACTTTTGATGTAGAGTTGAGAATGACACAAATCCAACACCCACGTTGCTCAATGTTTTATATTGTGACAAAATTTAAGACCGAGATAGCTATTGCAAAGCTTCATTCAAAAGCCTTTACTCAAGGAGTACCAATGATCAGTTTACAATGATCATTTTAACTGACCGATCAACTTGACATATATGCACTAAATCATCTGTAAATTTTGATTTAGAATTCAGAATAACACGAATCCAACGCTTACATTGAGCTAGCTCAATTTTCTATATTCTTAAAAAACTTAAGACCGATATAGCTACGACAAAGCATCCAAGTAATCCAATCTATTCATAATTGCGTGATGGCACGCATTATACTTCCTTTTTAAGCCTTTACTCAAGGAGCACCAATGATCAGTTTAAAATGATCATTTTAACTATCTGATCAACTTGACATGTCCGCACTAAATCCTCTTTAACTTTTCATTTAGAGCTCAAAATTACATGAGTCCAACGCCCACGTCAATCTAGCTCAATTGTCCATATTTTGACAACATTTGAGACTGAAAGAGTTACGAAAAAGCCTCCAAGTAATCTAATTTATTCCAAATTGCGTGATGCCATTCATTATTCTTCATTAATAAGCCTTTACTCAAGGAGCACCAATGAGCAGTTTAAAATGATCATTTTAACTAGCTCATCAACTTGACATGTCCGCACTAAATCGTCTTTAACTTTTGATTTGGAGCTCAAAATGACATGAGTCCAACGCCCACGTTAGGCTAGTTCAATTTTCCGTATTGTGATAACATTTGAGACTGAATGAGCTACTACAATGCCTCCAAGTAATCCAATGTATTCCAAACTGCATGATTCCATGCATTATTCTTAATTTATAAGCCTTTACTCAAGGAGCACCAATGATCAATTTTGAATGATCATTTTAACTGAGTGATCAACTTGATATGTCCGCACTAAATCGTCTGTAACTTTTGATTTAGAGTTCAGAAGATCACGAATCCAACACCCACATTAAGCTAGCTCAATTTTCTATATTCTTAAAAAACTTAAGACCAAAATTGCTACGATTAACCCTCGAAGTAATGCAATATATCCCAAACTGCGTCATACGATGCATTATACTTCATTTTTAAGCATTTACTCACGGAGCACCAATGATCAGCTTATAATGACCATTTTAACTAGCTGATCAACTTGAGATGTCCACACTAAATCGTCTTTAACTTTTGAATTGGAGCTCAAAATGACATGAGTCCAACGCCCACATCAAGCTAGCTCAATTGTCCATATTGTGATAACATTTGATACTGAAAGAGTTACGAAAAGCCATCCAAGTTATCCAATGTATCCGAAACTGTATGATGCCGTGCATTATACTTCATTTATAAGCCTTTACTCAAGGAGCACCAATGATCAGTTTAGAATGATCATTGGAACTAGCTGATCATCTTCACAAGTCCGCACTAAATCTTCTTTTACTTTTGATTTAGAGATCAAAATGACATGAACCAACAGCCCGCGTTAAGCTAGCTGAATTTTTCGTATTGTGACAACATTTCAGATTGAAACGGCTACAAAAAGCCTCCAAGTAATCCAATGTATCCCAAACTGCGTGATGCCATGCATTATGATTTATTAATAAGCTTTTACTCAAGTAGCATCAATGATCAGTTTAGAATGATCATTTTACCTATTAGATCAAATTACATGTCCGCACAATATCGTATTTAACTTTTGATTTAGAGCTCAAAATCACATATGTCAAACGCCCATGTTAAGCTAGCTGAATTTTCCTTTATGGTGAAAACATTTAAGAGCAACATAGCTACGATAAAGCCTCCAAGTAACACTATGTATCCCAAAATGCGTGATGCCATGCATTATGCTTCATTTACAAGCCTTTAGTCAAGGAGCGCCAATGATGAGTTTAGAATGATCATTTTAACTGGCTGATCAACTTGACATGCCCGCATTAAATCATCCGTAACTTTTATTTAGAGTTCAAAATGACACGAAACCAATGCCCATGTTAAGCTAGCTCAATTTTAAATATTCTGACAAAGACAAAGCATCCTAGTAATCCAATCCATCGCAAATAATGTGATGCCATGCATTAATGCTTCATTTATATGCCTTTAGTTAATGAGCACCAATGATCAGTTTAGAATGATCATTTTAACTAGCAGATGAAGTTTACATTTCCGCACTAAATCATCTTAATTTTTAATTTACAGTTCAAAATGACATGAATCCAACGCCCACCTTAAGTTAGCTCGATATTCCATATTGTGACAATATTGGAGACTTAAAGAGGTATGACAAAGCTTCCAAGTAATCCAATCTATCCTAAACTGCATGATGCAATGCATTATGCTTCATTTGTAAACCTTTTCTCAAGGAACACCAACGATCAATTTAGAATGATCATTTTAACTAACTGATCAACTTGATATGTCTGCAATAAGTCGTATTTAACTTTGGATTTAGAGCCCAAATGACAAGAATCCAATGCCCCCATTAATCTAGCTCAAATTTCCATATTGTGACAACATTAGAGATCGAAAGAGTTACGAAAAAGCCTCCAAGTAATCCGATGTATCCCAAATTGCATGATGCCATGCATTATTCTTCATTTACAAGCCTTTACTCAAGGATCACCAACGATCAGTTTAGAATGATCATTTTAATCAGCTGATCAACTTGACATGTCCGCACTAAATCGTCTTTAACTTTTAGTTTAGAGCATAATATGAGATAAATCCAACGCCCACGTTAGGCTAGCTCAATATTCCATATTGTGACAATATTTGAGGCTGAAAGAGCTATGACAAAGCCTCCAAGTAATTCAAACTATCCAAAACAGTGTGATGTCATTTATTATGCTTTCATAACAAGCGTTTACTTAAGGATCACCAATTATCAGTTTAAAACGATCATTTTAACAAACCGATCAACTTGACATGTCCGTACTAAATCGTCTATAACTTTTCATTTAGAGGTCTGAATGACATGAATCCAACGTCAACATTAAGCTAGCTCAATTGTCTATATTGTGAAAAAATTTATGACCGAAGTAGCTACGAAAAAGCCTTCAAATAATCCACTTTATCTTGAATTGTGTGATTCCATGCATTATGTTTCATTTATACGCCTTTACTCAATGAGCACAAATGATCAGTTTAAAATATTCATTTTAACTGGCCAACCAACTTGACATGTCAACACTAAATCGTACGTAACTTTTGGTTTACATTTCAAAATGACACGAATCCAACGCCCAAGTGAAGAAAGCTCAATCATATTGTGACAAAATTTAAGACAAAAACAGCTACGACAAAGCCTCCAAGTAATATAATCTATCCCAAACTGTGTGATGCCATGCATTACGCTTCATTTATACGCCTTTACTCAATGAGCAGAATTGATCAGTTTTTAATGATCATATTGACTAGCAAATCAAGTAGATATGTCCGCACAAAATCTTTTTAAACTTTAAATTTAGAGTTCCATTTGACATGAATCCAACACGCATGTTAAGTTAGCTCAATATTCCATATTGTGACAATATTTGAGACTGAAAGACCTACGACAAAGCCTCCAAGTAATCCAATCTATCCGAAACTGTGTGATGCCATGCATTATACTTTCAATATAAGCGTTTGCTCAAAGAGCAGCAATGATCAGTTTAGAATGATCATTTTAACTAGCCAATGAACTTCCGCACTAAATCCAACCCCCAAGTACAGCTAGCTATATTTTCATAATGACACGAATCCAACGCCCAAGTACAGCTAGCTCTATTTTCTATATTTGACCAACTTTAAGAACAAAATAGCTGCGACAGAGGCTCCAAGTAATCCAATCTATCCAAACTGCGTGATACCATCCATTATGCTTCATTTATATGCCTTTAGTCAATGAGCACCAATCATCAGTTTAGAATGATCATTTTAACTAGCAGATGATGTTGACATTTTCGCACTAAATCGTTTTAAAGTTTTAATTTATAGTTCAAAACAACATGAATCCAACGCCCACCTTAAGTTAGCTCGATATTCCATATTGTGACAATATTTGAGACTTAAAGAGGTACAACAAAGCTTCCAAGTAATCCAATCTTTCCTAAACTACATGATGCAATGCATTATGCTTCATTTGTAAACCTTTTCTCAAGGAGCACCAATGATCAATTTAGAATGATCATTCCAACTAACTGATCAAATTGATATGTTGCACTAAATCGGCTTTAACTTTTGATTTAGAGCCCAAATGACAGGAATCCAACGCCCCCATTAATCTAGCTCAATTTTCAATATTGTGACAACATATGAGATTGAAAGATTTAAGACAAAGCCTCCAAGTAATCAAATGTATCCCAAATTACGTGATGTCATGCATTATGCTTCATTTATAAGCCTTTACTCAATGAGCACCAATGATCAGTTTAGAATGATCATTTTAATCAGCTGATCAACTTGACATGTCCGCACTAAATCGTCTTTAACTTTAAATTTAGAGCACAAAATGAGATAAATCCAATGCCCACGTTAGGCTAGCTCAGTATTCCATATTGTGACAATATTTGAGGCTGAAAGAGCTTTGACAAAGCGTCCAAGTAATTCAAACTATCACAAACTGCATTATGCCATGTATTATGCTTTTATAATAAGTGTTTACTCAAGGATCACCAATTATCATTTTAAAATGATCATTTTAACTAGCCGATCAACTTGACATGTCCGTACTAAATCATCTATAACTTTTCATTTAGAGGTCAGAATGACACGAATGCAACGTCAGCGTTAAGCTACCTCAATTGTCTATATTGTGTCAAAATTTATGACCGAAGTACCTATGACAATGCCTTAAAATAATGCAATCTATCCCGAATTGTGTGATTCCATGCATTATGCTGCATTTATACGCCTTTACTCAATAAGCACAAATGATCAGTTTAGAATGTTCATTTTAACTGGCCGATCAACTTGACATGTCAACACTAAATCGTACGTAACTTTTGGTTTACATTTCAAAATGACACGAATCCAACGCCCAAGTGAAGAAAGCTCAATTATATTGTGACAAATTTAAGACCAAAATAGCTACGACAAAGCCTCCAGGTAATCTAATCTATCACAAACTGTGTGATGCCATGCATTATGATTCATTTATACGCCTTTACTCAATGAACACAATTGATCAGTTTATAATGATCATATTAACTATCAAACAAGTTGATATGTCCGCACTAAACCTTCTTAAATTTTAAATTTAGAGTTCCATTTGACATGAATCCAACACCCACGTTAAGTTAGCTCAATATTCCATATTGTGACAATATTTGAGACTGAAAGAGCTATGACAAAGCCTACAAGTAATCCAATCTATCCGAAACAGTGTGATACCATGCATTATACTCTCATTATAAGCGTTTACTCAAAGAGCACCAATGATCAGTTTAGAATGATCATTTTAACTAGCCAATGAACTTGAAATGTCCGCACGAAATCCAACCCCCAAGTACAGCTAGCTATATTTTCAGAATGGCACGAATCCAACGCCCAAGTACAGCTAGCTCTATTTTTTGACAAAATTTAAGAACAAAATAGCTACGACAAAGCCTCCAAGTAATCCAATATATCCCAAACTGCGTGATACCATCCATTATGCTTCATTTATATTCCTTTAGTCAATGAGCACCAATCATCAGTTTAGAATGATCATTTTAACTAGCAGATGAAGTTGACATTTCTGCACTAAATCGTCTATAAGTTTTAATTTACAGTTCAAAATGACATGAATCCAACGCACACCTTAAGTTAGCTCGATATTCCATATTGTGACAAAATATGAGACTTAAAGAGGTACGACAAAGCTTCCAAGTAATCCAATCTTTCCTAAACTGCATGATGCAATGCATTATGCTTCATTTGTAAAACTTTTCTCAAGGAGCACCAATGATCAATTTAGAATGATCATTTTAACTAACTGATCAACTTGATATGTTGTACTAAATCGTCTTTAACTTTTGATTTAGAGCCCAAATGACAGGAATCCAACGCCCCCATTAATCTAGCTCAATTTTCAATATTGCGACAACATTTGAGATCGAAATATTTACGACAAAGCCTCCAAGTAATCAAATGTATACCAAATTGCGTGATGCCATGCATTATGCTTCATTTATAAGCCTTTACTCAATGAGCACCAATGATCAATTTAGAATGATCATTTTAATCAACTGATCAACTTGACATGTCCGCACTAAATCGTCTTTAACTTTAAATTTAGAGCACAAAATGAGATAAATCCAATGCCCACGTTAGGCTAGCTCAATATTTCATATTGTGACAATATTTGAGGCTGAAAGAGCTATGACAAAGCCTCCAAGTAATTCAAACTATCACAAACTGCGTGATGCCATGTATTATGCTTTCATAATAAGTGTTTACTCAAGCATCACCAATTATCAGTTTGAAATGATCATTTATACTAGCCGATCAACTTGACATGTCTGTACTAAATCGTCTATAACTTTTCATTTAGAGGTCTGAATGACACGAATACAACGTCAATGTCAAGCTAGTTCAATTGTCTATATTGTGTCAAAATTTATGACCGAAGTAGCTATGACAAAGCCTTAAAATAATGCACTCTATCCCGAATTGTGTGATTCCATGCATTATGTTTCATTTATACGCATTTAATCAATGAGCACAAATGATCAGTTTAGAATGTTCATTTTAACTGGCCGATCAACTTGACATGTCAACACTAAATCGTACGTAACTTCTGGTTTACATTTCAAAATGACACGAATCCAATGCCCAAGTGAAGAAAGCGCAATTATATTGTGAAAAAATATAAGACCAAAATAGCTACGACAAAGCCTCCAAATAGTCTAATCTATCACAAACTGCGTGTGCCATGCATTATGATTCATTTATACGCCTTTACTCAATGAGCACGATTGATCAGTTTATAATTATCATATTAATTAGCAAATCAAGTTGATATGTCCGCACTAAACCTTCTTAAACTTTAAATTTAGAGTTCCATTTGAGATGAATCCAACGCCCACGTTAAGTTAGTTCAATATTCCATATTGTGACAATATTTGAGACTGAAAGAGCTACGACAAAGCCTACAAGTAATCTAATCTATCCAAAACAGTGTGATGCCATGCATTGTACTTTCATTATAAGCGTTTACTCAAAGAGCACCAATGATCAGTTTAGAATGATCATTTTTACTAGAAAATGAACTTAAATTGTCAGCACGAAATCCAACCCCCAAGTACAGCTTGCTATATTTTTAGAATGACACGAATCCAACGCCCAAGTACAGCTACCCCTATGTTCTATATTTGACAAAATTTAAGATCAAAATAGCTACGACAAAGCCTCCATGTAAACCAATCTATTCCAAACTGCGTGATACCATCCATTATGCTTCATTTATTTGCCTTAGTCAATGAGCACCAATGATGAGTTTAGAATAATCATTTTAACTAGCATATGAAGTTGACATTTCTGCACTAAATCATCTTTAAGTTTTAATTTACAGTTCAAAATGACATGAATCCAACGCCCACCTTAAGTTAGCTCGATATTCCATATTGTGACAATATTTGAGACTTAAAGAGGTACGATAAAGCTTCCAAGGAATCCAATCTATCCTAAACTGCATGATGCAATGCATTATGCTTCGTTTGTAAACCTTTTCTCAAGGAGCACCAATGATCAATTTAGAATGATCATTTTAACTAACTGATCAACTTGATATGTCTACACTAAATCGTCTTTAACTTTTGATTTAGAGCCCAAATGACTGGAATCCAACGCCCCCATTAATCTAGCTCAATTTTTAATATTGTGACAACATTTGAGATAGAAAGAGTTACGACAAAGCCTCCAATTAATACAATGTATCCCAAATTGCGTGATGCCATGCATTATGGTTCATTTATAAGCTTTTACTCAAGGAGCACCAATGATCAGTTTAGAATGATCAGTTTAATAAGCTGATCAACTTGACATGTCCGCACTAAATCAGCTTTAACTTTTAATTTAGATCACAAAATGAGGTAAATCCAACGCCCATGTTAGGCTAGCTCAATATTCCATATTGTGACAATATTTGAGGCTGAAAGAGCTATGAGAAAGCCTCTAAGTAATTCAAACTATCCCAAACTGCGTGATGCCATGTATTATGCTTTGATAATAAGCGTTTACTCAAGGATCACCAATTATCAGTTTAAAATGATCATTTTAACTAGCCGATCAACTTGACATATCCGTACTAAATCATCTATATTTTTTCATTTAGAGTTCAGAATGACACGAATCCAACGTCAACGTTAAGCTAGGTCAATTGTCTATATTATGACAAAATTTATGAGCGAAGTAGCTATGAAAAAACCTCCAAATAATCCACTCTATCCCAAATTGTGTGATTCCATGCATTATGCTTCATTTATACGTTGTTACTCAATGAGCAAAAATGATCAGTTTAGAATGATCATTTTAACTAGCTTATCAACTTGACATGTCCGAACTAAATCATCTTTAATTTTTAATTTAGAGCTCAAAATGAGATGAATCCAACGCCCACGTTAGTCTAGATCAATTTTCCATATTTTGCCAAATTTTGAGACTGAAAATGCTACGACAAAGCCTCACAGTAATCCAATATATCGCAAACTGTGTGATACCATACATTATGTTTCATTTGTAAACCTTTGCTCAATGAGAAAATATGATCAATTTAGAATGTTCATTTTAACTGGCCGATCAACTTGACTGTCCACACTAAATCTTCTGTAACTTTTGATTTACCTTTTGGAATAATACAAATCCAACGCCCAAGTAAAGCTACCTCTATCTTCTGTATTTGACAAAATTTAGGACCATTATAGCTACAACAAATCTTTCAAATAATCCAAGCTATCGCAAACTGCGTGATGCCATCGATTATGCTTCATTTATATGCCTTTAAGCAATGAGCACCAATGATTAGATTAGAATAATCATTTTACCTAGCAGATCAAGTTGACATGTCCGCACTAAATCGTCTTTAAGTTTTAATTTAGAGTTGAAAATGATATGAATACAATGCCCACATTAAGTTAGCTCGATATTTCATATTGTGACAATATTTGAGATTGAAAGAGGTACAACAAAGCTTCCAAGTAATCCAATCTATCCTAAACTGCATGATGCAATGGATTATGCTTCATTTGTAAACCTTTTCTCAAGGAGCACCAGTGATCAATTTAGGATGATCATTTTAACTAACTGATCAACTTGACATGTCTTCACTAAATCGTGTTTAACTTATGATTAATAGCTCAAATTGATAGGAATCCAACGCCCACATTAATCTAGCTCAATTTTCAATATTGTCACAACATTTGAGACTGAAAGAGTTACGACAAAGCCTCCAAGTAATCCAATCTATCCCAAATTGCGTGATACCATGCATTATGCTTCATTTATAAGCCTTTACTCAAGGAGCACCATGTTAAGCTAGCTCATTTTCAATATTGTGACAAAATTTAAAACCGATATAGCTATGACAAGGCCTCCAAGTAATCCAATCTACCCAAAACTCAATGATGCCATGCATTATACTTCATTTATATGCCTTTACTCAATGAGCACCAATTATCAGTTTAGAATGATCATCTTAACTAGTAGATCAAGTTGACATGTCCGCACTAAATCGTCTCGTACTTTTAAATTTGAATTGAAAATGACATGAATCCAATGCCCACGTTAAGTTAGCTCAATATTCCATATTGTGACAATTTTTGTCACTTAAAGAGCTTTAATACAACTTCCAAGTAAGCCAATATATCTTAAAATGCATGATGCCATGCATTACGTTTTCTTTATAAGCCTTTACTCAAGGAGTACTAATGATCAGTTTAGAATGATCATTTTAACTGTCCGATCAACTTGACATGTCCACACTAAATCGTCGGTAAATTTTTATTTAGAGTTCAGAATGACATGAATCCAACGCCCACGTTAAGCTAGTTTGATTTTCTATATTGTTACAAAATTTAAAACCAAAATAGCTATAAAAAACCCTCCAAGTAATCCAATCTTTCCAAAACTGCGTGATGTCAAGCAATCTGCTTCATTTATACGCCTTTACTCAATGAGCACCAGTGACCAGTTTAGATTAATCATTTTAACTAGCTGATCAACTTGACATGTCCGCACTAAATCGTCTTTGACTTTTAATTGAGCTCAAAATGACATGAATCCAACGCCCACGTTATAATAGCTTAATATTCCATATTTTGACTATACTTGAGACTCAAAGAGCTACGACAAAGCCTCCAAGTAATCTAATATATCCCAAACTGCGTGATGCCATGCATTATGCTTCATTTATAAGCCTGTACACAAGGAACAGAAATGATTAGTTTAGAATGATCATTTTAACTGGCCGATAACCTTGACAGGTTTGCACTAAATCGTTTGTAACTTTTGATTTAGAGTTCAGAATGACACGAATCTAACATCCACGTTAAGTTAGCTGAGGTTTCTATACTATGATTAAATTTAAAATCGGAATAGCTACAAAAAAATCTCCAAGTAATCCAATATATCCTAAGCTCTGTGATTCCATGTATTATGCTTCATTTACACGCCTTTACTCAATGAGCACAAATCATCAGTTTAGAATGATCCTTATAATTAGAAGATCAAGTTGATATGTCCCAACTAAATCTTCTTGAACTTTTTATTTTGAGATAAAAATGACATGAATCCAACACCCACGTTAAGTTAGCTAAAAATTCGATATTGTGACAATATGTGAGACTGAAAGAGCTACGATAAAGCCTCCAAGTAATCCAATCTATCCCGAACAGCATGGTGTCATGCATTTTGCTTCCTTTATAAGCCTTTACTTATGGAGCCCCAATGATCAGTTTAGAAATTTTAACTGGCTGATCAACTTGACATGTCCACACTAAATCGTCCGTAACTTTTTGTTTAGAGTTCAGAATGACACGGATCCAACACCCACTTTAAGCTAGCTCTATTTTCAATATTGTGACAAAATTTAAACCTGAAATAGCTATGACAAGGCCTCCTTGTAATCCATTCTATCCCAGACTGCATGATTTCATGCATTATACTTCATTTACAAGCATTTACTCAATGAGCACCAATGATCAATTTAGAATGATCATTTTAACTAGTAGATCAAGTTGACATGTGTGCCCTAAATCATCTTTAACTTTTAATTTTGAGTTTAAAATGACAATAATCCAACGCCCATGTTACCATATTGTGACAATATTTGTGATTTAAAGAGCTTTGACAACCTCCAAGTAAGCCAATATATCCTAAACTACGTGATGCCATGCATTGCGTTTTCTTTATAAGCTTTTACTCAAGTAGCACTAATGATCAGTTTAGAATGATCATTTTAACTGGTCGATCAACTTGACATGTCCGCACTCAATCGTCGGTAAATTTTGATTTAGAGTTCTGAATGACACGAATCCAACGCCCCTTGTTAAGCTAGCTCAATTTTCAATATTGTGACAAAATTTAAAACCGAAATAGCTATGACAAAGCCTCCAAGTAATCTAATCTATACCTAACTGCGTGATGCCATGACATCTGCTTCATTTATACACCTTTACTCAATGAGCAACAGTCATCACTTTAGAATGATCATTTCAACTAGCTGATCAACTTGACATGTACGCATTAAATCGTCTTTAACTTTTAATTTAGAGCTTAAAATGACATGAATCCAACACCCACGTTAAAATAGCTCAATATTCAATATTGTGACAATATTTGAGACTCAAAGACCTATGACGAAGCCTCTATGTAATCTAATCTATTTCAAACTGCGTGATGTCATGTATTATGCTTCATTTATAAGGCTTTACCCAAGGAACACCAATGATCAGTTTAAAATGATCATTTTAATTGGCCGATCACCTTCACATGTTTGCACTAAAACGTATATTACATTTGATTTAGAGTTCAAATGACACGAATCGAACGCCCACGTTAAGCTAACTCATTGTTCTATATTATGGCTAAATTTTAAACCAAACTAGCTACAACAAAGCCTCCAACTAATCCAATCTATCCCAAACTCCGTGATTCTATGTATTATGCTTCATTTATACGCCTTTACTCTGTAAGCACAAATGATCAGTTTAAAATGATCATTATAACTAGCATACCAAGTTGACATGTCTGAACTAAATCTTCTTTAACTTTTAATTTTTAGTTTAAATGCATTGAATCAAACGCCCACGTTAAGTTAGCTAAATATTTGATATTGTAACAATATGTGAGACAAACAGAGCTACGGAAAAGCCTCCAAGTAATCCAATCTATCCCAAAGAGCATGATGTCATGCATTACGCTTTCTATATAAGCCATTACTGAAGGAGCACCAGTGATCAGTTTAAAATGATCATTTTAACTGGCCAATCAACTTGATATGTACACTAAATCGTCCGTAACTTTTGGTTTAGAGTTTCGAATGATACAAACCCAATGTCCACGTTAAGCTAGCTCAATTTTCAATATTGTGAAAAAATTTAGGACCGAAATAGCTATGGCAAGGCCTCCTAATAATCCAATCTATCCCAAACTGCATGATGCCATGCATTATACTTCATTTATACGCCTTTACTCAGTAAACACCAATGATGTGTTTAGAATGATCATTTTAACTAGTAGATCAAGTTCACATGTCTGCACAAAATCGTGTTTAAATTGTAATTTTGAGTTCAAAATGACATGAATCCAAAGCGCACGTTATCATATTGTGACAATATTTGTGACTCAAAGAGCTTTGACAAAGCTTCCAAGTAAGCCAATATAACTTAAACTGTGTTATGCCATGCATTGCGTTTTCTTTATAAGTTTGACTCAAGAAGCACTAATGATCAGTTTAGAATGATCATTTTAACTGGGCGATCATCTTGACATGTCCACAATCAATCATCGGTAAATTTTGATTTAGAGTTCAGAATGACACGAATCTAACGTCCCTTGTTAAGCTAGCTCAATTTTCTACATTGTGTTAAAATTTAAGACAGAAATAGCTATGACAAAGCCTCCAAGTAATCCAATCTATCCCAAACTGCGTGATGCCATGCATTCTGCTTCATTTATATGCCTTTACTCAATGAGCACCAGTGATCAATTTAAAATGATCATTTTAACTAGCTGATCAACTTGACAAGTCCGCACTAAATCATCTTTAACTTTTAATTTAGAGCTCAAAATGACATGAATCCAATGCCCACATTAAAATAGCTCAATAGTCCATATTGTAACAATATTTGAGACTCAAAGAGATACGACAAAGCCTCCAATTAATCCAATCTATCCCAAACTGCGTGATGCCATGCATTATGCTTCCTTTATAAGCCTTTACCCAAGGAGCACCAATGATCAGTTTAGCATTATCATTTTAAATTGCCGATCAACGTGACATGGTCGATTAAATCGTCTTTACCTTTTAATTTTGAGTTCAAAATGACATGAATCGAACGTCCATGTTAAGTTAGCTCAATATTCCATATTGTGACTGAAAGAGTTTTGACAAAGCCTCCATGTAAACCAATATATCCTAAACTGTGTGATGCCATGCATTGCATTTTTTTATAAGCCTTTAATCAAGGAGCACTAATGATTAGTTTAGAATGATCATTTTAACTGGCCGATCAACTTGACATGTACTCACTAAATCCTTGGTAAATTTTGATTTGGAGTTCAAAATGACACAAATCCAACGCCCACATTAAGCTAGCTCAATTTTCTATATTGTGACAAAATCTAAGACCAAAATAGCTACGACAAAGCCTCTAAGTAATCAAAACTATTCCAAGGTGTGTGATGCCATGCATTATGCTTCTTTTTATAAGCCTTTACTCAAGGAGCATCAATGATAAGTTTAGAATGATCATTTTAACTAGCTGATCAACTTGACATGTCCGCACTAAATTGTCTTTAACTCTTGATTTAGATCTCAAAATGACAGCAGTCCAACGCCCATATTGTGACAACATTTGAGACTCAAAGAGCTACAAAAAAGCTTACAAGTAATCCAATGTCTCACAAACTTCGTGATGCCATACATTATGCTTCATTTATAAGCCTTTACTTAAGGAGCACCAATGATCAGTTTAGAATGATGTTTTTAAGTGGCCGATCAACTTGACATGTCCGCACTAAATCATACGTAACATTTGATTTATAGTTCAGAGTGACACGAATCCAAAGGTCAAGTTAATCTAGGTTAATTTTCCATATAGTGACACCATTTTAGATAGAAAGAGGTACGAAAAAGCCTCCAAATAATCCAATGTATCCCACACTACGTGATGCCATGCATTATGTTTCATTTATAAGCCTTTACTCAAGTAGTACCAATGATTAGTTTAGAATTATCATTTTAATTTTCCGATCAATTGGACATGTCCGCACTAAATCGTCTGCAACTTTTGATTTAGAGTTCGAAATGACATGAATCCAACGCCCACATTAAGCTAGCTCAATTTTCAATATTGTGACAAAATTTAATACCAAAATCGCTACGACAAAGTCTCCAAGTAATCCAAATTATTCCAAACTGTGTGATGCCATGCATTATGCTTCTTTTTATAGGCCTTTACTCAAGGAGCACCAATGATAAGTTTAGAGTGATAATTTTCACTAGCTGATCAACATGACATGTCCGCACTAAATTGTCTTTAACTTTTTATTTAGAACTCAAAATGACTGGAGTCCAACACCACGTTAAGCTAACTCAATTTTCCATATTGTGAGATTATTTGAGATTTAAAGAGTTATGAAAAAGCCTCCAAGTAATCAAATGTATCCCAAACTGGCGATGCCATACATTATGATTCATTTATAAGCCTTTACTTGAGGAGCACCAATGATCAGTTTTAGAATGATCATTTCAAGTTTCCGATCAACTTGATATGTCCGTAGTAAATTCTACGTAACTTTCATTTAGAGTTCAAAATGACACGAAACCAATGCTCACGTTAAGCTAGCTTAATTTTCCATATTGTGACAACATTTTAAACTGAAAGAGGTACGAAAAAGCTTCCAAGTAATGCAATGTATCCCAAACTGCGTGATGATATGCATTATGCTTCATTTATAAGCCTTTACTAAACAAGTACCAATGATTAGTTTAGAATGATCATTTTAACTGGATGATTAACTTGACATGTATGCACTAAATCGTTTATAACTTTTGATTTAGAGTTCAACATCCAACGCCCACATTAAGCTAGCTCAATTTTCTCTATTGTCACAACAACATTTGAGAATAAAAGAACTACGACAAAGCCTCTAAGCAATCCAATGTATGCCAAACTGGATGATGCCATCCATCATGCTTCATTTGTAAACCCTTTACTCAAGGAACACCAATGATCATTTTAGAGTTAAAAATGACACAAATCCAACGCCCAGGTTAAGCTAGCTCAATTTTCAATATTGTAAAAAAATTAACTCCGAAATAGCTACGACAAAGCATCCAAGTAATCAAATCTAACCAAAACTACGTGATGGCATGCATTATGCTTTGTTTATAAGCGTTTACTTAAGGAGAACCAATGATCATTTTAGAATAATCATTTTAACTATCCGATCAACTTGACATTTCCGCACTAAATCGTCCGTAACTTTGGATTTAGAGTTCGTAATGACAAGAACCCAATTCCCACGTTAAGCTAGCGCAATTTTCTATATTGAGAAAACATATGAGACGGAAAGATTACCAAAAAGCCTCCAAGTAATCCAATGTATCCCAAACTGCGTGATGGCATGCATTATGCTTCATTTATAAGCCTTTACTCACGGAGCACAATGATCAGTTTAGAATGATCATTTTAACTGGCCAACACACTTGACATGTCCGCACTAAATTCTCTGTAACTTTTGATTCAGAGTTTAGAATGACACGAATCCAACGCCCACGTTAAGCTAGCTCAGTTTTCCATATTGTGACAACATTTGAGACTGAAGGAACAACGTAAAATCCTCCAAGTAATCCAATGTATCCAAACTGCATAATGCCATACATTATGCTTCAATTATTAGCCTTTACTCAAGGAGCACCGATTATCAGTTTAGAATGATAATTTTAACTGGCCGATTAACTTAACATGTCTGCACTAACTCGTCCATAACTTTTGATTTAGAGTTCAAAAAGACACGAATCCAACACACACGTTAAACTACCTCAATTTTATATATTTTGATAGTATTTTAAGATCAAAATAGCTACGGCAAAGCCTCTAAGGAATTCAATCTATCCCAAACTATGTGATGTTATGCATTTTGCTTCTTTTATACGCCCTTACTCAATGAGCACAAATGATGAGTTTAGAATGATTATTATAACTATCTGAACTTCACATGTCTGCACTAAATCATCTTTAACTTATTATTTGGAGTTCAATATGTCATGAATTCAACGCCCACGTTAAGTTAGCTCAATTTTCCATAGTGTGATAACATTTAAGACTGAAACAGCTACGCCCACATTAAACTAGCTCAATTTTCCATATTGTGACAACATTTGAGACTGAAGGAGATACGAAAAAGCCTCCAAGTAATGCAATGCATCCCAAACTGCGTGATACCATACATTATGCTTCATTTATAAGCCTTTACTCAAGGAGCACCCATGATCAGTTTAAAATGATCATTTTAACTGGCCGATCAACTTGACATGTCGGCACTAAATCGTCCATAACTTTTGATTTAGAGTTCAGAATGACACGAATCCAACACCCATATTAGGCTAGCTCAATTTTCTCTATCATGAAAACTTTAAGATTGAAATAGTTACGACAAAGCCTCCAAGTAATCAAATCTATCCCAAACTATGTGATGTCTTGCATTATGATTCATTTATAAGCCTTTACTTAGGAGCACCAATGATCAGCTTAAAACGAACATTTTTACTAGCTGATCAACTTGACATGTCCGCACTAAAACAACTTTAACTTTTCATTTCGAGCTCAAAATGACATGCATCTAACACCCAAGTTAATCTAGCTCAATTTTCCATATTCTGACAACATTTGAGACTGAAAGAGCTACAACAAAGCCTCCAAGAAATCCAATGCATCCCAAACTACGTGACGCCATGCATTATGCTTCATTTATAAGCCTTTAATCAAAGAGCATCAATGATCAGTTTAGAATGATCATTTTAACTGGCCAATTAACTTAACATGTTTGCACTAACTCGTCCATAACTTCTGATTTAGTGTTCAAAATGACACGAATCTAACACCCACGTTAAGCTATCTCAATTTTCTATATTTTGATAGTATTTTAAGATCATAATAGCTACAACAAAGCCTTAAAGGAACTCAATCTATCCCAAACTATGTGATCTTATGCATTTTGCTTCTTTTATACGCCCATACTCAATGAGCACAAATTATCAGTTTAAAATGATCATTATAACTAGCTGAACTTTACATGTCTGCACTAAATCATCTTTAACTTTTTATTTAGAGATCAAAATGACATGAATTAAACGCCCACGTTAAGCTATCTCAATTTTCCATATTCTGACAACATTTGAGACTGAAAGAGCTACAACAAAGTCTCCAAGTAATCCAAAGTATTACAAACTGCGTGATACCATGGGTTATGCTTCATTAATAAGCTTTTACTCAAGGAGAACCAATGATAAATTTAGAATGATCTTTTTATCTGGCCGATCAATTTGACAAGTCCCCACTAAATCGCTTGTAACTTTTAATTTAGAGTTCAAAATTACACGAATCCAATGCCCACGTTAAGCTAGCTCAATTTCATATATTGTGACAAAATTTAAGACCAAAACAGCTACGACCAGGCTTCCAACTAATCCATTCTATCCCAAACTACGTTATGTCATGCGTTATGCTTAATTTATAAGCCGTTACTCAAGTAGCACCAATGATCTGTTTGGAGTGATCATTTTAACTAGCTGATCAACTTGACAATTCCACACTAGATGGTATGATTCAGAGCTCAAAATGGCACGATTTCAATGCCCATGTTAAGCATGCTCAGTTTTCCATATTATGACAAGATTTGAGATTGAAAGAGCTATGATAAAGCCTCCAAGTAATCCAATGTATCACAAAAATCGTGATACCATGCATTATGCTTCATTTATAAGCCTTTACTCACGAATCATAATTGATCAGTTTAGAATGATCATTTTAATAGGTCGATCAACTTGGCATGTCCCCATTAAATCATCTGTAACTTTTAATTTAGAGTCCAAAATGACACGAATCTAACACACACGTTAAGATAGCTCAATTTTATATGTTGTGACAAAATTCTACAACAAAGCCTACAAGTAATCTAATCTATCCCAAACTACATGATCCCATGAATTATGCCATTCTCAAGGAGCAATGATCAGTTTACTATTATCATTTTAACTATCAAATCAACCTAAGAATTCCGCACTAAATTGTCTTAACTTTTGATTTAGAGCTCAAAATGACATGAGTTCAACGTCCACGTTAAGCTAGCTCAATTTTCTGTATTGTGGCAACATTTATGGCTTAAAGAGCTACGAAAAAGCCCCCAAGTAATCCAATATATCCCAAACTGCGTGATGCCATGCATTATACTTCATTTATAAGCCTTTACTCAAGGAGCACCCATGATCAGTTTAGAAAGATCATTTTAACTGCCCGATCAACTTGAAATGTCCACACTAAATTGTCCGTAACTTTTGATTTAGAGTTCATAATGATACGAATCCAATGCCCACATTAGGCTAACTCTATTTTCTCTATCGGGAAAAAGTTCAAGACTTGGTTAGCTACGAAAAAGCCTTCAAATAATCCAATCTATCACAAACTCTGTGATGTCATGTATTATGCTTCATTTATAAGGCTTTACTTAGAAGCACCAATGATCAATTTAAAATCATCATTTTTATTAGCTGATCAAGTTGACATGTCCGCACTAAAACGGCTTTTATTTTTTATTTCGAGCTCAAAATGACATGAATCTAACACCACGTTAAGCTAGCTTAATTTTGCCTATTGTGACAACATTTGAGACTAAAAGAGCTACGGCAAAGCCTCTAAGTAATACAATGTATCACAAACTGTGTGATACCATGCATTATGCTTCATTTATAAGCGTTTACTCAAGGAGCATCAATGATCAGTTTAGAATGATCATTTTAACTGGCCAATCATCTTGACATGTTCCCACTAAATCGTCCGTAACCTTTGATGTAGAGTTCAAAATGACACGAATCCAACGCCCACGTTAAGTAAGCTTAATTTTATATATTATGACAAATTTTAAGACCAAAATAGCTACAACAAAGCCTCCAAGTAATCTAATCTATCCCAAACTGCGTGATGTCATGCATTATGCTTAATTTATAAGCCGTTACCCATGGAGCAATGATCAGTTTAGTATGATCATTTTAATTAGCTCATTAATTTAAGAATTCTGCACTAAATCGCTTTTAACTTTTGATTTAGAACTCAAAATGACATGAGTCCAACGCCCACGTTAAGCTAGCTCAATTTTCCATATTGTGACAACATTTCAGACTGAAAGAGCTACAAAAAATCCTCCAAGTAATCCAGTGTATCCCAAACAACTTGATGCCATACATTATGCATTGAACTCCCCGATCATCTTGACATTTGTGCACTAAATCGTCCATAACTTTTGATTTAGAGTTCCAAATGACACAAACCAACACCCATGTTAACCTAGCTCAATTTTATATATTGTGACAAAATTTGAAACCAAAATAGGTATGACAAAGCCTCCAAGTAATCCAATCTATCCCAAACTGCGTGATGTCATAAATTATGGTTCATTTATAAACCTTTACTCCAGGAGCATCAATGATAAGTTTAGAATGATCATTTTAACTAGATGATCAACTAGAGATGTCCACACTAAATCGTCTATAACCTTGTATTTGGAGCCAAAATAACATGAGTCTAATGCCTAGGTCAAGCTAGCTAAATTTTCCATATTGTGAGAACATTTGAGACTGAAAAAGCTATTACAAATCTTCCAAGTAATCATATGTATCCCAAACGGCATGACCCCATGCATTATTCTTTACTTATAAGCCTTTACTCAAGGAGCACAAATGATCAATTTAGCATTATCATTTTAAATAGCCAATCAAATTGACATGTCCGCACTAAATCATCCGTAAGTTTTGGTTTAGAGTTCGGAATGACACAAATCCAACGATCCTCTTAAGCCAACTCAAGTTTCTATATCGTGACAACATTGGAGACTAAAAGAGCTACAACAAGGCCTCAAAGTAATCCATTGTATCCCAAACTGCGTGATGCCATGCATTATGCTTCATTAATAAGCCTTTACTCAAGGAGCACCAATGATCAGTTTAGAATGATTATTTTAACTGGCCGATCAACTTGACATGCCGCACTAAATCGTCCGTAACTTCTGATTTAGAGTTCGAAATGACACGAATCCAATGCCACATTAAGCTGCAAGAGCAAGGAGAGAGCGATCCGATCACCTAAGGAGGGCTTTGCAGATGGAACACCACGACCAGAAATTTCCACAAAATGCTGAGAATGAAGCTCAAGGAGCTGGAGCCCAGTACCAGAATGCATGGAGAGCAAGAGGTCCAATGCACCTACAAAGGCCTCAGCGATTTATATGGACGTTTGATGAGCCACGCGTATATGAGTACCGAACTAGAATTCACCCACCCCCTGTGGAGAACAACAACTTTAAGATCAAGGCAAGCTTGATCAACATGGTGCAGGGAAGCAAGTTCCACGGTATGCCAATGGAGGATCCTCTAGATCCCTTGGACCAATTCGATAGGCTTCATGGAACTGTCAAGATCAATGGGATCTCATAGCGTGCTCTTAAGCTAAGGCTATTTCCTTTCTCTCTGGGAGACAAGGCACACAAGTGGGAGAAGAGCTTGCCACACGATGCCATAACCTAATGGGATCAATCCAAGAGAGCTTCTCTGGCAAAGTTCTTCTCAGCCTCAAGGACAGCAAGGATAAGGAATGAGATCTCCGGTTTTATGCAGCACGGTAATGAAAGCTTCTCTGAGGTATGGGAGCGTTTCAAAGGCTACAGAGCACAATGCCCCCATCATGGCTTCTCAACTGAGTCACTCCTCCGTACCCTATACAGAGGAGTACTCCCTAGAATCCGCATGCTCCTAGACACATCAAGTAATGGGAACTTCCTTGGGCAGGTAGCTGAAAGTGGAATGATATTGGTAGAGAATCTTGCTTGAAGTGATGGAAACTATGGAGAAGACTATGACAGAGACTCACGTGGGAGCAGAGGGTATGTAAATGAGCATAGAAGAGAGATGAAGGCATTGAACGAGAAGCTGGACAGAGTGCTGCAAGTGTCTCAACGAGCAGTGAACTTTGTAGGAGAGTTGGATGGGTACCGAGGAGGATATCGAGCAGTAGGGAACGAATTCCATAAAGGCCATGAGGAGATGAACAACATTGGGAGGGCCTCAGGGTATAAGAAAGGTTTCAATCAGAACAACCAAAGCCACCCAGATTTCTCCTACAGGAATACCACTGTGGAGGATCTTCAAGACTTAATGTGTCTTCCTTACAAGCCTCAATAGCAAAGCTACCAGCCCTACATGCCTCCAACTCAGGGTTTCCAGAAAGAGTACGTGCCAAGGCCCAAGTATCAGCCTCCTGTATTTCAACCCAATATGGGATACAATCAGTAGCAGCAGCTCCTTTCACTCAATGCACAACCTGCACCTAAAGCTGTCCAAGAAGATAACACGAAGGCACTATTGCAAAAGATCTTGGAAGCTCAGGGAAAGGGAGCAATAAACATGAGCAAGAATATGGCTGAGGTTAACAACATGGTAAAAATTACCTTTGGGGAGCTCAGTGCCAAGTATAAGCACCTCTCATCTCATCTTAAGGCGCTGGAAACCCAGGTTGCACATATAGCTTCCTTCTCTTCTGCACCGAAAGGTAAACTCTCTGGTAAACCTGAAGAAAACCCAAGGGAGTATTGTCAAGCTATCACACTATGAAGTGAGAAAGAGCTCCCACCTAGAGAAGGATCTGATAGGCCTGAAGAGGATGAGATCGAAACCCCTCATGTTGCTGATCCTGAAACGTTTGAAACGAAAAGCAAAGTGGATGAGGAGACACCTCCTAAGATTAGTGCTGGAACAGGAGGAGAGGAAGCAGCGCTCATACCACCCCCTTACAAGCCCAAGCTACCTTTTTCAGGAATGTTCAAGAAGCAGATTCCGATAACTTTGCCTTTCATGGACTTGGTGTTGCATTGCCCGAAGGTGAACAAGCTGTTTAAAGACGTGCTGGCTAAAAGAAGAGTCCTTGAGGAAAGGTTAGTAATGGTTAATCATGAACGTAATGCCATAATTCATAGTTCTATGCCAAAGAAATTGCAGGATCCAGGGAGCTTCACCTTCCCATGCACTCTAGGTCCCCTATTCTTCGGAAAGTGTCTTGTTGATCTTGGAGCAAGTGTGAGTTTGATGCCGCTGACAGTCTCAAAACGTCTCGGTCTTTCAAATTTCAAGAAAATGCATATCTCACTGGTTCTTGTTGACAGATCTATAAGATACCCAATAGGAGTTCTAGAAGACTTGCCATTGAAGGTCGGAAATGTAGTGGTCCTGACAGATTTTGTCGTGTTGGAGATGGATAATGATCCAACTGATCCCATAATCCTTGGGAGTCCTTTCTTTGCCACTGCTGGAGCTATCATTGACGTGAAGAAGGGGATCGTAAACCTCAACTTAGGGAAAACAAGTCTGAAGTTCAACATCATGGATTCGCTGAAGAAACCAACCATTGAAGGAAAGGTATTCTTTGTTGAAACTTTTGTATAATGGGAGGAGGACCACCTGAAGGACCTGGCCTTGGAAGACCCACTAGAGACAGCCCTCATAAGCGGAAGATGAGACTGTGCGATCATGAACGAGAAGGCCCTGGAATACAAGAAGATGCTGGACTCGCACCACACCAATAAGGGAGCAGGCTGTTTGCTGGAGATGCTAAAGGGAGGAGAGGCTGTAGAGTCATGTGAGGCTAGCAATGGTAAGTCTAGCAATGAGGACAAGTTGGGTGCGCAAAAGGCAGAAAAGGCAGACTCAAGAGCAAGATAATGTGATCTACACTTCAAGCCGAAGATGTCAAGATACAAACAGAAGAAGGAAAAACAAGCTAGGACAAGGATCATGCACGAAAGGGAAACCGGGCAACCTCCTGGACAGTCTCTGATACAAGCCTCGATTCAAGGCTTATATGCGCTTGGGCTGTTTGGAGAAGGCTAGGTGAGAAACTCGACCTTAGACTTCTTGGATAGGGGTTTTTGAGTTGGTATTTGATGGAAGGGTGAAGTGAACCACACGAGGGGTGATGAACCTCGTGATAAATCACAAACTTAGAGCTAGGAGGGCTGGTCTCAACTAGGTTCTAAGCGCACAAGTCTCTTTTGAGAGATAGCTTGTAGGAAGAAAGTTCTACTTTATTAATATCAAAAAGGTTGTCAAACTACAATGCTGGAAGGAGCCTTATTAATATGCTCGACAGCTTGACCTTCTAGGGTCGACTCAAAGAAAGAAAAGGAAAGTTTACAAAAGTGCACAAATAGAAAATGTACAAAAGTGCATAACCAAAAAAGGACATATTCCTAAAATGTAATTGACTCAAAAATGTAAACAATCTAGATCCTACCCTGCAAAACAGAAAGAGGCATATATTCGAATTGAAAACTTACCTTTCTTACCTCACGGGCAAGAAATGGAAGGTGGCCGTCCTTGTGGCATGCACGCGCCTTGCTCCTAGTCTTCGACTTGGAGTAGGGTTACGAATCTTTGGGCCCTGACCTCTCTTGCCACTAAAGCCCAAGTCTCTAAAGTCCCTTGCATTGTTGAGAAGCCTTTGGACTCTTCTTTGCATTTCTGGCCACTGTCCTTAGTCGATCTTCCTCTAGTAGCTTGTCGACCTATAAGCTGAACTTGTGGAAGAGTGCTCTTGATCTGCTCCTTGTCATTGCTCCTGGTGGCACCACTGGTGTAGAGACTTCCTCTAGATGCATGTCCTGAAGCTGGTAGCTTATCTGGTCCGAGTCTCCTTGTGTAGAAGTTGAAATGTTCGTGTACTCGGTTGGATCGGCTGTACCGGCTGGACTGTGAGAGGTACTGGCCGGAATGCCTTCTGGACCGGCCATGTTGATCCCAGAGTCGGCGGCGTCACCAATGGGACCGGCGGTGTCATCCACGTCGCCACCAGTTGTGCCGGAGGTTTAACATAGTGAGAGATAAGTAGAGGGGAGGGGGAGACTGACGGTCACATTTGCATCATTTTGCATTGTACATATATTTATGCATTGAAAAGCACAAAACATAAATAAAAAACTCAAAACACCAAAAAAACTTTCGTCATGCATTTACACTCCATGTGTTAGGATTGAGTCTATAAGCATATAGGATTTCGTTGTATTTTCATATGGACCATGGTTATACTGCCTCAACTAAGTTACAATTAGGACTAAGATTGAAACCCTTTTCTAGGAGTACTATAATGCTTGCACAATTTCGAAACGTGGGAATCTTGTATTGTGCCACAACCTATTAGGTAGATCATTCTCGGGAATTGAAATGTGTCTATTTTCTGACAAAATTTAATAATAAAATGGCTACAACAAAGCCTCCTAGTAATCCAATCTATCCAAAACTATGGGATGCCATGCATTACGCTTCATTTATTAGCCATTACTTAAGGAGCACCAATGATCAGTTTAAAATGATCATTTTAACTAATTGATCAAAACATGTCCACACTGAAACGTCTTTAACTTTAGATTCAAAATGACATGAGTCCAACGCCCGTGTTTAGCTAGCCAAATTTTCCATATTGTGACAACATTTCAAATTGAAAGAGCTACGAAAAAGCCTCCAATTAATCTAATGTATCCCAAACTACGTGATGCCATGCATAATGTTTCATTTATTAGCCTTTACTCATGGAGCACCAATGAGCAGTTTATAATGATCATTTTAACTGGCAGATCAACTTGACATGTCCGCACTAAATCGCCTGTAACTTTTGATTTATAATTCAGAATGACATGAATCCAACACCCACATTAAGCTAGCTCAATTTATTATAGGTGTGACAAAATTTAACAACAAAATAGTTACAAAAAAGTTTCCAAGTAATCCAATGTATCCCAACCTGCATGATGCCAATCATTATGCTTCATTTATAATCCTTTACTCAATGAACACCAATGATATATTAAGAATAATCATTTTAACTTTCCGATCAACTTGACATGTCTGCACCAAGTCATCTGTAACTTTTGATTTAGAGTTCAGAATAACACGAATCCAATGCCCACACTAAGCCTCCAAATTTTGACAAAATTAAATACTGAAATAGATACGACAAACTCTCCAAGTAATCCAAACTATCCCAAAATGCATGATGCCATGAATTATACTTCATATTTAAGCCTTTACTAAAGGAGAACCAATGATCAGTTTAGAATTATAATTTTAACTAGGTGATCAACTTGACAAGTCTGCAGTAAATTGGCTTTAAGTTTTAATTTAGAGCTCAAAATGATATGAGTCCAACGCCTACATCAAGCTAGCTCAATTTTTCATATTGTGACAACTTTTGAGACTGAAAGAGCTACGTAAAATCATTCAAGTAATCCAATGTATCCCAAACTATGTGATGCACGCATCCTGCTTCATTTATAAGCCTTTACTAAAGGAGCACTAATGATCAGTTCCGAATGATCATTTTAACCAGATGAGCATCTTGATATGTCCGCACTAAATCTTCTTTAATTTTGCTTTAGAGCTCAAAATGACTTGAACCAACCGCCCACGTTAAGATAGCTCAATTTTTAATATTCTAACAATATGTGAAACTGAATTAGTTACGAAAAATCCTCCAAGTAATCCAATGTATCCAAAACTGCATGATCCATGCATAATGATTCATTTATAAGCCTTTACTCAAGGAACACCAATGATTAGTTTAGAAAGATCATTTTAATTGTCCAATCAACTTGACATGTCTGTAGTACTTTGTCTCTAACTTTTGATTTAGAGATAAAATGACACGAATCCAACGGCCACGTTAAGCTAGCTCAAAATGACATGATTCCAACGCCCAAGTAAGCTAGCTAAAGTTTCCGTATTGTGACAAAATTATAGACCGAAATAGCTACGACAAAGACGTGATGCCATGCTTTATGCTTCATTTATAAGCTTTTACTCAAGGAGCATTAATGATGAGCTTAGAATGATCATTTTAACTAGCTGATCAACTTGACCTGTCCATACTAACTCTTCTTTAACTCTTGATTTAGAGCTAAAAAAATGACATGAACAAACCTCCCACGTTAAGATAGCTCAATTTTCTATATTCTAACAATATGTGAGACTAAAATAGTTATGACAAAGCCTACAAGTAGTCCAATGTATCCAAAACTGCATGATCCCATGCATAATGCTTAATTTATAAGCCTTTACTCAAGTAACACCAATGATCAGTTTAGAAAGATCATTTTAGTTGTCCAATGGACTTGACATGTCCATACTAATTTGTCTGTAACTTTTGATATAGAGTTTAAAATGACACGAATCCCACGCCCACGTTAAGGTAGCTCAATTTTATATATTCTGAAAAAGTTTACACTGTAATAGCTACGACAATAATCCAATCTATCCCAAACTATGTGATGTCCTGCATTATTCGTCATTTATTAGCCTTTACTCAAGGAGTACCAATGATCAGTGTAGAATGATCACTTTAACTAACTGATCAAATTCCATGTCCGCACTAAATCGCCTTTAACTTTTGATTTAGAGCTCAAAATGACATGAGTCCAATGCCCAAGTTAAGCTAGCTGAATTTTCTGTATTGTAGCATAATTATAGACTGAAATAGCTACGCCAAAGCCTCCAAGTAATCCAATCTATACCAAACAAAGTGATGCCATGCATTATTCTTCATTTATAAGCCTTTACTCGAGGTGGGCCAATGATGAGTTTAGAATGATCATTTTAACTAGCTGATCATCTTGACCTGTCCGAACTAAATTTTCTTTAACATTTGATTTAGAGCTCATCAAAATGACATGAACCAACCGCACACGTAAAGATATACAGTAGGTTTTTGCGTACGTTGACTCACTTGATTCACAACAAAACACAAGTCTAGTCATGTGAGGGTGAGGTAGATCAGCTTCCCAACTAGTCTTACTGAGAAGCATCCTTAAATAACTAATCAGCTTTCTCCCTCTTTCCGTTGACCTTGTAGCCATCTTCAAGAAGAGTTTTGGGCGGTTTAGCCCCAAGCTTTCCTGTTTCTGTCAACAAATAAAGAGCATACTTTCTTTGGGATAGAAAGAGCCCTTCCTGAGATCGACACACTTCAATACCCAAGAAGTACTTCAATTCTCCAAGATCCTTGATGTCAAATGATCTGTTTAAGAAGGCTTTTGTGGACTAAATTCCTTCCTTATCATCTCCAATGATATTAAGGTCATCCACATAAACCAAGACCACCACAATTCCTTATCATCCTAGGACCTTTGCCTCCATGGTGGATATCAAGGCAAACCTCCTTGATAGTGCATCGGCTACCACATTGTCTTAGTCCTTCTTGTACTTGATGACGTACGGGAAGGTCTCTATGAACTCCATCCACCTGGCATGTCTCCTCTTGAGATTGGTTTGCCCTCTGAGGTGTTTGAGAGTTTCGTGATCAGTGTGGATCACAAACTCCTTGGACAGCAAGTAATGCTGCCAAGTCTCCAATGCTCGGACAAGGGCATAAAGCTCCTTGTCATAAGTGGGGTAGTTCAGTGAGGCACCACCTAGCTTCTCACTGAAGTATGCCACTGGCCTCCCTCCTTGGGTTAGCACTGCTCCTATGCCTATTCCAGAGGCATCACACTCCAGTTCAAACGTCTTGTTGAAGTCGGGCAGGACTAGCACTGGTGCATGTGTAAGGCTGTCCTTCAAGGCCTGGAATGCCTTTTCCTGAGCTTCTCCCCAGCTGAATCCCACGTTCTTCTTCACTACTGCCGTGAATGGTGAGGCAATACTGCTGAAGTTGGGCACGAATCTCTTGTAGAAGCTGGCCAGTCCGTGGAAGCTCCTCACTTGGTTGATGTTGCTTGGTGTTGGCCATTCTTGTATGGCTCAAATCTTCTCTTCATCAACCTGTAGGTCCTGTGAACTTACAACAAAACCTAAGAAGACAAGTTTATCAGTACAAAAGATGCACTTCTTGAGATTGGCATAAAGCTCTTCTTGTCGAAGGGTTTTAAGCACCAACTCAAGATGTGTGAGGTCATCCCTTAAGCATTTACTATAAACTAATATGTCCTTGAAATAAACTACAACGAACTTACTGATGTATGCCCTAAGAACTTGGTTCATAAGGCGCATGAAGGTGCTAGGGGCATTAGTCAAGCCGAACGGCATGACTGGCCACTCGTAGAGCCCTTGCTTTGTCTTGAAAGCAGTCTTCCATTCATCACCCTTCCTTCATCCTGACCTGGTGGTACCCACTTTTGAGGTCTATCTTGGAGAAGACCGTGGCTCGCTCCACTCAGCTCATCTAGCATGTCATCCAGCCGTGGTATCGGATGCCGGTACTTGACTGTGATGTTGTTGATTGCTCGGCAGTCCACGCACATTCGCCAAGTCCCATCCTTCTTGGACGCTAGTAGCACTGGTACGACACATGGACTGAGGCTCTCTCGAACATAGCCTTTCTCCAGTAGCTCCTTGACTTGCTTCTCAAGCTCCTTGGACTCCTCTGGACTCATCCGGTAGGCTGGCCGGTTGGGCAGGGCTGCTCCGGGCAGTAGGTCAATCTGGTGTTCTATGCCACGTAAAGGAGGCAAGCCTGCGGGTATCTCCTCTGGGAACACATCCTGGAACTTGTTGAGGAGAGTTGCTATTTCAGGAGGTAGCTCTACCTGTTCCTGTTCTATACTCTAAATTTCTTTGAAGACCATTAGTAACATTAAATCCTTTGAAGCTAAAGCTCTCCGGACATGGCTTGGTTGAATAAGAAAATTAGACTTGATAAGTTTCTTTTCCTTACTCATTTGGAGTTGTAGCTCGTGTACCTGGGCAGGTGTAAGAGGAGCTAGGCTGACCTTTCTTTTGTCATGCAAAAAAGTGTAGAGATTGGTTCGGCCATCATGCCTGGTCTTTTTGTCAAACTGCCATGGCCTTCCTAGCAGAAGATGGCCAGCTTGCATGGGCACCACGTCGCACACAACTTGGTCTTGGTACTTGCCCACACTGAATGGCACAGTGACTTGCTCATGGATCTTGAGCTCCACTTTGTCATCGAGCCATCTCAGCCTATATGGTCGAGGATGCCTTGTCTTCTCTAAACCTAGCTTATCAACCATGTACGCACTAGCAACGTTAGTGCAATAACCACCATCTATGATGAGGTTACATACCTTGCCCTTGATGGTGCAACGGCTGTGGAATATGTTCTCCCTTTGGATGGCCTCTGAAGGATCCACCATTGCACTGAGGATGCGTCTAGTGACCAGCACTTCCCCCACATCAGGGTACTCAATGTCACCGTATTCTCCTTCTGGTTCATAGTCCTCTTCATCTTTGGACTCATACTCTCCAGCCTCCGTAATCAGCATGACCTGGTTGTTTGGGCACTCCCTGGAGATGTGTCCACGACCCCTACACTTGAAAAAAGTGATGTCACGTGATCTTTTAGGGTTAGAGGACTTCTAGGCTCTCTCTGGTCACGGGTTGGCTCAGGAGGCTTGCTCTTGAACCTTGACTTGATCTCTATGCTCTTGCCCTTGTCTACGGGCTTAGGAATGTTGCTTGGTGCCCAAGGAGTCTTAGGCTTGCTGCGGATGTCTTGGCTCTTACGCTTAATGTGCTGCTCAGCCTGGACAGATAGGTGGAACAAATCCTTGAAGTCATTGTAGATTTGCCTTTCCACCTTGCGGCTGATCCTCTCTTGCAGTCCATCCAAGAATTGTGCCATCAACGCTTCTTCATCATCATTGAGCTCCAGCCTGTTCCTTAGCTTCTCGAACTCTTCATAATACTCCTCTACTGATCTGGTGTCCTGCTTAAGAGTACGAAAATGACGTTGTAAGTCGCTATGAAAGTAAGGTGGAACAAACCTTTGTCGCATGATATCTTTCATGTCGACCCATGAGTCTACGGGTCTTAATCTCTTCCTCCTTCGGTCAGAAACTTCACGATCCCACTAGAAGAGGGCATTGTACGTGAGTTGTGCTACTGCCATTGAAACTCTCCTAGGCCCTGGTTGGTTGTAATGATCGAAGATATGATCCATTCTTCTCTCCCAATCTAGGTAGGCCTCGGGGTCTACTTTTCCTGCAAAACTCGGAGGTGTTAGCTTAACATCAGGATGAGTTACCCGGTTGTAGGCATGTTCATCTCCATCCTCATGATCTCTAGGAGGCATCCTAGGTCTCTCGTGATGTCCATATGGCTTGAAGCCATCACCTTCTGCCTCTGGTTGCCGTGGAGGTCCTCTCGGCCCAGGGTGATGGTCATGAGGCTGCACGTCCTCATCTCCTTCTGGCTGGGGTTCCTCCTGTTCATGCCGTGTCCAAGGTGCTCAGGACCCTCAGCATGGTCTTGCTCAGCTCTCACGTGCCTTATGGCCTGGAATCTCACAGGCCTCTCCACGTGCTCCAATCTCTCGCCTATTGATGCGAGTTGCGTTTGGAGGGTGGTGAACATGGCCATCATGGCTTCGGCTGCTTCTCTATTCTCTCCTGCCATTGCGTACTACAAAGAAAGAAGACAAGTTATGCTGCTCCTAAATTGATTAGGAGGGTTTTCTTTTATAGAGGGATTCGAAAAAATGCAAAAAAGGAAAATCTGAGAAATGGAAAATTCGAAAATATGGAGATTTGAAAAAAAATGGAAACTTTCTTGATAACTATTGCTAGCTGTCCAATTCAAATTTTTTTAGTATTTTTCCTATTTTTCTTTTTCTTTTCTTTTAATTTAACTTAAAATAATGGAAATATGATTCTAACAAAAAGAAAAATCGAAAATTGTAATGCAAGAATGATTCTAGAACCTAGTGATGCACGTAGGAACTAGATGCATTCGGTTTGAACTTAGATGTTATTTTTTTGATTTTCTTGAATGAAACTTAAGCTAATGCAAGAACTAAAAACAAACAAGTTAAAGGATAGAAACAACCTGGTTTAGGAGCTTTAAGCTCTGATACCAAAATGATACAAGCCTCGATTCAAGGCTTGGATGCGTGTGGGCTGTTTCGAGAAGGTTATGTGAGAAACTCGACTTAGACTTCTTGGATAGGGGCTTTTAGTTTGGTATGAGTGGAAGGGTAAAGTGAACCACACGAGGGGTGATGAACCTCGTGATAAATCACAAACTTAGAGCTAGGAGGGCTGGTCTCAACTAGGTTCTAAGCACACAAGTCTCTTTGAGAGAAAAACTTGTAGAAGAAAATTCGCACTTTATTAATATCAAAAAGGTTGTCGAACTACAATGCTGGAAGGAGCCTTATTAATATGCTCGACAGCTTGACTTTCTAGGGTTGACTCAAAGAAAGAAAAGGAAAGTTTACAAAAGTGCATAAATGGAAAATGTACAAAAGTGCATAACCGAAAAAGGACCTATTCCTAAAATGTCTTTGACTTAAAAATGTAAACAATCTAGATCATACCCTGCAAAACAGAAAGAGGCATATATTCGAATTGAAAACTTACCTTTCTTACCTCACGGCCAAGAAATGGAAGGTGGCCGTCCTTGTGGAATGCACGCGCCTTGCTCCTAGTCTTCGACTTGGAGTAGGGTTAGGAATCTTTGGGCCCTGACCTCTCTTGCCACTAAAGCCCACGTCTCTGAAGTCCCTTGCATTGTTGAGATGCCTTTGGACTATTCTTTGCACTTCTGGCCCACTGTCCTTAGTCGATCTTCCTCTAGGAGCTTGTCGACCCATAAGCTGAACTTGTGGAAGAGTGCCTTGATCTGCTCCTTGTCATTGCTCCTGGTGGCACCACTGGTGTAGAGACTTCCTCTAGATGCATGTCCTGAAGCTGGTAGCTTATCTGGTCCGAGTATCCTTGTGTAGATGTTGAAATGCCCGTGTACTCCGCTGGATCGTTTGTACCGGCTGGACTGTGCGAGGTACTGGCCGGAATGCCTTCTGGACCGGCCAAGTTGATCCCGGAGTCGGCGGCATCACCAACGGGACCGGAAGTGTCATCCACGTCGCCACCAGTAGGGCCGGAGGTTTGGGCCTCTCCGCCGGCAATGCTGATCAGTCCGGTCCTGTTGGTCGAGGGTCCGGCGGTGCCGCTTGGGCCGGCAGACGTGCCAAATGGCCCGGCTGTCTCGGGCAAGCTTCCCGGTCGGCCAGTCTGTTCTCCTGGCCGGCCATACGACCTGATGTCCCCATCAGAACCCAAGGCAAAGCCTCATTAAAAATCATATTAAGGAAAACCACTTGGGACAAAACCTTAATAAGGGAAAAAGAGTGTGTTGCTCTTGGATTAGGGGACTATTGATCATGGATGTGATAAATCAACAAGCCCAATTTTGCTAAAGATGTTCTTGCAAACTTTGAGACTTGCTGCCTTTGTGAAGATGTCAGCTAGTTGGTCTTCACTCCTTGTATAACATGGCAGAATGGTTCCATGTTGAAATTTCTCCCTAACCTTATGACAATCGATCTCTATGTGCTTGGTCCTCTCGTGAAACACTGATTTTGAAGCTATGTGAATGGCTGCCTGATTATCACAATGGAAGGTACTTGGCGTTGCTTGTTCAATACCAAAGTCTTTCAGGAGCGCTTTGATCCAAATTACTTCACTTGTTAGCTTCCTCATAGCCCTATATTCTGATTCAACACTAGAACATGATACCACCTTCGTCTTCTTAGTCTTCCAAGTGACTAAGTTCCCACCAATGAAGGTGTGATACCCAGTGATTTATTTCCCATCCACCCTATCACCAGCCCAATCCTCATCACAATACCCGACAATGTCAGTGATCCCATTCTTGCCCATCCATATGCCTTGACCAGGAGATCCTTTGATGTATCTAAGGATCCTTTTTACCATGCTCCAATGATATACAGTAGGTTTTTGCATATGTTGACTCACTTGATTCACAACAAAACACAAGTCTGGTCGTGTGAGGGTGAGGTAGATCAGTTTCCCAACTAGTCTTCTATACTCATCAGCTTTCTCCCTCTTTCTGTTGACCTTGTAGCCATTTTCAAGAGGAGTTTTGGGCGGTTTAGCCCCAAGCTTTCCCGTTTCGGTCAACAAATCAAGAGCACACTTTCTTTGGGATAGAAAGAGCCCTTCCTGAGACCGACACACTTCAATACCCAAGAACTACTTCAACTCTCCAATATTCTTGATGTCAAATGGTCTGTTTAAGAAGGCCTTTGTGGACTAAATTCCTTCCTTATCATCTCCTGTGATGATAAGGTCATCCACATAAACAAAGACCGCCACAATTCCTTCGGGGTTTTGACGAGTGAACAAAGTATATCTGAATGGGATTTTTTGAACCCATTGTCAGTAAGTGTGGAGCTTAATTTGTGATACCAGGCCCTTTGTGAATGCGTTAACCCATATATTTCCTTCCTAACACTACAAGAAAACAGCGTATTTCCGACGGCCGTATCCGTCGGAAATACGTCGGTAAAACGGTTTCTCGACTACTTTCCGATGAAAATAGTCCGTTGGGACTATTTCGTCGGAAATGCGCCTCCGTTGGGAAGTTATCGAGACTTTCCGACGGATTGGCGATTAAGTGTGCCATCGGAAACTTCCGACGGATGTTCGATGACATCTTTCCGTCGGAAATAACCAACGGATCTGCGATGGTCCGGATCCATCGGTAATCGCCGACGAATTTTCGAGGGCATTTTCCGATGACTTGTACCGTTGGAAATATTTTCCGATGATATTTCCCAACGGTTTATAACCGTCGGGATGTAGCAACACATTTTCGACAGCTTGTTCCGTCGGGAATTTCCGACGACAGTAGCCGTCGGAAACACCAAATAATTGAAAAAATAAAAAATTTATTTTTTTAATATTTATATTTTAAAAATATTTAATTATTTAATTAAATATTTTAAAAATATAAATATTAAAAAACTAATTTTTTATTTTTTATTTTAATATTTAAATTAATATTATTAAAAATAATCATACAATTAATAAAAATAATATTATAAATATAAATATTATTAAACATTTATTTTAAATTACAAATTACAAAGGAGGAGCAGGAGGAGAAGGAGGAGAAAAAAAGTCATCAGGCAATTTATTTTTTATCATTTCTATTTTCATGGACGCTATTTCTTCTTTTAACTGTTCATTTTCCTCGTTTCTAACTGCAGATGTTGCGCCACCGGTATCTCCAACTCTCCCGAGTCCTGGATGACGACCATTTGAAAATGGTACTTCCTGTAAAAATAAAAACTATTATTAAAAAATTTAATGAAAATTATTATAATATTAAATATATATTTTTAAAAAAAAACTTACATCAAGAACGAGACGGTTAATCTCAGAACGCGGCAATTCAGCGACCGAAGATGAAGAACCAACTTGAGATTGCTGGGTTAGAATATCACTTTTTTTCTTTTTTACTTTTTCGATGATCTCACTAACGAGACCATCTTGGATACGACCAGTCTTTTTATTCGTGTGGACGGCCTCGAGAAGTTGCAAGTGATCTGGAGGCGCTCCAATTTCTTGTGCCTAAAAATAAAAAAATTCTAAATTAATAATTTAAAACTTTTAAATAATAATAAATAATTAATCTAATAATTAATTTACCAATTGATCGGCTCGTCTGAGAAAACTAGTCGATCCGGCATTGTCAATATAAATGCCTTTGCCTCCTCGGTCGCTCTTCCGGTTTCCCGAATTAGTTTTCGAGATGACCTCAGCAGTGGAAGATTCCCAATAACGAATAAAGTCGTTCTAAACCGACTCATTCAACCCTCTTGGTTTATCTTTTCCCTTTTTCCATTTTTGTTTCCATTCGATCATGTGGCGGGAAAATTGTACTGCAGCCTCTTTTTCAAAAGCGTCTTCCACCAATTTTGTGTTCATGGGATCCCATGTAAATTCTTGCTGCGAAATTTTAATATATATTACTAAAAAATATTATTAAAAAACATTTAAAATAATTATATATTTAAAATTTAAATAACGTACCGCAAACGTCCTGAACCAAATATGACGTTCTTCATATGGAATATCTCGAAATTTGGTATATGGTTTATTCAAAAGAGAATGAAGCATCTTTAATATAGATTTGCTTATTCCATTGTTTGAAATACCAAACCTACGAATTTTTATTACAATAGTATTAAAATAATTATTTTAAATATAATTATAGAATAGTATTAAAATAATTATTTTAAATATAATTATAGAAAATTTAATTTACCATGTCGAGTTTTCTTGACGTCTCGGATCGAGAAATGTGAGAAGTTCACGACCAGGCTGCTGAACCAATTCTTCAATTGTCATTGGTCGGAAAGAATCATTTGCAGATTCTGGAACTTGAGTTGGTATAAAACTCGGAGTCGATGACTCAACACGTCTTTGGTAATCTTGATACGACCTATAATTTTTTAATATTTATAATATTTTTATAAAAAAGTAATTTTAATAATATTTAAATAAAAGTTGATTTTTAAAAACCTTGAAACTTTGTCAATTAACCAGTATTCAGTTAAGAAACCAAGCAACAAGAAAATGATGTTGTGATCAAACATCTCAAGCAGACGCCTATTTGCATACCCTAAAAATCAATTTATTTATGTATAGATCATTCCCGTTAAACAGCAACAGTTATGATGTGATAATATAATAAATTTTAAAATAACAGATGAGCATCATGTACCATACTTTCGTTTTCTTTTATCTTCCTTTTTCAATAAAGATTTTCTATTGATTGATTTAAAAGACGATTTACTTCTGATTTAGTATCTTGTTTTGTTCTTCAAAGAAATTATTGATGTAAAGAAACTAACCGTGTTCATGTTGTAAGGAAAAGACAGATTCCAAAGCCTATTAGTGATAAAATGATTATGGTTCTATGCGTTTATAACTATTTGTCGACAAAAAACTATGAAAAGATTTTCAAAACTAGGAACTTTCCTATCAAAAACATAAAATTCAAATCAAGAATTGACTTTAAGTTCGTACATAAAAAACTATTGAATCCGAATTGGCTGAGAAAGTTGAGAACTATTCATATAGCCATATAACATTGGTGCATGATTTGTAAGATATTGTGCACATTGATTCATAATACCGTACATACAAACTTTGCCCTTTTATTGATTTAATTATACGGCTACACCTGCAACCTTTATTCAATTTTGTGATCATCGACAAGCAAAGTACCTTCTAATAACTACAAGAAAACTAACTCCTTACAACAAATTTTCTAACAAATTATTTCATCTTAATAGAAATCTAAAGTTATTTTTTTATGAAAAATTTACATGATTTGCGGCGACGTACGGCGGAAGAGGATGAGATCCGAAGGAGAGAACCGTGAAAAAGGAAGAAGAAGAAGAAACGGCCGTAGGTTATATTAGATATTTCCGACGGCGATTTCCGTCGGGCATCCATCGGATATGTAATAAATATTTTCGCCAAATCCCGCGTTGGGAATTATGTTTCCCGGGTAAAATTTTAAGCCATCGGAAATCCATCGGAGTTCCGTCGATGAAATTAAAACCTGTGCATGATCGACAAATAGTTTGCACACGTTGCAATTGATGGTATTCCGACGGATTTCTGACGGAAGTACAAATGCCGTCGGTAATCCGTCGGTTACGTATATCTACGAAAATATTTATATATTATTTAAAAGTTTTGTTACTACCGACAGATTTCCGACGGAAGTACGAAAGCCATCGGAAAGCCATCGGTAACATATTTATATATTATGAAAACGTTTCTGTTCATTCCGACAGATTGCCGACGGAGTTACAAAAGCCATCCGAAAGCCGTCGCTATTTTTATCAATATTTCAAAAAATATGTGATGACACGAATCTAACGCGCATGTTAAGATAGTTCAATTTTCTATATTGTGACAAAATTTGAGACCGGAATACAAATGGAAAAAGCTTCCAAGTAGTCCAATTTATCACAAATTGCGTGATATCATGCATTACGATTCATTTCTAAGCCTTTCCTCAAAGAGCACGAATGATCAGTTTAAAATGATTATTTTAACCAGCTTATCAACTCAACATGTTCGCACTAAATCGTGTTTAACTTTTGAATTAGAGTTCAAAATGACATGAGTCCAACACCCACGTCAATCTAGCTCAATTTCCCATATTGTGACAACATTGGAGACTCAAAGAGGTATTACAAAGCAACCAAGTAATCCAATGTATCCCAAATTGCGTGATGCCAAGCCTTATGCTTCATTTATAATCCTTTACTCAATGAGCACCAATGATAAGTTCAGAATGATCATTTTAACTGGCTGGTCAACTTGACATGTCTGCACTAAATTGCTTCTAACTTTTAATTGAGAGTTCAGAACGACACGAATCTAACGTCCATGTTAAGCTAGCACAATTTTCTATATTGTGACAATATTTGAGACTGAAAGAGCTACGACAAAGCCTCCAAGTAATCCAATATACTCAAAACTGCGTGATGTCGTGCATTATGCATAATTTATAACCTTTACTTACGGAGCACAATGATCTGTTTAGAATGATCATTTTAACTAGCCGATCAACTTGACATGTCTGCACTAAATCATCAGTAACTTTTTATTTAAAGTTCCAAATGACACGAATCCAACGCCCACTTTAATCTAGCTCAATTTTCTATATTGTGATAAAATTTAAGATCAAAATAGCTACGAGAAAGGCTCCTTGTAATGAAACTATCCCAAACTACGTGATGCCATTCATTATGCTTCGTTTATTAGCGTTTACTCAAGGAGCATCAATCATCAGTTTAGAATTATCATTCGAACTAGGTTATCAAGTTGACATGTCCGCACTCATTCAACTTTAACTTTTGATTTAAATCTCAAAATGACATGAGTCCAACGCCCACGCCAAGCTAGCTCAATTTTTCCACATTATGACAACATTTGATACTGAAAGAGCTACAACAAACCCTCCAAGTAATCCAATGTTTCCCAAACTATGTGATGCCATGCATTATGATTCATTTATAAGCCTTCACGCAAAGAAAACTAATGATCAGTTTAGAATGATCGTTTTAATTGCCGATCAACTAGACATGTCCGCAGTAAATCGTCCGTAACTTTTGATTTAGAGTTCAAAATGACACGACTCCAACGCCCACATTAAGCTAGCTCAATTTTCTATATTGTTACAAAATTTAAGAGCGAAGTAGCTATGACAGAGCATCCTAGTAGGTCCCATCTATCGCGAACTACGTGATGCCATGCATTATGCTTCATTTACTAGCCTTTACTCAGGTAGGACCGATGATCAGTTTAGAATGATCATTTTAACTAACTGATGAACTTACAAGTCTGCACTAAATCGTCTTTAACATTTGATTTAGAGCTCAAAATGACATGAGTCAAACACGCACGTTAAGCTAGCTAAATTTTCCATTTTGTAACAATATTTAAGACTGAAAGAGTTACAAAAAATCCTCCAAGTAATCCAATGTATCCCAAACTGCATGATGCAATGCATTATGCTTCATTTTTATGCCTTTACTCAAGGAGCACCGATGATCAATTTAGAGTGATAATTTTAACTGGGTGACCCACTTGAAATGACTCCACTAAATCGTCACTAACCTTTGATTTTGAGTTCAGAATGACATGAATGCAACGCCCACGTTAAGCTAGCTCAATTTTCTATATTGTGACAAAATTTAAGATCGAAATAGCTACGACAAAGCTTCCTCGTAATCCAATCTACCCCAAACTACGTGATGCAATGCACTATGCTTCATTTATTAGCCTTTGCTCAAGGAGCACCAATGATCAGTGTAGAATGATCGTTTCAACTGACTGATCAACTTGACATGTCTGCACTAAATCATCTTTAACTTTTGATTTAGAGCTCAAAATGACATGAGTCTAATGCCTATGCCAAGCTACCTCAATTTTCCATATTGTGACAACAATTGAGGCTGAAAGAGCTACAACAAAGCCTCGAAGTAATCCAATGTATCCCAAACTATGTGATGCCACGCATTATGCTTCATTTATAAGCCTTTACTCAAGGAGCACTAATTATCAGTTTAGAATGATCGTTTTAATTGGGCAATAACCTTGACATGTCCGCAGTAAATCGTTCGTAACTTTTGATTTAGAGTTCTAAAATGACATGAATCCGACACCCATTTTAAGCTAGCTCAAATTTCTATACTGTGATAAAATTTAACACCGAAATAGATACGAAAAAGCCTTCAAGTAATCCAATCTATCTCAAACTGCGTGATGCCATGCATTATGTTTCATTTATAAGCCTTTACTCAAGGAGCACCAATATTTAGTTTAGTCATTTTAACTCTCCAATCAACTTGACATGTATGCACTAAATCTTCTATAACTTTTGATTTAGAGTTCAAAATGACACGAATCCAATACACATGTTAAGCTAGCTCAATTTTCTATATTGTGACAAAAATTAAGACCGAAATAGCAACGAGAAAGCTTCCAACTAGTCCAATCTATACCAAACTACGGGATGTCATGCATTATGCTTCATTTATTAGCTTTTGCTCAATGAGCACCAATGATCAGTTTAGAATGATCATTTTAACTTGCTGATCAACTTGACATGTCCGCACTAAATCGTCTTTAAGTTTTGATTTAGAGCTCAAAATGACATGAGTTCAACATCCATGACAAGCTAGTTCAATTTTCCATATTGTGACAACATTTGACTCAAGAAGCACCAATGATGAGTTTAAATTGTGACAACATCCAAACTGCATGATGCCATGCATTATACTTCATTTTTAAGCTATTACTCAAGAAGCACCAATGATGAGTTTAGAATGATCATTTCAACCTGCTGATCAACTTGACATGTCTGCACTAAATCATCCGTAACTTTTGATTTAGATCTCAGAATGTCACAGACCCAATGCCAACGCAAAGCTAGCTCAATTTTCTATATTATGACAAACTTTAACACTGAAATAGCTGCAAAAAGCCTCCAGGAATCCAATCTATCCCAAACTGTATGATGCCATGCATTATGCTTCTGTTATAAGCCGTTACGCAAGGAGCACAGATGACCAATTTAGAATGATCATTTTAATTAGCTGATCAACTTGACATGTCCGCACTAAATCGTATTTAACTTTTGATTTAGAGCCCAAAATGACATGAACGCAACGCCCACGTTAAGCTAGCTCAATTTTCCATATTCTGACAAGATTTGAGACGGAAAGAGTTACGACAAAAGCCTCCAAGTAATCCAATGTATCCCAAACTGCGTGATGCCATGGATTATGCTTGATTTATAAGCCTTTACTCAAAGAGCAATGATTAGTTTAGTCATTTTTACTTTCCTATCAACTTGACATGTTTGCACTAAATCTTCTGTAACTTTTGATTTAGAATTCAAATTGACACGAATCCAACGCCCATGTTAAGCTAGCTCGATTTTCTATATTGTGAAAAAATTTAACACCAAAATGAGCAACGACAAAGCCTCCAAGTAGTCCAATCTATCCCAAACTGTGTGATGCCATGTATTATGCTTCAATATAAGCCATTACTCAAGGAACATAATTGTTCAGTTTAGAATAATCATTTTAACTACCTGATCAATTTCACCCGTCCTCACTAAATCGTCTTTAATTTTTTATTTAAAATTCAAAATGACACGAATCCAATGCCCATGTCAAGCTAGCTCAATTTTCCTTATGGCGACAACATTTGAGATTGAAAGAGATATTACAAAACCACCAAGTAATCCAATGTATCCCAAACTCCGTGATGCAATGCATTATGCTTCATATATAAGCCTTTACTCAAGGAGCACGAATGATCAGTTAGAATTATCATTTTAACTGGCCGGTCAACTTGACATTTCTTCACTAAATTGCCCGTAACTTTTGATATAGTGTTCAGAATGATACAAATCTAACACCGCCCAAGTTAATCTAGCAAAATTTTCTGAATTGTGACAATATTTGAGACTGAAAGAGCTACAAAAAATCCTCGAAGTAATCCATTGTATCCCAAACTGCTTGATGCTATGCATTCTACTTCATTTATAAGCATTTACCCAAGGATCATCAATGATCATTTTAGAATGATCATTTTAACAGTCCAAAAACTTGTACTCTCTGCACTAAATCGTATATAACTTTTGATTTATAGTTCAAAATGACTCGAATCCAGCGCCCACGTTAAACTAGCTCAATTTCCTATATTGTGACAAAATTTAAGACCTTTATAGCAACGACAAAGCCTCTAAGTAATCCAATATATCCCAAACTACGTGATGCAATGTATAATGCTTCATTTATTAGCCTTTACTCAAGGGAGCACCAATTATCAGCTTAGAATTGTTCATTTTAGTTGGCTGATCAACTTGACATGTCCGGACTAAATCATCCTTAACTTTTGATTTAGAGCTCAAAATGACATGAGTCCAACGCCTAAATTAAGCTAGCTCAATTTTCCATATCGTAATAACATTTGAGACTGAAAGAGGAACTACAAAGCCTCTTAGTAATCCAATGTATCCCAAAATGCGTGATCCCATGCATTATACTTCATTTATAAGCCTTTACTCAATGAGCACCAATAATCAGTTTAGGATGACCATATTAACTGGCCGCTGAACTTGACATGTCTGCACTAAAGCACTAAAGAATGACACGAGTCCAACGGTCGCGTTAAACTAGATCAATTTGCTATATTGTGACAACATTTGAGACTGGAATAGTTTTGAAACAGCCTCCAAGTAATCAAATGTATCCCAAACAGCGTGATGACATGCATTGTGCTTCATTTATAAGTGTTTACTCAAGGATCACCATTGATCAGTTTAGAATGATCATTTTAACTAGCTGATCAACCTCACATGTCAGTTTAACCAGACAACATTTGAGACCGAAATAACAACAACAAAGCCTCCAAGTAATACAATGTATCCCAAACTGTGTGATGCCATACATTATGCTTCATTTATAAGCCTTTAATCAAGGAGCACGAATGATCGGTTTAGAATGATCATTTTAACTTGCCGATCAACTTCCATGTCCACACTAAATTGTCTTTAAATTTTGATTTAGCACTCAAAATGACAGGAATCCAACACCCACGTATAGCTAAGCTCAATTTTCCATGATTGATACAAATTTTAACACTGAAAAAGCTACGAAAAAGTCTCCAAGTAATCCAATGTATCCTAAAATGTGTGATGTCATGCATTATTCTTCATTTATAAACGTTTACTCAAGGAGCAAGCAATTATCAGTTTAGAATGATCATTTAAACTAGCTGGTCATCTTGACATGTCCGCACTAATTCGTATTTAACTTTTGATTCAGAACTCAAAATGACATGAACCCAATGCCCACTTAAGCTAGCTCAATTTTCCATATTTTCTAACAACATTTGAGACTGAAATAGTTACGACAAAGCCTCCAAGTAATCCAATGAATCCCAAACTGCGCGATGCCATGCATTATGCTTCTTTTATAAACCTTTAGTAAAGGAGCACCAATGATCAATTTAGCCATTTTGACTGTCCGATCAACTATTGATTTAGAGCTCAAAATGACACGAATCCAACGCCCATGTTAAGCCAACTCAATTTTCTACACTGTGACAAAATTTAAGACCAAAATACCTACGACAAAGCCTCCAAGTAATCCAATATATCCCAAAATGCGCAATGCCATGCATTATCATTCATTTTTAAGCCTTTACTCAAGGAGCACCAATGATCAGTTTGGAATGATCATTCTAACTGTCCGATAAATTTGAAATGTTTGCACTAAATAGTACCTAACTATTGATTTAGACTTCAAAATGACACGAATCCAGTGCCCACGTTAAGCTAGCTCAATTTTCTATATTGTAATAAAGTTTAGGACCGAAATAGCTACGACAAAGCCTCCAAGTAATCCAATCTATCTCAAAATGTGTGATGCCATGCATTATGCTTCATTTATAAGCCTTTACTCAAGGAGCACCAATGATCAGTTTAAAATGATCATTTTAACTAGCTGAATAACTTGACATGTCCGTACTAAAATGTCTTTAACTTTTGATTTTGAACTCAAAATGACATGAGTCCAACACACACGTTAACCTAGCTCAATTTTCGATATTCTGACAACACTTGAGACTGAAAGAGTTATGACAAAGCTGCCAAGTAATCCAATGTATCCCGAACTACGTGATTCCATATTCTGATCGCTCTCTCCTTTGCATAAGCTACCTCAGTTTTCCATATTCTGACAACATTTGAGATTGAAAGAGCTACTAATACTCACAAAGTAATCTAATGTACCCCAAACAACGTGATGCCATGCATTATACTTCATTTATAAGCCTTTACTCGTGTAGCACCAACGATATGTTAAGAACGATCATTTTAACAGGCCGATAAAATTGACAGGTCTACATTAAATTGTCCATAATTTTTGATTTAAAGCTCAAAATGACATGAGTCCAACGCCCTCAAATTGACATGATTTAAAACTTTTGATCTATGCGTTATGCTTCATTTATAAACCTTTACTCAATGAGCACCAATGATCAGTTTAGAATGATTTAACTGGCCGATAAACTTGAAATGTCCGCACTAAATCGTCCGTAACTTTTTATTTAAAGTTCAAAATGACACGAATCCAACGCACACGTTAACCTGGCTCAATTTTCTATATTGTGACAACATTTGAGATTGAAAGAGCTAGAAAAAGCCTCCAAGTAATAAAATATATCCCAAACGGCGTGATGCTATGCATTATGCTTCATTTATAAGCTTTTACTCCAGGACCACCAATGATCCGTTTAGAATGATTATTTTGACTTTCTGATCAACTTGACATGTTCACACTAAATCATCTGTAAGTTTTCACTTAGAATTCAAAATGACACGAATCTAACGCCCACGTTAAGCTACCTCAATTTTCCATATTATAACAACATTTAATACTGAAGAGCTACAAAAAAGCCTACAAACAATCCTATGTATCCCGAACTGCGTGATTCCATACATTATACTACAAGTATTAGCCTTTACTCAAGGAGCACGAATATTCAGTTTGGAGTGATCATTCTAACTGGCCGATAAACTTGAAATGCCCGAACTAAATCATCTGTAACTTTTTATTTAGAGTTCAAAATGACACAAATACAATGCTCACGTTAAACTATCTCAATTTTATATATTGTGACAACATTTGAGATTGAAAGAGCTACAAAAAGCCTATAAGTAATTCATTCTATCCCAAACTGGGTGATGCCATGCATTATGTTTCTTTTATAAGCCTTTACTCAAGGAGCACGAATGATCAGTTTAGAGAAATGAATTTAACATGCCGATAAACTTGAAATGTCGGCAGTAAATCGACTGTAACTTTTTATTTAGAGTTCAAAATGACACGAATCCAATGTGCACGTTAAGTTAGCTCGATTTTTTGTATTGTGACACGATTTGGGATCAAAAGAGCTATGACGAAGCCTCCAAGTAATCCAACGTAACCCAAATGGCGTGATGCCATGCAGTATGCTTCATTTATAAGCCCCAAGGAGCACCAATGATCAATTAAGAATGATCATTTTATCTTTCCGATCAAATTGACATTTCCACACTAAATCGTCCGTAACTTTTGATTTAGAGTTCAAAATGACCTAAATGCAATGCCCACGTCAAGCTAGCTCAATTTTCAATATGGAGACAAAATTTGAGACTAAAAGAGCTAAGACAAAGCCTCCAACTAATCCAATGTAACCCAAACTGCATGATGCCATCCGTTATTCTTCATCTATAACCCTTTACTCAAGGAGCACCAGTGATCAGTTTAGAATGATCACTTTAACTAGCCGATCAAATTGACATGTACGCACTAAATCGTCTCTAACTTTTGATTTAGAGTTTGAAATGACACAAATCTAACACCCAGGTTAAGCTAGCTCAAGTTTCAATATTGTGACAAAATTTATGTTCGAAATAGTAACGAAAAAACCTCCAAGTAGTCCAATCTATCCCAAATTGCATGATGCCATGCATTATGCTTCATTTATAAGCCTTTACTCAAGGAGCACCAACGATAACTTTATAATGATCATTTTAACTGGACAATCAACTTGACTAGCCGCACTAAATCGTCTTTAACTTTTGATTTAGAGCTCAAAAAGACATGAGTCCAATGTCCATGTTAACTTAGCTCAATTTTCCATATTGTGACAAGATTTGAGACAGAACGAGCTATGAAAAAGCCTCCAAGTAATCCAATGTATCCTAAATTTTATGATGCCATGGATTATGCTTCATTTATAAGCCTTAACTTAAGGAGAACCAACGATCAGTTTAGAATGATCATTTTAACTAGCCGATCAATTTGACATGTCCGCACTAAATCGTCCGTAACTTTTGATATATAATTCAGAAATGACACGAACCCAATGCCCATGTTAATCTAGCTCAATTTTCCACATTGAGACAACATTTGACACTGAAAGAGATACAGAAAAGCCTCAAAGTAATCCAATGTATCTCAAACTGCGTGATTCCATGCATTATGTTTCATTTATAAGGCTTTACTCAAGGAGAACAAATGATCAGTTTAGAATGATCATTTCAACTGGCCGATCAACTTGACATGTCCGAACAAAATTGTCTGTAACTTTTGATTTAAAGTTCAAAATGACACGAATCCAATTCCCACGTTAAGCTAGCTCAATTTTCTATATTGTGAAAACATTTGAAACTCAAAAAGCTACAACAACGCCTGCAAATAATCCAATGTATCCCTAACTGCGTGATGCCATGCATTATGCTTCATTTATATGCCTTTACTCAAGGAGTACAAATGATATGTTTAGAATGATCATTTTAACTGGACGATCAACTTGATATGTCCGCACTAAATTGTCTGTAACTTTTGATTTAAAGTTCAGAATGAAAAGAATCCAACACCCACGTTAAGCTAGGTCAATTTTCTATATTGTGACAACATTTGAGTCTAAAAGAGCTAAGACAAAGCCTCCAAGTATTCCAATGTATCCCAAACTGCGTGATGCCATCCATTATGTCTCATTTATAACCGTTTACTCAAGGAGCACCATTTATCAGTTTAGAATGATCATTTTAACTCGCCGATCAACTGGACATGTCCACACTAAATCGTCCGTATTTTTTTTATTTAGAGTTCAAAATGACACAAATACAATGCCCACGTTAAACTAGCTTAATTTTCAATATTGTGACAAAATTTAATTCCGAAATAGTTACGGAAAGCCTCAAAGTAATCCAATCTAGCCCAAACTGCATGATGCCATGCATTATGCTTCATTTATAAGCCTTTACTTAAGGAGAACCAATGATCAGTTTAGAATGATAATTTTAACTAACCAATAACCTTGACATGTACGCACTAAATCGTCCGTAACTTTTAATTTAGAGTTCAAAATGACACGAATCCAACGCCCACTTTAAGATAGCTCAATTTTCTATTTTGTGAAAGCATTTGAGACTGAATGAGGTACGAAAAAGCCTCCAGTAATCCAATGTATCCCAAACTACATGATGCAATGCATAATGCTTCATTTATAAGCCTTTACTCAAGGAGCACCAATGATCAGTTTAGAACGATCATTTTAACTGGCCGATCAACATGACATGTGCGCACTAACTTCACAGTAACTTTTGACTTAAAGTTCATAAGGACACGAATCCAACCTGCACGTTAAGGTAGCTAAATTTTCCATATTGTGACAACATCTAAGACTGAAAGAGCTACCAAAAAGCCTACAAGTAATCCAATATTTGCCAAATTGCGTGATGCGATGCATTATGATTCATTTATAATCTTTTACTTAAGGAGCACCAATGATCAATTTAGAATGATCATTTTGACTGGCCGATCAACTTGACATGTCCGCACTAAATTGTCCATAACTTTTGTTTTAAAGTTCAAAATGACACGAATCCAACTCCCACGTTAGGCTAGCTAAATTTTCGATATTGTGACTACATTTGAGACTGAAAGTATCCAATGTATCAAAAAATGTGTGATGCCATGCATTATGGTTCATTTATAAGACTTTACTCAAGAAGAACCGTGATTAGTTTAGAATGATCATTTTAACTGGCCGATTAAATTGACATGTCCGCACTAAATTGTCCGTAACTTTTGATTTAGAGTTTAAAATGACTAGAATCCAACTCACACATCAAGCTAACTCAATTTTTCTATATTGTGACAAAATTTAATACCGAAATAGCTACGACGAAGCCTCCAAGTAATCCAAACTATTCCAAACTGCGTGATGCCATGCATAATGCTTCTTTTATAAGCCTTTACTCAAGGAGCACCAATGATAAGTTTAGAATGATCGTTTAAACTAGCTGATCAACTTGACATGTCCGCATTAAATCATCTTTAACTTTTGATTTAGAGCTCAAAATGATATGAGTTCAATGCGCACGTTAAGCTAGCTCAATTTTCCATATTGTGACAACATTTGACACAAAAAGAGTTACGAAATAGACTCCAAGTAATCCAATGCATCCCAAACTACGTGATTTCATAAGTTATGTTTCATTTATAAGCCTTTACTTAAGGAGCACCAAGGATCAATTTAGAATTATCATTTTAACTAGCCAATGAACTTAACATTTCTGCACTAAATCATCCGTCACTTTTGATTTAGAGTTCAGAATGACACGAATCCAACACCCATGTTAATATAGCTGAATTTTAAACATTGTGACAACATTTGTTACTAGAAGAGTTATGACAAAGCCTCCAAGTAATCCAATGTATCCCAACATGCTTGATGCCATGTATTATGTTTCAGTTATAAACCTTTGCTCAAGGAGCACCAATAATCAGTTTAGAATGATCATTTTAACTGGCCGATCAACTTGACATGTGCGAACTAAATCGTCCGTAACTTTTGATTGAGAGTTTGAAATGACAACTATCCAACGCCCACGTTAGGCTATGTCAATCTTCAATATTGTTACAAAATTTAGGACCAAAACAGCTACGAGAAAGCCTCCAAGCAGTCCAAACTATTCCATACTGTGTGATGCCATGCATTATGCTTCTTTTAAAAGCCATTCCTCAAGTAGAACCAATGATAAGTTTAGAATGATCATTTTAACTAGCTGATCAACATGACATGTCCGCACTAAACAGTCATTAACTTTTTATTTAGAGTTCAAAATGACAAGAGTCCAAACCCACGTTAAGCTAGCTCAAATTTCTATATTGTGACAAAATTTGAGACTGAAAGAGTTACAAAAAAGCCTCCAACTAATCCAATGTATCCCAAACTAGGTGACGCCATGCATTATGCTTCATTTATATGCCTTTAATTAAGGAGAACCAATGATCAGTTTAGAAGGATTATTTCAATTGGCCGATCAACTTTACATGACCGCATTAAATCGTCCGTAATTTTTGATCTAGAGTTTTGAATGACACGAATCTAACACCCAAGTTAAGCTAGCTCAATTTTCCATATTGTAACATTATTTGAGACTGAAAAAATTACGAAAAAGCCTCCAAGTAATCCAATCTATCCCAAAACGCATGATGCTATGCATTATGCTTCATTTATAAGTCTTTACTCAAGGAGCACCAATGATTAGTTTAGATTGATAATTTTAATAGGACAATCAACTTGACATGTACGCACTAAATCATCCGTAACTTTTGATTTAGAGTACATAATGACACGAATACGACGCCCACGTTAAGCTTGCTCAATTTTCTATATTTTGGCAACATTTGAAACTGAATGAGCTACGACAAAGCCTCCAAGTAATCCAGTGTATCCCAAACTGCTTGATGCCATGAATTATGCTTCATTGATAAGCTTTTACTCAAGGAGCACCAATCATCAGTTTAGAATGATCATTTTAATTGGCTGATAAACTTGACATGTCCGCACTAAATCGTGCATAACTTTTATATAGGGTTCAGAATGACACGAATCCAGCAGCCCGTTAAGCTAGCTCAATTTTCTATATTATTACAAAAATTGGGATTGAAAGATCTATGACAATGCATCCAAGTAATCCAATTTATCCCAACATGCGTGTTGCCATGCATTATGTTTTATTTATAAGCCTTTACTCAAGGAGCACCAATGATCAGTTAGAAAGATCATTTTAGCTGGCCGATCAACTTGACATGTAAGTACTAAATCATCCGTGACTTTTGATTTGGAGTTCAAAACGACACAAATCCAACACTTACTTTAAGCTAGCTCAATATTCTATATTGTAATAAAATTTAAGACTGAAATAGCTATGAGAGAGCCTCCAAGTAATCCAATCTATACCAAACTGCGTGATGCCATGCATTATGCTTCATTTACAAGCCTTTACTCAAGGAGCACCAATGATAAGTTTAGAATGATCATTTTTACTAGCTGATCAACTTTACATGATCGCACTAAGTCGTCTTTAACTTTTGATTTAGAGCTCAAAATAACATGAGTCCAACGCCCACGTTAAACTAGCCTTATTTTCCATATTGTGACAAAATTAGAGACTGAAGAGTTACGAAAAAGCCACCACGTAATCCAATGTATCACAAATTGCGTGATGTCATGCATTATGCTTCATTTATAACCCTTCACTTAAGGCACCAATAAAAAATTTAGAATGATCATTTTAACTAGCCGATCAACTTGACGTGTCTGCACCAAATCGTTCATAACGTTTGATTTAGAGTTAAGAATGTTAGTAATCCAACGCCCAAGTTAAGCTACTTAAATTTTCCATATTGTGACAATATTTGAGATTAAAAGAACAACGAAAAAGCCTCCAAGTAATCCAATGTATCCCAAACTGCGTGATACCAGGCATAATGTTTCATTTATAAACCTTTACTTAAAGAGCACCAATGATTAGTTTAGAATGACCAATTTAACAGGCCGATCAACCTGACATCTCCGCATTAAATCGGCAGTAAATTTTTATTTAGAGTTCAAAATGACACGAACCAATGGCACATTAACCTAGCTCAATTTTCTATATTGTGAAAACATTTTAGACTGAAAGAGCTATGACAAAGTCTCCAAGTAATCCAATGTATCCCAAACTACGTTTTGCCATGCATTATGCTTCATTTATAATCCTTTACTCAAGGACTACAGATGAGCTTAGAATGATCATTTTAACAGGCCGGGTAACTTGATATGTCCAAATTAAATCGGTCGTGACTTTTGATTTAGAGTTCAGAATGATACGAATACAACACCCACGTTAAGGTAGTTCAATTTTTTATATTTTGCGACATTTGATACTGAAAGAGCTACGAAAAAGCCTCCAAGTAATCCAATGTATCCCTGATTGCGTGATGTCATTCATTATGCTTCTTTTATATGCCTTTACTTAAGAAGCACCAATGATCAGTTTAGAATGATCATTCTAACAGGCCGATCAACTTGACATGTTCGCACTAAATCTTCTGTAACTTTTGATTTGGAGTTAAAAATGACACAAATCCAACACCTATGTTAAGCTAGCTCAATATTCTATATTGTGATAAAATTTAAGATTGAAATAGCTATGAGAAAGCCTTTAAGTAATCCAATCTATTCCAATTTGCGTAATACAATGCATTATGCTTCATTTATAAGCCTTTACTCAAGGAGCACCAATGATAAGTTTAGAATAATCATTTTTACTAGAAGATCGGCTTTACATGTCCGCACTAAGTCGTCTTTAACTTTTGATTTAGAGCTCCAAATGACATGAGTCCAACACCCACATTAAAGTAGCTCAATTTTCCATGTTGTGAAAAAATTATAAACTGAAAAAGTTACAAAAAAGCCTCCAAATAATACAATGTATCCCAAACTGCGTGATGTCAAAAATTATGCTTTCTTTATAAGCCTTTACTTAAGAAGCACCAATGAACAATTTAGAATGATCGTTTTAACTGGCCGATCAACTTGACGTGTCACACTAAATCGTCAATAACATTTGATTTAGAGTTCGGAATGATAGGAATCCAATGCCCACGTTAACTTAGCTAATTTTTCCATAATTTGACAACATTTGAGATTGAAAAAACTACGAAAAAGCTTCCAAGTAATCCAATGTATCTCAAACTCCGTGATGCTATGCATAATACTTCATTTATAAGCCTTTACTCATGGAGCACCAATGACCAGTTTAGAATGACTAATTTTACGGGCCGATCTACCTGACATGTACGCACTAAATTGTTAGTAACATTTGATTTGTATTTCAAAATGACAAGAACCAAAGCCCACGTTAACCTAGCTCAATTTTCTATATTGTGACAATATTTGAGACTGAAAGAGCTACGATAAAGCCTCTAAGTAATCCAATGTATCCCAAACAGTGTGATGCCATGCATTATGCTTCATTTATAAGGCTTTACTCAAGGAGCACTAGCGATAAGTTTAGAATGATCATTTTAACTGGTCGATCAAGTTGACATGTCCATACTAAATCGTCCGTCACTTTTAATTTAGAGTTTGGAGTGAATGGAATCCAACGCCCACGTTAAGCTAGCTAAATTTTCCATATTGTGCAACATCTGAGATTGAAAGAACTACGAAAAAGCCTCCAAGTAATCCAATGTATCCCAAACTCCGTGATGGCATGCATTAAAGTTCATTTATAAGCCTTTACTCAAGGAGCACCAATGACCAGTTTAGAATGACCAATTTAACTTGCCGATCAACCTTACATGTCCGCACTAAATTGTTAGTATCTTTTGATTTAGAGTTCAAAATGACACGAACCAATGTCCACGTTAACCTAGCTCAATTTTCTATATTGTGACAACATTTGAGACTGAAAGCGCTACGACAAAGCCTCCAAGTAATCCAATCTATCACAAACTGCGTGATGCCATGCATTATACTTCATTTATACACATTTACTCAATGACCACCAATTATCAGTTTAGAATTATCATTTTAACTGGTCGATCAACTTGACAGGTCCGCACTAGATCATCCATAAATTTTGATTTAGAGTTTTTAACGACACGAATCCAACGCCAATGTTAAGCTAGCTATAGTTTCCATATTGTGACAATATTTGAGATTGAATGAACTACAAAAAAGCCTCCATGTAATTCAATGTATCCGAAATTACGTGATGCCATGCCTTATACTTCATTTATAAGCCTTTGCTGAAGGAGCATCAATGATCAGTTTAGAATGACCAATTTAACTGGCCAATCAATATGACATGTCTGTAATAAATCATTAGTAACTTTCGATTTAGAGTTCAAAATGACAAGAACCAATGCCCACGTTAGCCTAGCTCAATTTTCTATATTGTTACAATAGTTGAGACTAAAAGAGCTACGATGAAGCCTCCAAGTATTCCAATCTATTCCAAACTTAGTGATACAATGCATTATGCTTCTTTTATAAGCCTTTACTCAAGGAGCACCAATGATAAGTTTGGAACGATCATTTTTACCAGCTGATCAACTTTTCATGTTTGCATTAAATAGTCTTTAACTTTTGAATTAGAGCTCAAAGTGACATGAGTCCAACGCCTAGTTAAGCTAGCTCAATTTTTCGTATTGTGACAACATTTGAAAATGAAAGAGTTACGAAAAACCCTCCAAGTAATCCAATGTATCCTAAACTGCGTGATGTCATGCATTATGCTTTGTTTATAAGCCTTTACTCAAGGAGCACCAATGATCAGTTTAGAATGATTATTTTATCAGGCCGATCAATTTGACATGTCCGCAATAAATCGTCCGTAACTTTTGATTTAGACTTTAGAATGACACTAATCCACGCCCACGTTAAGCGACCGCAATTTTCTATATTTTGACAACATTTGAGATTAAAATAACTACGACAAATCCTCCAAGTAATCTAATGTATCCCAAATTATGTGATGCCATGCATTATGCTTCATTTATAAGCCTTTTCTTAAGGAGCACCAATGATCACTTTAACTACCGATCAACTTGACATGTATACACTAAATTATCCGCACCTTTTGATTTAGTGGTCAAAATGACACAAATCCAACACCCACGCTAAGCTACCTCAATTTTCAATATTGTGACAAAATTTAAGTTCGAAATAGCTACAATAAAGCATTCAAGTAATCCAATCTATCCGAAATTGTGTGGTGTCCTGCATTATGCTTTATTTATAAGCCTTTACTCAAGGAGAACCAATGATAAGTTTAAAATGATCATTTTAACTGGCCGATCAACTTGACATGTATGCACTAAATCATTCATAACTTTTGATTTAGAGTTCCAAACAACATGAATCAAATGCTCATGTAAAGCTACCTCAAGTTTCCATATTGTGACAACATTTGAGACTTATAGAGCTAAGAAAATGCCTTGAATTAATCTAATGTATCCCAAACTGATTGATGACATGCATTACACTTCATTTAGAAGCTTTTGCTCAAGGAGCACCAATGATCAGTCAAGAATGATAATTTTATTTAGCTGATCAACTTGACATGCCCGTACTAACTCGTCCGTAACTTTTGATTTAGAGTTTACAATGATATGAATCCACGCCCACGTCAAGCTAGCTCAATGTTTTATATTGTGACAACATTTGAAACAGAAAGAGCTGTGACAAAGCCTCCAAGTAATCCAGTATATGCCAAACTGCGTGATGCCATACATTATACTTCATTTATTAGCCTTTACTCAAGGAGCACCAATGATTAGTTTAGAATGATCATTTTAATTGGCGATCAACTTGACATCTCCACACTAAATCGTCCGTAACTTTTGATTTAGAGTTCGGAATGACAGGAATCCAACGCACACATTAAGCTAGCTAAGTTTTCCATATTGTGACAACATTTGAGATTTCAAGAACAACGAAAAAGACTACAAGTAATCCAATGTATCCCAAACTCCGTGATCCCATGCATTATACTTTATTTATAAGCTTTTACTCAAGGAGCACCTATGCCCAGTTTAGAATGCCCAATTTAACTGGCCGATTAACCTGATATGTATGCACTAAATCGTCAGTAAATTTTGATTTAGAGTTAAAAATGACACGAACCAATGCCCACATTAACCTACCTCAATTTTCTATATTGTGACAACATTTGAGACTGAAAGACCTACAACAAAGCCTCCAGGTAATCCAATGTATCCCAAACTACGTGATGCCATGCATTATACTTCATTTATAAGGCTTTATTCAAGGAGAACCAGGGATAAGTTTAGAATGATCATTTTAACTTTTCGATCAACTTGACATATACGCACTAAATCCTCCGTAACTTTTGATTTAGTTCAAAATGACATGATTATAATTTCCATGTTACGCTAGCTCCATTTTCCATACTAGGACAACATTTTAGAATTAAAGAGCTACGAAAAAGCGTGCAAGTAGTCCAATGTACCCCAAACTGCGTGATGCCATGCATTATGTTTCATCTATTAGCCCTTACTCAAAGAGTACCAATGATCAGTTTAGAAAGATCATTTTAGCTGGGCAATCTACTTGACATATACGCACTAAATCATCTGTAACTTTTGATTTGGAGTTCAAAATGACACAAATCCAACACTGACCTTAAGCTAGATCAATATTCTCTATTGTAACAAAATTTAAGACCGCAACAGCTATGAGAAAGCCTACAAGTAATCAAATTTATTCCAAACTGCTTGAAGCCATTCATCATGCTTCATTTACAAGCCTTTACTCAAGGCGCACCAATGATAAGTGTATAATGATCATTTTAACTAGCTGATCAATTTTACATATCTGGACTAAGTCGTATTTAACTTAAGATTTAGAGCTCAAAATGACATGAATACAACACCCACGTTAAACTAGCCCAATTTTCCATATTGTGACAAAATTAGAGACTAAAAGAGTTATGAAAAAACCTCCAAGTAATTAAATGTATCCCAAATTGCGTGATGTCATGCATTATACTTCATTTATGTGCCCAAGATCAACCACAAAGATGCTATCTTTGTAGTGGTGGACCAATTTTCCAAGATGGCACATTTCATCCCATGTGCCAATGTTAATAATGCCACGCAAATAGCCGAGATGTTCTTCAGGGAGATAGTACGGCTTCATGGAATGCCAAGGACCATCGTGTCAGACAGAGACACCAAATTTCTCAGCCACTTCTGGAAGACCCTCTAGAGGAAGCTAGGCACGAAGCTGCTCTTCTCTACCACCTGCCATCCTCAAACCGATGGCCAAACTGAAGTAGTCAACCGAACATTGTCGACTCTTGTCAGGATCACACTAGGGAAGAACCTCAAAACATGGGTAGAGTGCCTGCAATTCATAGAGTTTGCGTACAACCGAGCAGCGCATTCAGCCACAAAGAAGACCCCGTTTGAAGTGGTCTACAACTTCAACCCTTAAACACCTTTGGTGCAAACACCACTGCCACCAGCAGAGATGACCAACCTCAATGGAGCATCTAAGGAAAAGTTCATAAAGAAGATACACCGGAAGCTAGCAGAGAACTTGGAGAAGAGGACCGGGCAGTACGTGACTCACGCCAACAAGGGGAGAAGAGAGATGATTTTCCAACCAGGCGATTGGGTGTGGCTACACCTATGGCAAGAGAGGTTCCCCAACCTAAGGAGCTCCAAGCTGGCCCCAACAGGAGATGGACCATTCAGAGTGCTGGAGAGGATCAACAACAGCGCCTACCGGATCGAGCTTCCAGGTGAGTTTAATGTGTCTAACACATTCACTGTGACTGATTTAGCTCCTTTCCTTGCAGATGAGCCAGTTTTGAGGTCAAAATCTACTGAAGGCGGAGGGGATGATGAGGGCATCAGATCGTCTGGCCGGCCAGAAGACCAGGATGGCCGACCAGAATGCTTGCCCGAGACAGCCGAGCCATTTGGCGCATCTACCGGCCCAAGCGGTACCGCCGGCCCTATGACCAGCCGGGCCGGGCCGATCAACATTTCCGGCGGAGAGGCCCAAACCTCTGGGCCAACTGGCGGCGACGTGGATGACACCGCCGGCCCAACTGGTGACTCTGCCAGCTCAGGGATCAATCTGGCCGGCTCCGATGACAACTCGGCCAGCTCCTCGCACAGTCCAGCCGATCCATCCGATTGCACCACCATTTCCACATCTACACAAGGGGACTCAGATCAGATAAGTTACCAGCTGCAAGGCATGAACCTGGATGAAGTTTCTACACTAGTGGTGCCACCAGGAGCCATGACAAGGAGCAGAACAAGGGCACTCTTCCACAAGTTCAGTTTGTGGGTAGACAAGCTCCTAGAAGATAATCGACAAGGAGCATTGGGCCAAGAGTACAAGGAAGAGTCCAAGGAAGAGTCCAAGGAAGAGTCCAAGGGCATCTCAACATTGCAAAGGACTCCAGAGACTTGGGATTTCGTGGCAAAAGAGGTCAGGACCCAACAATTCATAACCCTACTCCAAGTCGAAGACTAGGAGCTAGGCGCGTGCATGCCACAAGGTCAGCCACCTTCCATTTCTTGGCCGAACGGTAAGGATGGTAAGTTTTCATTTGTATACTTGCCTTTTCTATTTTGCATTGTAGGAATTAGAAGTTTTACATTTTTGAGTCAAGAACAATTTATGTAGTTGTCTTTTTTTGGTTATTTCATTTTTGTAATTTTCCTTGTGCACTTTTGTAAGTTTTCCATTTTTCTTTTGAGTCGACCCTAGAAGGTCAAGGCTGCCGAGCATATTAATAAGGCTTCTTCAGCATTGTAGTTCGACAAATTTTTGATATTAATAAAGATAGAACTTTCTTCCTTTGAGTTTTCTCTAAAACTTGTGCGCTTAGAACCCTAGTCGAGACCAGCCCTCCTTGCTTCTAAGTTGTGATTTATCCCGAGGTTCATCACCACTCGTGTGGTTCACTTCACCCCTGCATCCAATACTCATCAGAAAACCACTATCCAGAAGTCTAAGGTCGAGTTTTTCACCTAATCTTCTCCAAGCATCCCATGCGTGTTACGGCCTTGATTCAAGGCTTGTATCAACCAATGATCAGTTTCGAATGATCATTTTAACTGGCCGATCAACTTGACATGGCTGCACTAAATCGTCTGTAACTTTTGATTTAAAGCTCAAAATGACACGAATACCACACCCTCGTTCAGCTATCTTAATTTTCTATATTGTGACAAATTTAACACCGAAAGAGATACGATAAAGCCTCCAAATAATCTAATCTATTTCAAACAGCGTGATGCAAGGCATTCTGCTTCTTTTATAAGCCTTTACTCAAGAAGAACCAATGATCAGTTTAGAATAATCATTTTAGATGGCTGATCAACTTGACATGTCCACACTAAATCGTCCATATCTTTTGATTTATAGTTCAAAATGACAATAATCCAACACCCACGATAAGGTACCCAAATTGTCAATATTTTTACAAAAGTTAAGTCTTCAATAGCTACGACTAAACGTTCAAGTAATCCAATCTATCCCACACTACGTGATGTCATGCATTATGCTGTATTTATAAGCCTTTATTCAAAAAGCACCAATGATAAGTTTATAATGATCATTTTAACTGGCCGATAAACTTAACATGTCTGAACTAAATCGTCCGTAAAATTTTATTAAGAGTTGAGAATGGCATGAATCAAACGCCCAAGTAACCTAGCTCAATTTCTTATATTGTGACAAAATTTAATACCAAAATAGCCACTACAAATCCTCGAAGTAATCCTATCTATCCTAAACTACGTGATGTCATGCATTATGCTTCATTTATACGCCTTTACTCGAGAATCAACAATGATAAGTTTAGAATGATCATTTTAACTGGCAGATCAATTTGACATGTCTGCACTTAAATCGTCTGTAACTTTTGATATAGAGTTTGAAATGACACGAATCCAACGCCCACGTTAAGCTAGCTCAATTTTCTATATATAACATAATTTAAGACCAAAATAGCTATGAAAAACCCTCCAAGTAATCCAAACTATTCCAAACTGCGTGATGCCACGCATTATGCTTCTTTTATAAGTGTTTACTCAAGGAGCACTAACGGTAACTTTGAAATGATCAATTTATCTAAATGATCAACTTGACATGTCCGCATTAAATTGTCTTTAGCTTCTCATTTAGAGCTCAAAATGTCATGAGTCCAACGCCCACATTAAGGTACCTCAATTTTCCATATTGTCACAACGTTTGAGACTGAAAGGGTAATGAAAAAGCCTCCAAGTAATCCAATATATCCCAAAGTGCGTGATACCATGCACTATGCTTCATTTATATGCCTTTACTCAAGGAGCACCAGTGATCAGTTTAGAATGATCATTTTAACTGGCCGATCAACTTGACATGTTTGCACAAAATCGTCCGTAACTTTTGATTTGAAGCTCAAAATAACCCGAATCCAACGCCCACGTTAAGCTAGCTCAATTTTCTATATTGTGACAATATTTAACACTGAAAGAGCTACCACAAAGCCTCTAGGTAATCCAATCTATTCCAAACTGTGTGATGCAATGCATTATGCTTCATTTATAACACTTTAATTAAGGCGTAAAAGTAATAGGTTTAGAATGATTATTTTAACTGGCCATTCAACTTGACACGTCCAGACTAAATTGTCCGCAACCTTTGATTTAGAGTTCAACATATTACAAAATTAACAGCCATGTTAAGCTATCGAAATTTTTGATATTGTGACAAAATTTACTTTCGAAATAGCTACGACAAAGCCTTCTAGTAATCCAATGTATCCAAAACTGTGTGATGCCATGCATTATGCTTCATTTATAGGCCTTTACTCAAGACGCACCAATGATCACTTTAGAATGATCATTTTAACTGGTCGATCAACTTGTCATGTCTGCCTAAATCGTCCGTAACTTTTGATTTGAAGCTCGGAATGACACGAATCCAACATGCACGTTAAGCTAGCTCAATTTTCTATATCATGACAAAATTTAACAACAAAATAGCTACGACAAAGCCTCCAAGTATTCCAATCTATTCCATACTATGTGATGCAATGCATTATGCTTCATTTATAAGCCTTTATTCAAGGAGGACCAATAAGAAGTTTAGAATGATTATTTTAACTGGCCGATCAACTATACACGTCCACACTAAATCGTCCGTAACTTTTTTTTGGAGTTCAAAATGATATAAATCCAATGCCCACGTAAAGCTACCCAAATATTCAATATTTTTACAAAATTTAAGTCTCAAATAGCTACGACAAAGCGTCCAAATAATCCAATATATCCCAACTGCGTGATGTCATGCATTATGCTTCATTTATAACCTTTTACTCAAGAGCACCAATGATCAGTTTAGAATGATCATTTTAACTAGCAGATAAACTTAACACGTTTGCATTTTAACTGGTCGATCAACTTGACAGTTTACACTAAATCGTACGTAAATTTTTATTAAAAGTTCAAAATGATACGAATGCAACACCCACATAAAGTAGCTCAATTTTTTATATTGTGACCAAATTTAAAACCAATATAGCTACGACAAACCCTCCAAGTAAACAACGTCATGCCATGAATTATGCGATATTAATAAGCCTTTACTCAAGGAGCAACAATGATCAGTTTAGAATGATCATTTTTACTGGTCGATCAACTTGAAATGTCCGCACCAAATCGTCCATAACTTTTGAGTTAGAGTTCAAAATGACACGAACCCAATGCCCATGTCAACAAGCTCAATTTTTTATATTGTGACAAAATTTCAGACCAAAATATCTATGAAAAACCCTCCATGTAATCCAATCTATTCCAAACTGCGTGACGCCATGCATTATGCTTCATTTATAGGGCTTGGCTCAAGGGGGACCAATGATCAGTTTGGAATGATCATTTTAACTCGCTGATCATCTTGACATCTCTGCACTAAATGGTCCACAACTTTTGATTTAAAGCTCAAAATGACACGGATCCAAAACACACGTTAATCTAGCTCAGTTTTCTATATTAGAAAAAAATTTAACACCGAAATAACTACGACAAAGCCTCCAAGTAATCCAATCTATTCCAAACTACGTGATGTAAGACATTATGCTTCTTTTATAAGCCTTTACTCAAGAAGCACCAATGATCTGTTTACAATGATCTGTTTAGAATGATCATTTTAACTGGCGGATCAACTTGACATGACTGCACTAAGTTGTCCGTAACTCTTGATTTAGAGTTCAGAATGAGACGGATCAACTGCCCACGCTAAGCTATCTCAATTTTCCATATTGTGACAACATTTGAGTATGAAAGAGCTACAACATAGCCTCCAAGAAATCCAATGTATCCAAAACTGAGTGATCCCATGCACTATGCTTCATTTATATGCCTTTATTCAAGGAGCACCAAATCAGTTTAGAATGATCATTTTAACTGGCCGATCAACTTGACATGTCCACAATAAATCGTCCATAACTTTTAATTTAGAGTTCAAAATGCCACAAATCCAACGCCCATGTTAAGCTTTCTTAACTTTCAATATTTTTTCAAAATTTAAGTCCTAAATAGCTACGACAAATCGTCTAAGTAATCCAATCTATCCCAAACTTCATGATGCCATGCATTATGCTTCATTTATATGCCTTTACTCAAGAACCACCAATGATCAGTTTAGAATGATCATTTTAACAGGCCGATAAACTTAAAATGACCACGCACTAAATCATCCAAAAACTTTGATTTAGAGTTCAAAATAACACGAATCCAACACACACATAAACTACCTCAATTTTTTATATTGTGACAAAATTTTAATCCAAAATAGCTACGACAAACCCTCCAAGTAATCCAATCTATCCCAAACTGAATGATGCCATGCGTTATGCGTCATTTATTAGCCTTTACTCAAGGGGCACCAATGTTCAGTTTAGAATGATCATTTTAACTGGTCAATCAACTTCACATGTCCACACTAAATCGTCCGTAACTTTTGAGTTAGAGTTCAGAATGAAACGAATCCAACGTCCATGTTAAACAAGCTCAATTTTCCATATTGTGAAAACATTTGAGACTGAAAGAGCTACAAAAAAACCAACAAGTAATCCAATGTATCCCAAGCTGCGTAATGCCATGCATTATGCATCATTTATAAGCCTTTACTCAAGGAGCTCCAATGATCACTTAAGAATGATAATTTTAACTGGACGATCAACTTGACATGTCCGCATTAAATCATTTGTGACTTTTGATTTAGAGTTCAGAATGACACTAATCCAAAGCCGACGTTAAGCTAGCTCAATTTTTTATATCGTGACATTTGAGAATAAAAGAGCAACAACAACGCCTCCAAATAACCAAATATATCCCAAATTGCATGATGCCATGCATTATGATTCATTTATAAGCCCTTACTCTAGGAGCACCAATGATCACTTTAGAATGATCATTTAACAGGCCGATCAATTTGATATGTTTGCACTAAATTGTCCGTAATTGTTTATTTAGAGTTTGGAATGACACGAATCCAAAGCCCATGTTAAGCTAGCTTAATTTTCTATATTGTAAAATATTTGAGACTCAAAGAGCTACGAAAAAGCTTTGAAGTAATCCAATGTATCCCAAAACAGCGTGATGCTATGCATTATGCGTCATTTATAAGCCTTTACTCATGGAGACTAATGATCAGTTTAAAATGATAATTTTAACTGGTCGATCAACTTGACTTGTCCCCACTAAATTTTCTGTAACTTTTGATTTAGAGTTCAGAATGATATGAATCCAACACCCACGTTAATCAAGCTCAATGTTCCATAATGTGAAAGCATTTCAGACTGAAAGAGCTACGGAAAAGCCTCCAAGTAATCCAATGTATCCCAAACTAAGTGATGGCATGCATTATGAGTCATTTATAAGCCTTTACTCAATTAGCACAAATGATCAGTTTCGAATGATCATTTTAACTGGCCGATCAACTTGACATGTCCGCACTAAATCGTCCGTAACTTTTGATTTAGAGTTCAGAATGACACAAATCCAAAGCCGACGTTAAACTAGCTCAATTTTCTATATTTTGACAACATTTGAAACTGAAAGAGCTATGACAATGCCTCCAAGTAATACAATATATCCCAAACTGCGTTATACCATGCATTATGGTTCATTTATAAGCCTTTACTGAAAGAGCACCAGTGATCAGGTTAGAATGATCATTTAACTGGCCGATCAACTTGACATGTCCGCTCAAAATTTTCCGTTATCTTTAATTTCGAGTTCAAAATGACACAAAAGGAAAAGCCACGTTAAGCTACCTTAATTTTCCGTATTTTGACAATATTTTGAGACTGAAAGAGCAAAGACAAACCCGCCAAGTAATACAATATATCCCAAACTGCTTTATACCATGCATTATGCTTCATTTATAAGCTTTTAGTCAAGGAGCACCAATGATCAGTTTAGAATGATCATTTAACTGGTCGATCAACTTGATATGTTCGCACTAAATTGTCCATATTTTTTATTTAGAGTTTAGAATGACACGAATCCAAAACCCACGTTAAGCTAGCTCAATTTTTGAAATTGTGACAAGATTTGAGACTGAAATAGCAGTGACAAAGCCTCCAAATAATCCAATGTATCCAAAACTTTGTGATGTCATACATTATGCTTCATTTATAAGTCTTTACTCAAGGACCACCAATGATTAGTTTAGAATGATCATATTAACTGGCCGATGAACTTGACATGTCCGCACTAAATCGTTCATAACTTTTCATTTATAGTTCAGAATGACACGAATCCAACGCCCACGTTAAGCAAGCTCAATTTTCCATGTTGTGACAATATTTGAGACTGAAAGAGCTGCGAAAAAGCCTTCAAGTAATCCAATGTATCCCAAACTGCGTGATGCCATTCATTATGCATCACTTATAAGCTTTTACTCAAGAAGCACCTATGATCAGTTTAGAATGATCCTTTTAACTTGTTGATCAACTTGACATGTCCTTGCTATATCACCCGTAACTTTTGATTTGGAGTTCAGAATGACATGAATCCAACGCCCACGTTCAGCAAGCTCAATTTTCGATATTCTGACAACATTTGAGACTGAAAGAGCTACGATAAAGCCTCGATGTAATCCAATGAATCTAAAACTGCATGATAACATGCATTATGCATCATTTATAAGCCTTTACACAAGGAGCACCAATGATCAGTTTAGAATGATCATTGTAACTGGTCGATCAACTTGACATGTTTGCCGTAAATCGTCCATAACTTTTGATTTAAAGTTCAGAATGACATGAATCCAATGCCCACGTTAAGCTAGCTCTGTTTTGTATATTGTGACAACATTTGAGACTAAATGAGCTACAAAAAAGCCTACAAGTAATCCAATGTATCCCAAGCTGCGTAATGTCTTGCATTATGCATCATTTATAAGTCTTTACTCAAGGAGCACCAATGATCACTTAAGAATGATAATTTTAACTGGCCGAGCAACTTGACATGTCCGCATTAAATCATTTGTGACTTTTGATTTAGAGTTCAGAATGACACTAATCCAAAGCCGACGTTAAGCTAGCTCAATTTTTTATATCGTGACATTTGAGAATAAAAGAGCAACAACAACGCCTCCAAATAACCAAATATATCCCAAATTACATGATGCCATGCATTATGATTCATTTATAAGCCCTTACTCTAGGAGCACCAATGATCACTTTAGAATGATCATTTAACAGGCCGATCTGTTTGACATGTCTACACTAAATTGTCCGTAATTGTTTATTTAGAGTTTGGAATGACACGAATCCAAAGCCCATGTTAAGCTAGCTTAATTTTCTATATTGTACAATATTTGAGACTCAAAGAGCTACGAAAAAGCTTTGAAGTAATCCAATGTATCCTAAACAGCGTGATGCCATGCATTATGCGTCATTTATAAGCTTTTACTCAAGGAGACTAATGATCAGTTTAGAATGATAATTTTATCTGGTCGATCAACTTGACATGTCCGCACTAAATTCTCCGTAACTTTTGATTTAGAGTTCAGAATGATATGAATCCAACACGCACGTTAATCAAGCTCAATTTTCCATATTGTGAAAAAATTTCAGACTGAAAGAGCTACGGAAAAGCCTCCAAGTAATCCAATGTATCCCAAACTACGTGATGGCATGCATTATGATTCATTTATAAGCCTTTACTCAAGGAGCACAAATGATCAGTTTCGAATTATCATTTTAACTGGCCGATCAACTTGACATGTCCGCACTAAATTGTCCGTAACTTTTGATTTAGAGTTCAGAATGACACAAATCCAAAACCGACGTTAAACTAGCTCAATTTTCTATACTAAGACAACATTTGAGACTGAAAGAGCTATGACAAAGCCTCCAAGTAATCCAATATATCCCAAACTACATTATACCAGGCATTATGCTTCATTTATAAGCCTTTACTCAAAGAGCACCATTGATCAGGTTAGAATGATCATTTAACTGGCCAATAAACTTGACATGTCCGCTCAAAATTTTCTGTAATTTTTAATTTCGAGTTCAAAATGACACGAAACGAAAGGCCACGTTAAGCTAGCTTAATTTTCCATATTGTGACAATATTTTGAGACTGAAAGAGCAACGACAAACCCGCCAAGTAATACAATATATCCCAAACTGCTTTATACCATGCATTATGCTTCATTTATAAGCTTTTAGTCAAGGAGCACCAATGATCAGTTTAGAATGATCATTTAACTGGTCGATCAACTAGACATGTTTGCACTAAATTGTCCATATTTTTTATTTAGAGTTTAGAATGACACGAATCAAAAACCCACGTTAAGCTAGCTCAATTTTCGAAATTGTGACAAGATTTGAGACTGAAATAGCAGCGACCTAGCCTCCAAATAATCCAATGTATCCCAAACTTTGTGATGTCATACATTATGCTTCATTTATGAGTCTATACTCAAGGACCACCAATGATTAGTTTAGAATGATCATATTAACTGGCCGATGAACTTGACATGTCCGCACTAAATCGTCCATAACTTTTCATTTAGAGTTCAGAATGATATGAATCCAACGCCCACGTTAAGCAAGCTCAATTTTCCATGTTGTGACAATATTTGAGACTGAAAGAGCTGCGGAAAAGCTTCAAGTAATCCAATGTATCCCAAACTGCGTGATACCATTCATTATGCGTCATTTATAAGCTTTTACTCAAGAAGTACCTATGATAAGTTTAGAATGATCCTTTTAACTGGTTGATCAACTTGACATGTCCTTATTAAATCACCCGTAACTTTTGATTTGGATTTCAGAATGACACGAACCCAACGCCCATGTTAAGCAACCTCAATTTTCCATATTGTGACAACATTTTAGACTGAAAGAGCTACAAAAAAGCCTTGATGTAATCCAATGAATCTAAAACTGCGTGATACCATGCATTATGCGTCATTTATAAGCCTTTACACAAGGAGCACCAATAATCAGTTTAGAATGATCATTTTAACTGGTCAATCAACTTCACATGTCCACACTAAATCGTCCGTAACTTTTGAGTTAGAGTTCAGAATGACACGAATCCAATGTCCAAGTTAAACAAGCTCAATTTTCCATATTGTGACAACATTTGAGAGTGAAAGAGCTACAAAAAAGCCTAAAAGTAATCCAATGTGTCCCAAGCTGCGTAACGTCATGCATTATGCATCATTTATAAGCCTTTACTCAAGGAGCTCCAATGATCACTTAAGAATGATAATTTTCACTGGCCGATCAACTTGACATGTCCGCATTAAATCATTTGTGACTTTTTATTTAGAGTTCAGAATGACACTAATCCAAAGCCGACGTTAAGCTAGCTCAATTTTTTATATCGTGACATTTGAAAATAAAAGAGCAACAACAACGCCTCCAAATAACCAAATATATCCCAAATTGCATGATGCCATGCATTATGATTCATTTATAAGCCGTTACTCTAGGAGCACCAATGATCAGTTTAGAATGATCAGTTAACAGGCCGATCAATTTGACATGTCTACACTAAATTTTCCGTAATTGTTTATTTAGAGTTTTGAATAACACGAATCCAAAGCCCATGTTAAGCTAGTTTGATTTTCTATATTGTACAATATTTGAGACTCAAAGAGCTACCAAAAAGCTTTGAAGTAATCCAATGTATCCAAAACAGCGTGATGCCATGCATTATGCGTCATTTATAAGCCTTTACTCAAGGAGACTAATGATCCGTTTAGAATGATAATTTTAACTGGTCGATCAACTTGACATGTCCGCACTAAATAGTCCGTAACTTTTGATTTAGAGTTCAGAATGATATGAATCCAACACCCACGTTAATCAAGCTCAATTTTCCATATTGTGAAAACATTTCAGACTGAAAGAGCTACGGAAAAGCCTCCAAGTAATCCACTGTATCCCAAACTACATGATGGCATGCATTATGAGTCATTTATAAGCCTTTACTCAAGGAGCACAAATGATCAGTTTCGAATGATCATTTTAACTGGCCGATCAACTTGACATGTCCGAACTAAATCGTCCATAACTTTTGATTTAGAGTTCAGAATGACAAAAATCCATAGCCGACGTTAAACTAGCTCAATTTTCTATATTGTGACAACATTTGAGACTGAAAGAGCTATGACAAAGCCTCCAAGTAATGCAATATATCCCAAACTGCGTTATACCATGCATTATGCTTCATTTATAAGCTCTTACTGAAGGAGCACCAATGATCAGGTTAGAATGATCATTTAACTGGCTGATCGACTTGACATGTCCGCTCAAAATTGTCCGTAATCTTTAATTTCGAGTTCAAAATGACACGAAACGAAAGGCCACGTTAAGCTAGCTTAATTTTCCATATTTTGACAATATTTTGAGACTGGAAGAGCAACGACAAACCCGCCAAGTAATACAATATATCCCAAACTGCTTTATACCATGCATTATGCTTCATTTATAAGCTTTTAGTCAAGGAGCAGCAATGATCAGTGTAGAATGATCATTTAACTGGTCGATCAACTTGATATGTTCGCACTAAATTGTCCATATTTTTTATTTAGAGTTTAGAATGACATGAATCCAAAACCCACGTTAAGCTAGCTCAATTTTCGAAATTGTGACAAGATTTGAGACTGAAATAGCAGCGACAAAGCCTGCAAATAATTCAATGTATCCAAAACTTTGTGATGTCGTACATTATGCTTCATTTATAAGTCTTTACTTAAGGACCACCAATGATTAGTTTAGAATGATCATATTAACTGGCCGATGAACTTGACATGTCCGCACTAAATCGTCCATAACTTTTCATTTAGAGTTCAGAATGACACGAATCCAACGCCCACGTTAAGCAAGCTCAATTTTCCATGTTGTGGCAATATTTGTGACTGAAAGAGCTGCGAAAAAGCCTTCAAGTAATCCAATGTATCCCAACCTGCGTGATGCCATTCATTATGCACTTAATCGTATGTAACATTTGATTTAGAGTTCAGAATGACACCTCTAACACCCACGTTAAGCTAGCTCAATTTTTGATATTGTGACAAAATTTGAATCGGAATAACTACGACAAAGCCTCGAAGTAATCCAATCTATTCTCAAGCAATAATAAGATTAGGAAGATCATTTTAATTGGCCAATAAACATGACATGTCCGCACTAAATTGTCCATAAATTTTGCTTTGGAGTTTAGAAGGACACGAATCCAATGCCCACATTAAGCTAGCTCCATTTTCTATATTGTTGCAACATTTAAGACTAAAAGAGCTACGAAAAAGCCTCCAAGTAGTCCAATATAACCCAAACTGCCTTATGCTTCATTTATAAGCCTTTACTCAAGGAGCACCAATGATAAGTTTAGAATGATCATTTAACTGGCCGATTAACTTAACATGTCGGCACTAAATTGTCCGTAAATTTTTATTTAGAGTTCAGAATTAGATGAATCCAATGCCCACATTAAGTTAGCTCAATTTTCCATATTGTGACAACATTTGAGACTGAAAGAGCTTCGAAAAGGCCTCCAAGTAATCCTATGTATCCCAATTTATGTGATGCAATGCATTACGATTCATTTATACGCCTTTACTCAAGGAGCACCAATGATCAGTTTGGAATGATTAGTTTAGCCTTTACTCAATCTGTTACTTTTGATTTAGAGTTCGAAATGACCCGAATCCATTTCCCACGTTGAGCTAGCTCAACTTTCAATAATGTGGTCAAATTTAAGTCCGAAATAGCTACGACAAAGCGTCCAAGCAACCCAAACTATTCTAAACTGCGTGATGGCATGCATTATACTTTTTTTATAAGCCTTTACTGAAGGAGTAGCAATGATCAGTTTAGAAATATCATTTTAACAGGTAGATTAACTTGACATGTCCACACTAAATCATCCTTCAATTTTGATTTAGAGTTTGGAATGACACAGATCCAATGCCCACGTTAAGATAGGTAAATTTTCTATATTGTTACAACATTTGAGACTAAAAGCGCTACGACAATGCCTCTAAGTAATCCAATTTATCCCAAACTGCGTTATGTAATTCATTATGCTTGATTTATAAGCCTTTACTCAAGGAGCACCAATGATCAGTTTATAATGATCATTTTAACTGGCCGATCAACTTCACATGTCTGCACTAAATCGTCCATAACTTTTGATTTAGAGTTTAGAATGACACGAATCCAACGCCCACGTTTAGCTAGCTTAGTTTTCTATATTGTGATAATATTTGAGACTGATAGAGCTACAAAAAAGCCTTGTAATTTTCCAATGTATCCCAAACTGCATGATGCCATGCATTATGCATCATTTATAAGCCTTTACTCAAGAAGCACCAATGATCAGTATAGAATGATCATTTTAACTGGTTGATCAACTTGACATGTCCGTACTAAATCGTTTGTAACTTTTGATTTAAAGTTCAGAATGACATGAATCCAACGCCCATGTTAAGCTAGCTTAGTCTTCTATATTGTGACAACATTTGAGACTAAAAGAGCTACAACAAAGCCTCCAAGTAATCCAATGTATCCCTAACTGCGTGATGCCATGCATTATGCTTCGTTTATAAGCCTTTACTCAATGAGCACAAATGATCAGTTTAGAATGATCATTTTAACTTGCAGATCAACTTGACATATCCGCACTTAATCGTTTGCAACTTTGAATTTAGAGTTCAGAATGACACCAATCCATATCTAAATTGTATTTTTTAATGTAAAGGAAGTGGGCCAAGGACGATCCGGGCCAGAGGGAACAAAGGATGATCTCCGGCATATAACAGGTAAGAAAAGGATGATATTGATTCTATGGGTTCCTCCTGCTGAGAAAAGAGAAGCTAGGTTCCTCCTGCTGAGAAAAGAGAAGCTAGGTTCCTCCTTCTTTAGCTGCACTTGTAGAGGTAGCTACGATCGCTCACAGGCCGTTGCTCACTCTCTCCGAGTGCAGGAAGAAGGAAGAAATCATTAACGGTGGGATTACCGAGCCTTAGTACCCCTTCTAAGAATAACTGACAATCTAATGGCAATTATCCAATCGAAGGAAGAATTATTCATGATTACTCTTGCTGCTTTGAAAGAACTCTCTGAGCCGACATTAAGCTAGCTCAATTTTCTAAATTGTGACAACATTTGAGACTGAAAGAGCTACAACAAAGCCTCCAAGTAATCCAATGTATCCCAAACTGTGTGATGCTATGCGTTATGTTTCATTTATAAGCCTTTACTCAAGGAGGAGCAATTATCAGTTTAGAATGATCATTTTAACTTGCCGATCAACTTGACATATACACACTATATCATCTGTAAATTTTGATTTATACTTAAGATGGACACGAATCCAATGCCCACATTAAGATAGCTTAATTTTCTATATTGTGGCAACATTTAAGACTAAAAGAGCAACGAAAAAGCCTCCAAGTAATGCAATATAACCCCCACTGCGTTATGCCATGCATTATGCTTCATTTATAAGCCTTTTCTCAAGGAGCCCCAGTGATAAGTTTAGAATGATCATTTAACTGACCGGTCAACTTGACATGTCTGCACTAAATTTTCCGTAAATTTTTTTTTAGAGTTCAAAATGAGACGAATCCAAAGCCCACGTTAAGCTAGCTTAATATTCCATTTTCTGAGAACATTTGAGACTGAAAGAGATACAAAAAGGCCTCCAAGTAATCCTATGTATCCCAAATTACGTGATTCAATGCATTATGATTCATTTATAAGCATTCACTCAAGAAGCACCAACGTCAGTTTAGAATTATCATTTTAACTAGCCTAACAACTTGACATGTCTGCACTAAATCGTCCGTAACTTTTGATTTAGAGTTCGAGATGAGATGAATCCATTGCCCACGTTAGACTAGCTCAATTTTCAATACAGGTACAAAATTTAAGTACGAAATAGCTACGACAAAGCGTCCAAGTAGTCAAAACTATTCCAAACTGCGTGATGCCATGCATTATGCTTCTTTTATAAGCCTTTACTCAAGGAACAACAATGATCAGTTTAGAAATAACATTTTAACAGACCGATTAACTTGACATGTCCACACTAATCGTTCTTAAATTTTGATTTAGAGTTTAGATTGACACAAATCCAATGCCCACGTTAAGCTAGGTCAATTTTCTTTATTGTTACAACATTTGAGACTAAAAGCGCTATGAAAAACCCTTCAAGTAATCCCATTTATCCCAATCTGCGTGCATTATGCTTGTTGTATAAGCCTTTACTCAAGGAGCACCAATGATCAGTTTAGAATGATCATTTTCAATGACCAATTAACTTGACATGTCCGCACTAAATCGTCCATAACTTTTGATTTAGAGTTCAGAATGACAAGAATCCAACGCCCACGATAAGCTAGCTTAATTTTCTATATTGTGAAAAACATTTAAGACCGAAATTGCTACGACAAAGCTTCCAGCTAATCCAAACTATTCCAAACTGCGTGATGCCATGCATTATGCTTCTTTTGTAAGCCTTGAAATGTCTGCACTTAGAAAGATCATTTCAACTGGCCGATTAACTTGAAATTTCTGCACTCAATCATCCTTAAATTTTGATTTAAAATTATCAATGATACGAATCCAATGCCCACGTTAAGCTAGGTCAATTTTTTATATTGTGACAACGTTTGAGACTGAAAGAGTTACGAAAAGGCCACCAAGTAATCCAATGTATCCCAAACTATGTGATGTCATGCATTATATTTAATTTATATGCCTTTACGTAAGGAGCACTAATGATCAGTTTAAAATGATCAGTTTAAAATGATCATTTTAATTGGCTGATCAACTTGACATGTACGCACTAAATCATCTTTAACTTTGGAGTTAGAGGTAAGAATGACACGAATCCAACGCCCACGTTAGCTCAGTTTTCCATATTGTGACAATATTTGAAACTGAAATACCTATAAAAAGGCCTCCAAGAAATCCTATGTATCCGAAACTACGTGATGTCATGCATTATGCTTCATTAATAAGGCTTTACTTAAGGAGCAGCAATGATAAGTTTAGAATGATCATTTAACTCGCCAATAAACTTGACATGTCTACACTAAATTGTCCGTAAATTTTTATTTAGAGTTCAGAATGAGATGAATCCAAAGCCCACGTTCTGCGAGTACAATTTTCCATATTGTGACAACATTTGAGATAGAAATAGCTACAAATAGGGCTCCAAGTAATCCTATATATCCCAAATTACATGATGCAATGCATTATGATTCATGTATAAGCCTTTACTCACAGAGCACCAACGATTAGTTTAGAATGATCATTTCAGCTGGTCGATCAACTTGACATGTCCATACGAAATCGTCAGTAACTTTTGATTTATAGTTCGAAATGCCACGGATCCAATGCCTATATTAAGCTAGCTCAACTTTCAATATTATGGCAAAATTTAAGTCCGAAATAGCTACAACAAAGCGTCCAAATAATCCAAACTATTCCGAACTGTGTGATGCCATGAATTATGCTTCTTTTATAAGCCTTTACTCAAGGAGCAACAACAATCAGTTTAGAAATATCATTTTAACTGGCCGATTAACTTGACATGTCCACACTAAATCGTGCTTAAATATTGATTTAGAGTTTAGAATGACACGAATCCAATGCCCATATTTAGCTAGGTCAATTTTCTATACTGTTACAACATTTGAGACTAAAAGCGCTATGACAAAGCTATTAAGTAATCCAGGTCATCCCAAACTGCGTTATTTCATGCATTATGCTTGATTTATAAGCCTTTACTCAAGGACCACCAATGATCAGTTTCGAATGATCATTTTAACTGGCCAATCAACTTGACATGACTGCACTAAATCATCCGTAACTTTTGATTTAGAGTCCAGAATGACACGAATCCAACGCCCACTTTAGCTCAGTTTTCAATATTGTTACAACATTTGAGACAAAAAGAGCTACAAAAAGGCCTCAAAGAAATCCTATGTATCCCAAACTGTGTGATACCATGCATTATGCTTCATTTATGAGCCTTTACTTAAGGAGCCCCAATGATAAGTTTAGAATGATCAATTTAACTGGCCGATAAACTTGGCAGATATGAACATAATCGCCAGTAAATTTTGATTTAGAGTTCAGAATGACACGTAAACAACGCCCACGTTAAGCTAGCTCAACTTTCTATATTGTGAAAATATTTAATACTGATAGAGCTATGACAAGGCCTCCAATTAATCCAATGTATCAAAAATTGCGTGATACAATGCATTATACTTGCTTTATAAGCCTTTACTCAAGAGCACAAATGATCAGTTTAAAATGATCATTTTAGCTGGCCGATCAACTCCACATGTCCGCACTAAAATGTTACTAACTTTTGATTTAGAGTTCAAAATGACACCAATCCATTGCCAACGTTAAGCTAGCTCAATTTTCTATATTGTGAAAACATTTAAGATCAAAATAGGTAGGACAAAGCCTCCAAGTAATCCAAACTATTCCAAACTGCGTGATGCCATGCATTATGCTTCTTTTATAAGCCTTTACTCAAGGAGTAGCAATGATCACTTTAGAAAGATCATTTAAACTAGCCAATTAAGTAGACATGTCCGCACTAAATCGTCCTTAAATTTTGATTTATAGTTCAGAATCACAAGAATCCAATGACCACGTTAAGCTAGGTCAATTTTCTATATTGTGACAACATTTGAGACTATGCTACGACAATGCCTCCAAGTAATCCAATGTATCCCAAAATGCGTTATGTCATGTATTATGCTTCATTTATAAGCCTTTACTCAAAAGAGCACCAATGACCAGTTTAGAATGATCATTTTAACGGGCCGATCAACTTGACATGTTCACAATAAATCATCTGTAACTTTTTATTTAGAGTTCAGAATGACATGAATTCAACGCTAACGTTAAACTAGCTCAATTTTCTATATTATGAGAAAATTCTAGCCCGAAATAGCTACAACAAACCCTCCAAGTAATCCAAACTCTTCCAAACTGCGTGATGGCATGCATTATGCCTCTTTTATACGCCTTTTCTCAAGGAGCACCAATGATAACTTTAGAATGATCATTTTAACTAGCTGATCAGCTTTACATGTCCGTACCAAATCGACGTTAACTTCTTACTTAGAGATAAAATGAAATGCGTCCAATGCCCACGGTAAGCTAGCTAAATTTTCCTTATTGTGATAACGTTTGAGACTGAAAGAGTTACGAAAAGCTTCCAAGAAATCCAATGTATCCCAAACTGTGCGATATCATGCATTATTTTTCATTTATAGGCCTTTACAAAAGGAGCACCAATGATCAGTTTAGAACGATCATTTTAACTTTTTGATAATCTTGACTTGTACGCACTAAATCTTTCGTACGTAAATTTTGATTTAGATTTAAGAATGACATGAATCGAACGCCCACGTTAGCTCTATTTTCCATATTGTGACAAAATTTTAGACTAATAGAGCTAAGAAAGGCCTCCAAGTAATCCTCTGTATCCCAAACTGTGTGATGCCATGAATTATGCTTCATTTATCAGCCTTTACTCAAGGAGCACCAATGATCAGTTAAGAATGATCATTTTAACTGCCATATCAACTTGAAATTTCCAAACTAAATCATCCGTAACTTTTGATTTAGAGATCCAATGCCAAGTTGATTGGCCCGTTAAAATGACACGAATCCAATGCCCACGTTAGGCAAACTCAATTTTCCATATTGTGACAACATTTGAGAATGAAAGACCTAAGAAAAAGCCACCAATTAGTCCAATATATCCCAAACAGCATGATGCCATGAATCATGCATCATTATTAGCTTTTACTCAAGGAGCACCAATGATCAGTTTAGAATTATCATTTTAACCTGCCGATAAACTTGACATGTCCTCATTAAATCATTCGTAACTTTTTATTTAGAGTTAGGAATGACACGAATCCAATGCCAATGTTAAGCTAGCTCCATTTTCTATATTTTGGCAATATTTACGACTAAAAGAGCTATGAAAAATCCTCCAAGTAATCCAATGTATCCCAAACTGCGTGATGCCTTGCATTATGGTTCATTTGTAAACCATTACTCAAGGAGTAGCAATGATAAGTTTAGAAATATCATTTTAAATAGCCGATCAACTTGACATGTCCGCGCCAAATCGTCCGTAAATTTTGATTTTGAGTTTTGAATGACACGAATCCAATGCTCACATTAAGCTAGGTCAATTTTCTATATTGTGACAACGTATGGGACTAAAAGAGCTACGACAAAGCCTCCAAGTAAGCCAATGTATCACAAACAGATTTACGTCATGCATTATGTTTCATTTATAAGGATTTACTCAAGGAGCATCAATGATCAGTTTAGAACGATCATTTATTTGGCCGATTAACTTGACATGTCCGCACTAAATTTTCTGTAATTTTTTATATAGAGTTCAGACTGATACGAATCCAACACCCATGTTAACCTAACTCAATTTTCCATATTGTAACAATATTTGAGACTGAAAGGGCAACGACAAAGCCTCCAAGTAATCCAATGTATCCCAAACTTTGTGATGTCATGCATTATGATTCATGTATAAGCCTTTACTCAAGGACCACCAATGATCAGTTTGGAATGATCATTTTAACTGGCCGATCAACTTGATATATACACAATAAATCGTGAGCAACTTTTGATTTGGAGTTCAAAATGCCACAAATCCAATGCCCACGTTAAGCTGGCTCAATTTTCTATATTGTGACAACGTTTGAGACAGAAACAGTTATGAAAAAGCCTCCAAATAATCCAATATATCTTAAACTGTGTGATGACATGCATTATTTTTCATTTGTATGCCTTTATTTAAGGAGCACCAATGATAAGTTTAGAATGATTGTTTTAACTAGCTGATCAAATTGACATGTCCGCACTAAATCGTCTTTAACTTCTGATTTTTGTAGAACACCTCATAAAGATTTTTGAAGTGCTTCAAAAGGAAACCTTGTATGCCAATCTTAAGAAATGTAATTTTGGAACAGATAACCTTGTCTTCGTAGGTTTTTTTGAGATTACAGATGTTATTAAGGTTGATGGGGGAAAGATAAAAGCGATAGTGGCCGAGTCCAAAGAATGTTGGGGAAGTAAGCAGCTTCTATGGCCTAGCTGGGTTTTACCGGAGATTTGTCATGGACTTTAGCACTATAGCAACTCCACTCACTGAGGTTATGAAAAAGAATGTGGGATTTAAGTGGGAGCAGGCGCAAGAGGAGGCATTCCAAACCTTGAAAGACAAGCTCACACACTCCCCAGTCCTATCTCTTCCTAACTTTGATAAAAGTTTTAAAATTGAATGTGATGCCTCTTCACTTGGTATTGGTGCTGTTCTTATGCAGGAGGGGAAGCCCATAGCCTACTTTAGTGAGAAACTTGGAGGGGCCACACTCAATTACCCAACCTATGACAAAGAACTATATGCGCTTGTGAGGGCCTTGCAAACATGGCAACATTATCTTTGGACCAAGGAGTTTGTCATCCATACCAACCATGAGTCAATCAAACATCTCAAAGGGAAACAAAAGCTGAACAAAAGACGTGCTAGGTGGGTCGAATTGATTTATACCTTCCCTTATGTGATCAATACAAGAAAGGTAAAGAGAATGTAGTAGCCGATGCTCTTTCTCAGAGGTATGTGCTCTTGAACTCTTTAGAAGTTAAACTGCGAGGCTTTGAGCAAATCAAAGAGTTATATGCTACTTATGCTGATTTTAAGGATATTTATGCTTCTTGTGAGAAGTTTGGTACTGAAAAATACTTTAGTGAAGGCTTCTTGTTTTATGATAATCGGTTATGTGTACCTCACTCCTTTTTGCGAAACTTGTTCGTTAAGAAAGAACATTCCGGTGGTCTTATGGGTCACTTTGGCGTGGCAAAGACATTAAATGTGTAGCAGGAACACTTCTTTTGGCCACACTGAGGAGTGATGTTGAGAAATCTTGCCAAAGATGTGTAACTTTCAAACAAGCCAAATCCACAATCCAAAACCACGGTTTGTATACCCCTCTTCCTATACCTTTGCACCCTTGGCATGATATTTCTATTTATTTTGCTGTCGGATTGCTTAGAACTTAGACTGGAAAGCATTATGTGTTTGTTGTAGTTGATAGGTTTTCCAAAATGGCTCATTTTATTCCTTCATAAGACGGATGACGTTGTTAACATTGCCAGATTATTCTTTAAGGGGATAGTTAGACTTCATGGCATGCCTATGACCACAGTATCAGATAGAGACACTAAGTTTCTTAGTTACTTTTGGAAAAGATTTTGGTCTAAGCTAGGAACTAATCTTTTTTCTCCACAACTTGCCTTAGTTACTTTTGGAAAACACTTTGGTCTAAGCTAGGAACTAAGCTTTTTTCTCCACGACTTGGCACCCGCAATCAGATGGTCAAACTGAAGTAGTTAGTCGAACCTTCTCTACATTGTTAAGAGCTTTGATTAAAAGGAATCTTAGGATTTGGGAAGAATGCTTGCCTCATGTTGAATTCGCATATAATCATGTTAGGCATACTGCTTTTAAGTACTCACCATTCGAAATTGTTTATGGGTTGAATCCCGTATCCCTGTTGGATCTAATGCCTTTAACTTTGAGTGAAAGGACAAGCCTTTATGGAAAGAAAAAGGCAGAGTTGGTTAAAAAAATTCATGTGAAGGCGGCTCAATATTGAAAATAAGACTAAGATGTATGTTCAACAAGACAATAAAGGCCGAAAGGAGTTAGCATTTGAGGAAGGAGACTTGGTGTGGATCCATTTGCCCAAAGATAGATTTCTGAGTGAAAGGAAATCCAAGCTAATGCCTAGGATTGATGGTCCAATCAAAGTCATTAAGAAGATCAATGACAATGCCTATCAGCTCGATCTTCAAGGTAAGTACCAAGTGAGTTCGAGCTTCAATATTAATGATTTGGTTCCATATTTTGCAGATGAAACATATTTATGGTCAAATCCTTTTCAACTGGGGGAGGATGATGTAAGCATGGCCAACACGAAACCACAACCTAAGAAGCAGTTTTAACCAGAGGAGGAAGAAGCCACTAAAGATGCTAAGGAGCAGCTAGAACCCGCGGATATTGAAGATGAAAGCCTACAATTCTTCCATGGCCCCATTACCCGATCCAAACAAGCCAAACGTAAGACAATACTACAACACCTTTTCAATACCATTAAGGGCAGTTTAGTGTGTGCAAATCCAACCACATTGATTGTGATTCAAGCCACCTAAACCTCACCAAGAGCGGTGTCTTGGATTGTACTCTTTTCACTTATTCTTAGTTTTGTCCCAATGGGTTTTCTAAGATAGGTGTTTTATGAGGCAACCCTAGGGTACTTTACCACAACCTCTTGGTGAATCAAGGCCCATTGTATCTCATCACCCACGAAATAAGAGAGGAAGAATCAAGTGAAAACATTATTTACTTTTTAATCTTTGTCGTAGTTATCTTTGTAATAAACTAAGTATTTCCTTTAATGTTTTGGTAGAATTTTAGGAGTCATTTTCATTTTCCTAGACTACTATAAGTACTCTCTTGTATCTTTTTTCTGAATCATCAAACATTTTAATAGAAAATCTCCTTCTTAAACTCGTTTGATCATCCCATTGAATAAGGAATTTTAAAACTCTTTCTCATTCCTCTCAAGAGCCGAAGTCTAAGAGATCTTCATCACCCTTGGAAGTTTCAATTCGATTCACCCCTTGCCCAACGTGCCTGGCCTTTGTAATTCACACAGAGCAAGCCAATAGTCCAAGGATTTTCCACCATCCTTGAGAAGTATTCATCCATTTCCCTGTGTTCTCGGATCCATAAACTAAAGAGCTCACACGTCCATAAGTTACACAATCGTTTAACCCAACCCCCAACTTCAATCCATTCATCAACTCTTCCACAACCACTTGGAGTTGATCAAGGGCTTGATCCTCATCAGGATCACATCACCGAACTGCATGATGTCATGCATTATGCTTCATTTGTAAACTTTTGCTTAATGAGCACTAGTGATCAGTTTATAATGATCGATTTACCTGGCCACAATAAATCATCTTTTACTTTTGATTCAGAGCTTAGAATGACACGAACCGAATGCCCAAGTAAAGCTAGCTCAATTTTAAATTGTGTTAAAATTCAAGACTGAAATAGCTACGATAAAGCCTCCAAGTAATCAAGTTTTTCCCAAACTTTGTGTTACCATGTATTTCTTCACTTGTAAACGTTTGCTCAATCAACACTAGTGATCAGTTTAATGATGAGTTTAGAATGATCATTTTAACTAGCTGATCAACTAGACATGTACGCAATAAATCGTCTTTAACTAATGATTCAGAGTTCAGAATGACACGAATCCAATGCGCACATTAAGAAAGATCAATTTTCTCTATTGTGACAAAATTTAAGACCGAAATAGATAGGAAAAACCTTCCAAGCAATCCAATCCATCCCCAATTGCCTGATGTCATGCATTATGCTTCATTTGTAAACCATTGCTCAATGAGCACCAATGATCAGTTTAGAATGATTAATTAAACATGCCGATCAACTTGACATTTACGTACTAAATCGTCCTTAACTTTTGATTAAAAAATAAAAATGACATGAATCCTACTACCATGTTAAGCTAGCTCAATTTTCCATATTGTGACAAAAATTGATACTCAAAGTGATAAACAAAGCCTCAAAGTAATCCAATCTATCCTAAACTGTGTGATGCCATGCATTATGCTCATTTATAAGCCTTAACTCAAGGAGCACCAATGATCAGTTTAGAATGATCATTTTTAACAGGTCGATCAACTTGACATGGCAAAAATAAATCGTCCATAACTTTTGATTTAGAGATCAGAATTACACAAATCCAATACCCACGTTAAGCTAGGTAAACTTTCTATATTGTGACAAATTCAGGACCAAAATAGCTGCGACAAAGCCTCCAAGTAATCCAATCTATCCCAAACTGCGAGATACCATGAATTATGCTTCATTTGTAAACCTTTGCTAAGTGAGCACCAATGATTAGTTTGGAACGATCATTTTAACTAGCTGATCAACTTGACATGTCCGCACTAAATCGTCTTCAACTTTTGATTCAGAGTTTAGAATGACACGAATCCAACATCCAACTAAATCTAGCTCAATTTTCTATATTGTGAGAAAATTTAAGACTGAAATAGCTACGATAAAGCCACCAAGAAATCCAATCTATCCGAAACTGCGTGATACCATGCATTATGCTTCATTTATAATCCTTTACACAAGGGGCACCAATGATCATTTTAGAATGATCATTTTAACTAGTGGATCAAACATGACATGTCCGCACTAAATTGTCTTTAACTTTTGAATTAGAGCGCAAAATGACATGAATCCAACACCCACGGTTAGGTAGTTCAATTTTCCATATAGTGACAACATTTGAGACTGAAAGAGCTAGACTCAAATTAATCCTATCTATCCTAAACTGCGTGATTCCATGCATTATGCTCATTTAAAATTCTTTACTGAACGAGCACCAATGATCATTTTAGAATGATCATATTAACTGGCCAATCAGACATGACATGTCTACACTAAATCGTCTTTAAATTTTGATTTAGGGCTGAAATTGACATGGATTCAATGTTCACATTAAGCTAGCTCAATTTTCCATATCGTGACAACATTTGATATTGAAAGAACTAGACAAAGCCTCAAAAAATCCAATCAATCCTAAACTGCGGGATGCCATGCATTATGCTCATTTCTAAGCCTTAACTCAAGAATCACCAATGATCAGTTTAGAATGACTATTTTAACAGGCCGATAAACTTGACTTGTCCATAATAAATTGACCGTAACTGTTGATTTAGAGTTCGGAATAACACATTCCAACGCACAAGTTAAGCTAGCTCAGTTTTTTATATTGTGACAAAATTTAAGACCAAAATAGCTATGACAAAGCCTCCAAGTAATCCAATCTATCCCAAACTGCGTGATGCCATATATTATGCTTCATTTGTAAACCTTTGTTCAATGATCACCAATGATCAAAGTAGAATGATCAATTTAACTGGCTAATCAACTTGACATGTCCGCACTAAAACATCTTTAACTTTTGATTAATATTTCAGAATGACACGAATCCAATGCTCACGTTAAGCTAAATTATTGTGATAAAATTTTAGACCAAAAGAGCTATGACAAGGCCTCCAAGTAATCCAATCTATCCCAAATTGCGTGATGTCATGCATTATGCTTCATTTGTAAACCTTTGTTCAATGAGCACCAATGATCAATTTAAAATGATCAATTTAACTGGCCGATCAATTTGACATTTACGCACTAAAACATCTTTAACTTTGAATTTATAGTTCAGAATGACACATTCCAATGCCCACGATAAACTAGCTCAGTTTTCTACAGTGTGACAAAATTTAAGATTGAAATATCTACGACAAAGCCTCTAAGTACTCCAATCCATCCTAAACTATGTGATGCCATGCTTAATGCTTCATTTGTAAACCTTTGCTCAATGAGCAACAATGATCGGTTTAAAATGATCAATTTAACTGGTCGATGAACATGAATTGTCCGCTTTAAAACATCTTTAACATTTGATTCATAGTTCAGAATGACACGAATCCAATGCACATGTTAATCTAGCTTAATTTTCTACATTGTGACAAAATTTAAAACCAAAATAGCTACGACAAAGCCTCCAAGTAGTCCAATCCATCCCAAACTATGTGATGCCATGCATTATGCTTCATTTGTAAACCTTTGCTCAATGAGCACCAATGATCAGTTTAAAATGATCAATATAACTGACCAATCAACTTGAAATGTCCTCACAAAAATGTCTTTATTCTTTAATTCATAGTTCATAATGACACGAATCCAACGCACACCTTAAGCTAGCTCAATTTTATATATTGTTACAAAAGTTAGGACTGAAATAGCTACGACAAAGCCTCCAAGTAAACCAATCTATCCCAAACAGTGTGGTGACATGCAATATTCTTCATTTGTAAACCTTTGCTCAATGAGCACCAATGAAAAGTTTAGAATGATCAATTTAACTAGCCGATCAACTTGACATGTACACAGTAAAACATCTTTAACTTTTGATTTAGAGTTCAGATGACACATTCCAATGTCCACGATAAGCTAGCTTAGTTTTCTATATTGTGACAAAATTAAAGACCGAAATAGCTACGACAAAGCCTCCAAGTAGTCCAATCCATCCTAAACTGTGTGATGACATACATTATGCTTCATTTGTACACCTTTGCTCAATGAGCACCAATGATCAGTTTAGAATGATTAATTTAATTGGTCACAAACTTGAAATGTCCGCACTAAAATGTCTTTAACGTTTGATTCATAGTTAAGACCAACGTTAAGATAGGTCAATTTTCTATATTGTGCCAAAATTTAAACCGAAATAGTTACGAGAAAGCGTTCAAGTAATCCAATCTATCCCAAACTACGTGATTCCATGCATAATACTTTATTTATTAGCCCTTACTCAAGGAGCACCAATGATTAGTTTAGAACGATAATTTTAAGTAGCTGATAAAATTACATGTCCGCATTAAATCATCGTTAACTTTTGATTTAGAGACCAAAATGAATTGAGTCCAATGCCCACACCGCACTAAATCGTCTTTAACTATTGATTTAGAGTTCTGAATCACACGAACCACGTTAAGCTAGCCTAATTTTCTATATTGTGACAAAATTTAAGACCGAATAAGCTACAACAAAAAATTCAAGTAATTCAATCTACCCCAAACTGTGTGATGCCATGCATTATGTTTCATTTGTAAATCTTTGCTCAGTAAGCACTAGTGATCAGTTTAGAATTTACCTGGCCGATCAACTGGACATGCCCTCAATAAATCGTCTTTAATTTTGATATAGAAATAAGAATGACAAGCATCCAACGCCCACGTTAAACTAGCTGAATTTTCTATATGTTGACAAAAATTTAAGACCAAAATAGCTAGGAAAAAGCTTCCAAGTAATCCAATCCATCGCAAACTGTGTCATGCCATGCATTATGCTTCATTTGTATACAGTTGCTCAATGAGTACCAATGATCGGTTTAGAATGAGTAATTTAACAGGTCTATCAACTTGACATGAAGGCACTAAATCGTCTTTAACTTTTGAATAAGAGCTCAAAATGACATGAATCCAACTACCATGTTAAACTAGCTCAATTTTCCATATTGTGACAACATTTGAGACAGAAAGAGCTTGACAAAGCCTCAAAGTAATTTAATGTATCATAACTTGTATGATGATATGCATTATGCTCATTCATAAGCCTTAACTCAAGGGGCACCAATGATACGTTTAGAATGATCATTTTAACAGGCCGATCAACTTGACATGTCAACACTAAATCGTCCGTAACTTTTGATTTAGAGTTTAGAATGACATGAATCCAACGCTCACGTAAAGCTAGCACATTTTTCTATATTGTGACAAAATTTAAGACCGAAATAGCTAAGCCAAACCCTACAAGTAATCCAATCTATTTCAAACTCCGTGATGCCATGCATTATGCTTCATTTGTAAATCTATGCTCAATGAGTACCAATGATCAGTTTAAAATGATCAATATAACTATCCGATCAACTTGACATGTCCACACTAAAATGTCTTCAACTTTTGATTCATAGTTCAGAATGACAAGCATCCAATGCCCAAGTAGGGCAAGCTCAATTTTCTCTATTGTGACAAACTTTAACACTAAAATAGCTACAATTAAAGCCACCTAGTAATCCGATCTATCCCAATATGCCTGATACCATGCATTATGCCTCATTTGTAAACCTTTGCTCAATGAGCGCCAATGATACGTTTAGAATGATCAATTTAAATAGCCAATCAACTTGACATGTCCGCACTAAATCGTCTTTAACTTTTGAATTACAGAGCAAAATGACATGAATCCAACGCCCATGTTAAGGTATATCAATTTTCTATATTGTGACAACATTTGAGACTGAAAGAGCTAGACTCAAAGTAATCCTATCTATCCTAAACTGTGTGATGCCATGCATTATGCTCATTTAAAATACTTTACTGAAGGAGCACCAATGATCATTTTAGAATGATCATTTTAACTGGCCAATCAGACATGACATTTCCGCACTAAATCGTGTTTAACTTTTGATTTATAGCTGTAAATGACATGGATCCAATGCCTCCATTAAACTAGCTCAATTTTCCATATTTTTACAACATTGGGCACTGAAAGAGCTAGACAAAGCCTCAAAGAAATCCAATCTATCCTAAACTGCGTGATGCCATTCATTAAGCTCATTTATAAGCCTTTACTCAAGAAGCACCAATATTCAGTTTAGAGTGATCATTTTAACTCGCTGATGAACTTGACTTGTCCACACTAAATTTTCCATAACTTTTGATTTAGAGTTCAGAATGAGACATTCCAATGCACAAGTTAAGCTAGCTCAGTTTTGTATAATGTGACAAAATTTAAGACCGAAATAGCTAAGATAAAGCCTCTAAGTAATCATATCTATCCCAAACTGTGTGATGCCATGCATTATGCTTCATTTGTAAACCTTTGTTCAATGAAAACAATTGATCAGTTTAGAATGATGATTTTAACTAGCCAATCAACTAGACTTGTTCGCACTAAAATGTCACTAACTTTTGATTTAGAGTTCAGAATGACACATTACAACGCCCATGTTAAGCTAGTTCAATTTTCTATATTGTGACAAAATTTAAGACCAAAAATAGCTACGATATTGCCTCCAAGTAGTCCAATCCATGCCAAACTGCGTGATGCCATGCATAATGCTTCACTTGTAAACATTTGCTCAATGAGCACCAATGATCAGTTTAGAATTATCATTTTAACTGGTGATCAACTTGCTATGTCCACACTAAATCGTCTTTAACTTTTGATTTACAGCTCAAAATGACATGAATCAAATGCCCATGTTAACCTAACTGAATTTTCCATATTGTGACAACATTTGAGACTGAAAATGCGAGAGAAAGGCTCAGAGTAGTCTAATCTATCCTAAAATATGTGATGCCGTGTATTACGCTCATTTATAAGCCTTTCCTCAAGTAGCACCAATGATCTGTTTTAAATGAGCGTTTTAACTGGCCGATAAACCTGATAACTCCTCACTAAATCATCTGTAACTTTTGATTTAGAGCTGAAAAAGAAATGGATCCAATGCCCACGTTGAGATGGCTCAAGTTTCCATATTGTGACACCATTTTTGACTAAAAGAGCTAGACAAAACCTCAAGTAATCCAATCTAGCTTAAACAGCTTGATGCCATCCGTTATGCTCACTTATAAGCCTTTACTCAAGAATCACCAATGCAGTTTAGAATGATCATTTTAACTGGCCTATCAACTTGACTTGTCCGCATTAAATCGTGTGTAACTTTGGATTAAGAGTTCAGAATGACATGAATACAACACCCACGTTAAGGTAGCTCAATTTTCTATAATGTGATCAAACTTAAGACCAAAAGAGCTATGACAAAGCTCCAAGTAATCCAATCTATCGCAAACGGCATGATGCCATGCATTATGCTTCATTTGTAAACCTTTTCCAAATGAGCACCAATAATCAGTTTAGATTGATCAATTTAACAGGCCGATCACCTTGACATATCTGCACTAAAACGGCTTTCACTTTTTATTTAGAGTTCAGAATGACACATTCCAACGCCCACGTTAAGCTACCTAAAGTTTCTATATTGTGACAAAATTTAAGACCGAAATAGCTACGACAAAGCCTCCAAGCCTCCAATGCATTACGCTTCATTTGTAAACCATTGCTCAATGAATACCAATGATCAGTTTAGAATGACAAATTTAACTGGTCGATGAACTTGACATGTCCGCAGTAAATCGTCTTTAACTTTTTATTTAGAGCTCAAAATGATAAGAATCCAACGCCCACGTTAATCTAGCTTAATTTTCCATACTGTGACAACATTTGAGATTGATAGAGCTAGAAATTTTTTCAAATTAATCCAATCTATCCTAAACTGTGTGATGCCATGCATTATGATCATTTATAAGCCTTTATATAAGGAGTACCAATGATAAGTTTAGAATTATCATTTTAACTGCCTGATACACTTGACTTGCCCGCACTAAATCGTTCGTAACTTTTGATTTAGAGTTCAGAATGACACATTCCAACGCCCACGTTAAGCTAGGTCAGTTTTCTATGTTTTGGCAAAATTTAAGACCGAAATAGCTACGCCAAAGCCAAGTACTCCAATCCATCCCAAACTGCGTGATGTCATGCATTATGCTTCATTAGTAAACCTTGGCTCAATGAGCACCAATGATCTGTTAAGAATGATCATTTAAATCGCCGATAAACATGACATTTCCGCACTAAATCGTCCTTAATTTTTTATTTAGAACTCAAAATAACATGAATCCAACGCCCACGTTAAGCTAGCTCAATTTTCCATAATGTGACAATATTTGAGACTGAAATAGCTAGACAAAGCCTCAAAGTAATCCAATCTATCCTAAACTGTGTGATGCCATGCATTATGCTCATTTATACGCCTTTACTAAAGAATCACCAATGATCAGTTTAGAGTGATCATTTTAACTGGCTGATCACATTTGAAATGTCCGCACAAAATCATTAGTAACTTTTGATTTAGAGCTGAAAATGAAATGGAACCAACGCCCACATTGAGATAGCTCAATTTTCCATATTGTGACAATATTTGAGATTGAAAGATCTAGCAAAGCCTCAAAGTAATCAAATCTATCCTAAACTGTGTGATGCCATGCATTATGTTCATTTATAGGCCTTTACTCAAAAATCCCCAATGATCAGTTTAGAATTATCATTTTAATTGGCTGATCAACTCTACTTGTCCGCACTAAATCGTTTGTAAGTTCTGATTCAGATTACAGAATGACACAAATCCAACGTCCACGTTAATCTACCTCAATTTTCTACATTGTGATAAAGTTTAAGACCTAAATAGCAACGATAATGTCTCCAAATAATCCAATCTATCCTAAGCTACGTGGTGCCATGCATTATTCTTCATTTGTAAACCTTTGCGCGATGAGCACCAATGATCGGTTTAAATTGATCAATTTAACTAGCCGATCAACTCGACATTTCCGCACTAAATCATATTTATATATTGATTCATAGTTCAGAATGACACAAATACAACGCCCATGTTAAGCAAGCTAAATTGTCTATATGTTACAAAATTTAGGATGGAAATAGCTATGACAAAGCCTCTAAGTAATCCAATGAATCCAAAAGTATTTGATGGCATGCATTATGCAAAATTTGTAAACCATTGCTCAATGAGTACAAATGATTGTTTAGAATGATCAATTTAACTGCCCGATCAACTTCGCATGTCTGCATTAAATTGTTTTAATTTTTGATTTAGAGCTCAAAATAACATGAATTCAATGCCCACGTTAAGCTACCTCAAATTTCCATATTGTGACAATATTTGAGATTGAAAGATCTAGCAAAGCCTCAAAGTAATCAAATCTATCCTAAAGTATGTGATGCCATGCATTATGCTCATTTATAAGCCTTTACTCAAGGAGCACCAAGGATAAGTTAAGAATGATCATTTTAACTGGCCGATCAACTTGACCTGTCCGCCTTAAATCTTCTATAATTTTCTATATTGTAACAAAATGTAACGCGGAAATAGCTATGCCAAAGCCTCCAAAATATTCCAATCCAATTCAAACTGCGAAATGACATGCTTCATTTGTATAACTTTACTCAATGAGCACCAATGATCAGTTTAGAATGATCATTTTAACTGGCCGATCAACTTGACATATCCGCACTAAATCTTCTTTAACATTTAATTTAGAGCTCAAATTGACATGAGTCCAATGCCCACGTTAAGCTTGCTCAATTTTCTATATTGTGACAACATTTGGGACTGAAAGAGCTAGACAAACCCTCAAAATAATCCAATCTATCCTAAACTGCTTGATGTTATGCATTATGCTCATTTATAAACCTTTACTCTAGGAGCACCAATGACAGTTTAGAATGATAATTTTAAATGGCCGATCAAACATGACAAGTCCGAAATAAATCGTTTTTTAACTTTTGATTTAGAGATAAAAATGACATGGATCCAATGCCCACGTTTAGCTAGCTCAATTTTCCATATTGTGAGAACATTTGAGACAGAAAGAGCTAGACAAAACCTCAAAGTAATACAATCTATCCTAAACTACGTGATGCCATGCAATATGCTCATTTATAAGCCTTTACTTAAAAATAACCAATGATCAGTTTAGAATGATCACTTTTACACTCCGAACAACTCGACTTGTCCGCACTAAATCGTATGTAACTTTTGATTCAAAGTTTAGAAGGACACGAATCTAACACCCACGTTAAGATAGCTCCATTTTCTATATTTGACCAAATTTAAGACCAAAACAGATACGACAAAGCCTCCAAGTAATCCAATATTTCCCAAATTTCATGATGCCATGCATTATGCAAAATTTGTAAACCATTGCTCAATGAGTACGAATGATCAATTTACCTGGCCGATCAACTTGAAATGTCCGCATTAAATTGTTTTTAATTTTTTATTTAGTGGTCAAAATGACATGAATCCAACACCCACGTTAATCTAGCTCAATTTTCCATATTGTGACAACCTTGAGATTGAAAGAGATTGAAAAAGCTTCAAAGTAATCCAACCTATCCCAAACTGTGTGATGCCATGCATTATACTTGATTTGTAAATCATTTTCCAATGAGCACCAATGATAAGTTTAGATTGTTCAATTTAACTGGCCGACCAACTCGACATATCAGCACTATATCGTCTTTAACTTTTGATTCATAATTCAGAATGACACGAATCCATCGCCCACGTTAATCTAGCTAACTTTTTATATTTGACCAAATTTAAGACTGAAAGAGCTACGAAAAAGCCTACAAGTAATCTAATATATCCCAAACTGTGTGATGCCATGCATTATGCTTCATTTGTTAACCTTTTCCCAATGAGCACCAATGATAAGTTTAGATTGACCAATTTAGATTGACTAAATCGTCTTTAACCTTTCATTCATATTTCAGAATAACACGAATCCAACGCCCACGTTATGCTAGCTAAATTTTTTATATTTGACCAAACTTAAGACCAAAATAGCTATGACAAAGACTCCAATTAATCCTATATATCCCAAACTGCATGATGGCATGCATTATACAAAATTTGTAAACCATTTCTCAATGAGTGCAAATGATCAATTTACCTGTCCGATCAACTTGACATGTCCGCATTAAATCGTCTTTAGTTTTTGATTTAGAGCTCAAAATGCAATGAATCCAAAACCAACATTAAGCTAGCTCAATTTTTCATATTGTGACAACATTTGAGATTGAAAGAGATAGACAAAGCTTCAAAGTAATCCAATCTATCCTAAACTTCACGATGTCATGCATTATGCTCATTTATAAGCCTTTACTCAAGGAGCACCAAATGATAAGTTTAGAATGATCATTTTAAATGACTAATCTGCTTGACTTATCCGCACTAAATCGCCTGTAACTTTTGATTTAGAGTTCAGAATGACACATTCCAACACCCACATTAAGGTAGCTCAATTTTCTATATTGTGACAAAATTTAAGACTGAAATATCTACAACAAAGTCTCCATGTAATCCAATTCATCCCAAAATTGCATGACGTGATGCATTATGCTTCATTTGTATACCTTTGCTCAATAAGCCCCAATGATCAGTTTAGAGTGATCATTTTAACTAGCCGATCAACTTGACATGTCTGCAGTAAATCGTCTTTAACTTTTGATTTAGAGCTTATAATTACATGAATCCAACCCCAACGTTAATCTAGCTCAAGTTTCCATATTATGAGAACATTTGACACTGAAAGAGCTAGACAAAGCACCAGAGTAATCCAATCTTACCTAAACTACACGATGCCATGCATTATGCTCATTTATAAACCTTTACTCAAGGAGCACTAATGATTAGTTTGGAATGATCATTTTAGCTTGCCGATCCACTTGACATGTCCGCACTAAATCATCCGTAACTTTGGATTTAGCATTTGGAATGACACGAATTCAATGCCCACGTTAAGCTAGCTCAGTTTTCTATTTGGGACAAAATTTAAACCAAAATAGCTACATCAATCCCTCCAAGTAATCCAATCCATCCAAGTGCATGATGCCACCCACTATGCTTCAGTTGTAAATCTTTGCTAAATGAGCACCAATGATCAGTTTAGAATGATCATTTAAACTGGTGGATCAACCTGATTTGTCCGCACTAAGTTGTCCGTAATTTTTGATTTAGAGTTCAGAATGAATTATTCCAACGCCCACCTTAAGCAAGCGAAGTTTTTTCTATATTGTGACAAAATTTGATACCAAAATAGCTATGACAAAGCCTCCAAGTAGTCCAATCCATTCCAAATTGCGTGATGGAATGCATAATGCTTCATTTGTAAACCTTTGCTCAATGAGCACCAATGATCAGCTTAGAATGATCATTTTAATTGGCCAATCAACTTGACATATCCGCACTAAATCTTTTTTAACTTTTGATTTAGAGCTCAAAATGACATGAATGCAACACCCACATTAATCTAGCTCAATTTTTCATATTGTGACAATATTTGACACCGAAAGAGGTAGGCAAAGCCTCAAAGTAATCCACTCTATCCTAAACTTCGTGAAACCATGCATTATGCTCATTTATAAGCCTTTACTCAAGGAACACCAATGATCAGTTTAGAATGATCATTTTCACTAGCCGGTCAAACATGACAAGTCCGCACTAAATCATCTTTTACTTTTGATTTAGAGCTGACAATAACATGGATCCAACGCCCATGTTGACCTAGCTCAATTTTCCATATTGTTAGAATATTTGAGACTGAAAGACCTAGATAAAGCCTCAAATTAATCCAATCTATTCTAAATTGCGTGATGCCATGTAGTATGCTCATTTATAAGCCTTTACTTAAGAATCATCAATGATTATTTTAGAATGATCATTTTAACTGGCTGATAAACTCAACTTTTCTGCACTAAATCATCTATATTTTTTTATTCAAAGTTTAGAAGTACACGAATCCAACGCCCACGTTAAGCTAGCTCAATTTTCTATATTGGGATAAAATTTAAGACCGAAATAGCTACGACAAAGTCTCTAAGTAATCCAGTCTATCCCAAACCGCATGATGCCATGCATTGTAAACCTTTGCCCAATGAGCACCAATGATCATTTTAGATTGATCAATTTAACAGGCCGATTAAATCGACATGTCCGCACTAAATCTTCTTTAGCTTTTGATTCATAGTTCAGAATGACACGAATTCAACACCCACGTTAAGCTAGCTCATTTTTCTATATGAGACCAAATTTAAGACTGAAATGGCTACGACAAATCCTCAAAATAATTCAATCTATCACAAACTATGTGATGCAATACACTATGCTAAAAAGTGTGATGCCATGCATTATGCTCAATTATAAGCCTTTACGCAAGGAAAACCAGTGATCAGTCTAGAATGATCATTTTAACTACCAATCAACTTGACATGTCCGCACTATATCATCCATAACTTTTGATTTAAAGTTAAGAATGACACGAATCCAACACCTATGTTAAGCAAGCCTCTTTTTATATATTATGACAAATTTTAAGACCAAAATAGCTTCAAAAAAGCCTCCAAGTAATCCAATCTAACCCAAACTGCATGATGCAATGCATTATGATTCATTTGTAAACCTTTGCTCAATGAGCACCAATGATCAGTTTAGAATGGTAATTTTAACTAGCTGATCAACTTGGAATGTCCGCACTAAATCGTCTTTAATTTTTTATTTGGAGTTTAGAATGACAGATTCCAACGCACACGTTAAACTAGCTGAGTTTTCAATAATTTGACAAAATTTAAGACAGAAATAGCTATGCAAAAGCCTCCATGTAGTCCAATCCATCCGAAACTATGTGGTGCCATGCATTATGCTCATATATAAGCCTTTACTTAAGGAGCACCAATGATCAATTTAGAATGATCATTTTTACTGACCAATGCCCACGTGATGCTAGCTTAGTTTTCTATATTGTGACAAAAATCTTGACTGAAATATCTATGACGAAGCCTCCAAGTAATCTAATATATCCCAAACTGCGTGATGCCATGTATTACATGTCCATCCCAAATTGTAATCCTTTTCTCAATGAGCACCAACTATCATTTAAGAACGACCATTTTAACAAACCAATCAACTTTACATGTCCGCACTAAATCATCCGTAACTTTTGATTTAGAGTTCAGAATGACATTATTCCAATGCCCACATTAAGCTAGCTAAAATTTCATCCAATGCCATGCATTATGCTCATTTATAAGCGTTTACTCATGAATCACCAATGATCAGTTTGAAATGATCATTTTCACTGGCCGATCAACTTTACTTGTCCACACTAAATCGTCCATAACTTTCGATTTAGAGTTCAGAATGACACATTCCAATGCCCACGTTAAGGTACTTCAGTTTTCTATATTGTGACAAAAATTAAGACCGAAATAGCTAGTACAAAGGCTCCAAGTAATCCAATATATCCCAAATTGCGTGATGCCATGCATTATGCTTCATTTGTAAACCTTTTCTCATTGAGCACCTATGATCCGTTTAGAATGATCAATTTAACTGATCAATCAACTTGAAATGTCCGCACTAAATCATCTTTAACTTTTGATTCTGAGTTCAGAATGACACGAATCCAACGTCCACATTAATGTAGCTCAATTTTCTATATTTGTGACAAAATTTAATACCGAAATAGCTATTACAAAGCCATCAAGTAATCCAATCCTTCCCAAACTGCTTGATACCATGCATTATGCTTCATTTGTAAACCGTTGCACAATGAGCACCAATGATTAGTTTAGAATGATCAATTTAACTAGCCGATCACCGTGACATTTCCGCACTAAATCGTCTTTAACGTTTTATTCAAAGTTCAGAATGACACGAATCCAACACCCACGTTAAGCTAGCTCAATTTTCTATCTTGTGAAAACTTTATGACCAAAATAGCTAGGACAAAGCCTCCAAATAATACAATCTATCCCAAACTATGTGATGCCATGCAGTATGCTTCATTTGTAAACCATTGCTCAATGAGCACCAATGATCAGTTTAGATTGATCAATTTAACTGGCCAATCCACTTGACATATCCGCCATAAATCATCATTAACTTTTGATTTTGAGCTCAAATTGAAATGAAACAACTGCCCTCATTAAGCTAGCTTAATTTTCCATATTATGACAACATTTGAGATTTAAAGAGCGAGACAAAGCCTCGTAGTAATCCAGTCTATCCACAACTCTGTGATGCCATGCATTATGCTCAATTATAAGCCTTTACTCATGAAGTACCAATGATCAGTTTGGAACGATCATTTTCACTGGCCGATCAACTTTACTTGTCCACACTAAATCGTCCGTAACTTTTGATTTAGAGTTCAGAATGACATATTTGAACGCCGACGTTAAGCTACTTCAGTTTTCTATACTGTGCAAAAATTAAAGACCAAAATAGCTAGGAAAAAGCCCCCAAAAAATCCAATATATCCCAAACTGTGTGATGCCATGCATTATGCTTCATCTGTAAACCTTTGCTCCATGAGCACCTATGATCAGTTTAGAATGATCAATTTAACTGGTCGATCAACTTTAAATGTCTGCACTGAATCATCTTTAACTTTTGATTCTGAGTTCAGAATGACAGGAATACAACGTCGGCATTAATGTAGATCAATTTTCAATATTGTGAAAAAATTTAATACCGAAATAGATATTACAAAGCCACCATGCATTATGCTTCATTTGTCAACCGTTGCACAATGAACACCAATGATTAGTTTAGAATGATCAATTTAACTCACTGATCAACTTGATATGTCCGTAACTTTTACTTTAGAGCTCAAAATGATTTTAATCCAACGCCCACGTTAAGCTAGCTCAATTTTCATGTTGTGAAAACATTTGAGACCGAAAGAGTTATGACAAAGGCTCCAAGTAATCCAATCTAGCCCAAACTGTGGGATGCCATGCATTATGCTTCATTTGTAAACCTTTGCTCAATGAGCACCTATGATTAGTTTAGAATGATCAATTTAACTTTACGATCAACTTGACATGTGCGCACTAAATCATCTTTTTTTTTATTTAGAGTTCAAAGTGAGACGAACCCAACACCCATGTTAAGCTAGCTCAATTTTCTTTACTGTGACAAAATTTAAGACCAAAATAGCTACGATAAAAGCCTCCAAGTAATTAAATCTATCTTAAATTGCATGATGCCATGCATTATGCTTCATTTGTAATCCTTTCCTACATGAGCACCAATGAACAGTTTATAATTTTAACTAGCTGATAAACTTGACATGTTTGTACTAAATCGTCGGTAACTTTTGATTTAGAGTTCAGAATGACACGAATCCAATGCCCACGTTAATCTAGCTCAATTTTCTATATTGTGAAAAAGCCTCCAAGTAATCCAATCTATTCCAAACTACGTGATACCATGCATTATGCTTCATTTATAAACCATTGATCAATGAACACCAATGATCAGTTTAGAATGATCAATTTAACTTGCCGATCAACTTGACACGTCTCACTGAATCATCTTTAACTTTTGATTCAGAGTTTAGAATGACATGAATCCAATGCCCATGCTATGCTAGCTCAATTTTCTATATTGTGATAAAATTTAAAACTGAAATAGCTTTGACAAAGGAACCAAGTAATCCAATCCCTCCCAAACTGCTTGATACCGTGCATTATGCTTCATTTGTAAACATTTGCTCAATGAGCACCAATGATCAGTTTGGAATGATCAATATAACTGGCTGATAATCTTGACATGTTGGCACTAGTTTGTGTTTAAATTTTAATCTAGAGCTCGAAATGATTTTAATCCAACGCCTACGTCAAGCTAGTTCAATTTCCAAGTTGTGACAACATTTCAGACCAAAAGAGCTACGACAAAGCCTCCAAGTAATCCAATATATCCCAATCTACTTGATGTTGTGTATTATGCTTCATTTGTAAACCACTGCTCAATGAGTACCAATGATCAGATTAGAATGATCAATTTAACTGGCCGATCAACTTGACATGTCTGCACTAAATCGTCTTTAACTTTAGATTTAGAGCTCAAAATGAAATAAATCAACCGGCCACGTAAAGCTAGTTCAATTTTCCATATTGTGACAAAATTTGAGACTTAAAGAGCGAGACAAAGACTCAAAGTAATCCAATATATCCACAACTCTGTGATCCATGCATTATGCTCATTTATAAGCGTTTACTCATGAAGCACCAATGATCAGTTTGGAATGATCATTTTCACTGGCCGATCAATTTTACTTGTCAACACTAAATTGTTCGTAACTTTTGATTTAGAGTTCAGAATGACACATTCCAACGCCCACGTTAAACTACTTCAGTTTTCAATATTGTGAGAAAATTTAAGACCGAAATAGCTAGGACAAAGGCTCCAAGTAATCCAATATATCCCAAATTGCGTGATGCCATGCATTATGCTTCATTTGTAAACATTTTCTCAATGAGCAACTTTGATCAGTTTAGAATGATCAATTTAACTGGTCGATCAACTTAAAATGTCCGCACTAAATCATCTTTAACTTTTGATTCCGAGTTCAGAATGATACAAATCCAACGTCCACATTAATGTAGCTCCATTTTATATATTTGTGACAAAATTTAATACCAAAATAGCTATTACAAAGCCATCAAGTAATCCAGTCCTTCCCAAACTGCTTGATACCATGCATTATGCTTCATTTGTAAACCCTTGCGCAATGAGCACCTATGATCAGTTTAGAATGATCAATTTAACTAACTGATCAACTTCATATTTCCGCACGAAATCCTCTATAACGTTTAATTTAGAGCTCAAAATGATTTTAATCCAACGCCCATGTTAAGCTATCTCAATTTCCATGTTGTGACAACATTTGAGACCGAAAGAGCTACGACAAAGCCTCCATGTAATCCAATCTTGCCCCAAAATGTGTGATGCCATGCATTATGCTTCATTTGTAAACCTTTGCTCAATGAGCACCTATGATCAGTTTAGAATGATCAATTTAATTTTCCGATCAACTTGACATGTGCGCACTAAATCGTCTTAACTTTTGATTTAGAGTTCAGAGTGACACGAATCCAACGCCCACGTTAAGCTAGCTCAAATTTCTTTATTGTGACAAACTTTAAGACCGAAATAGTTACGAAAAAGCCTCCAAGTAATCCAATCTATCTTAAATTGCGTGATGCCATGCATTATGCTTCATTTGTAATCCTTTCCTACATGAGCACCAATGATCAGTTTATAATGATCATTTTAACTATCCGATAAACTTGAAATGTATGCACTAAATCGTCTGTAACTTTTGATTTAGGGTTCAGAATGACACGAATCCAATGCCCACGTTAAGCAAGCTCAATTTTATATATTGTGACAAAGACTCCAAGTAATCCAATCTATGTCGAACTGCATGATGCCATGCATTATGTTTCTTTTATAAACCATTGCTCAATAAACACCAATGATCAGCTTAGAATGATCAATTTAACTGGCCGATCAAATTGACATGTCCGCATTGAATTGTCTTTAACTTTTGATTCAGAGTTTAGAATGACACGAATCCAATGCCCACGTTAAGCTAGCTCAATTTTTTATATTGTGATAAATTTTAAGACCAAAATAGATACTACAAAGCCTTCAAGTAATCCAATCTATCCCGAACTGTGTGATGGCATGCATTATGCTTCATTTGTAAACATTTGTTATCATTTTCTCTATGAGCACCAATGATCAGTTTAGAATGATCATTTTAACTGGCCGATTAAACTTGACAAGTCTGCACTAAAACGTCTTCAACTTTATATTTAGAGCTGAAAATGACATGGATCCAATGCCCACATTATGCTAGCTCAGTTTTCCATATTGTGACAACATTTGATACTTAAAGAGCTTGAAAAGGCCTCATTGTTATCCAATCTATCCACAACTGCATGATTCCATGAATCATGCTCATTGATAAGCCTTTACTCAAGAAGCACCAATTATCTGTTTGGAATGATCATTTTAATAGGCCGATCAACTTGACTTGTCTGCACTAAACCGTCTGTAACTTTTTATTTTGGGTTTGGAATGACACATTCCAGCGTCCACATTAAGCTAGCTTAGTTTTTTATATTGTGACAAAATTCAGGACGGAAATATCTAGGACCAAGCCTCCACGTAATCCAATCTATCACAAACTCCGTGATGCCATGCATTATGCTTGATTTGTAACCCTTTGCTCAATGAGTACCAATGATCAGTTTAGAATGATCATTTTAACTGGCTTATCAACTTTACATGTCTGCACTAAATCGTTCGTAACTTTTGAATTAGAGTTCAGAATGACATGAATCCAACGCCCACGTTATTGTGTCAAAGCATCCAAGTAATCCAATCTATCCCGAGCTATGCGATGCCATGCATTATGCTTCGTTTATAAACCTTTGCTCAATGAGCACCTATGATCAGTTTAGAATGTTCAATTTAACTGGTCGATCATCTTGACATGTCTGCACTAAATCGTCTTTAAGTTTTGATTCTGAGTTCAGAATGACAAACATTCAACTCTCACGTTAAGCTAGCTCAATTTTTTATATGGTGACAAAATTTAAGACCGAAATAACTATGAAAAAGGAACCAAGTAATCCAATCCTTCCCAAACTGCTTAATACCATGCATTATGCTTCATTTGTAAACCTTTGCTCAATGAGCACTAATGATCAGTTTAGAATGATCAATTTAACTGGTTGATCAAATTGACATGTTGGCACTAGTTCGTCTTTAACTATTAATCTAGAGATCAAAATGATTTTAATCCAATGCCCACGTTAAGCTAGTTCAATTTCCATGTTGTGACAACATTGGAGACCGAAAGAGGTACAACAAAGCCTCCAAGTTATCCAATATATCCCATACTACGTGATGTGGTGCATTATGCTTCATTTGTAAACCATTGCTCAATGAGCACCAATGATCAGTTAAGAATGATCAATTCAACTGGCCGATCAACTTGACATGTCTGCACTAAATCGTCTTTAACTTTTGATTTAGAGCTCAAAATGAAATAAATCAACCGACCTCGTAAAGCTAGTTTAATTTTCCATATTGTGACAACATTTGAGACTGAAAGACCTAGAAAAGGCCTCAAAGTAATCTAATCTATCCTAATCTGCGTGATGTCGTGCATTATGCTCATTTATAAGCCTTTACTCAAGTAGCACCAATGTTTAGATTAGAATGATTATTTTAACTGGCCCATAAAACTTGCCAACTCTGTAGTAAATCGTTTTTAATTTTTAATTTAGAGCTGAAATGACATGGATCCAACGCGCACGCTAAGCTAGCTCAATTTTCCATAATGTGACTACATTTGGGACTTAAAGAGCTAGACAAAGCCTCAATGTAATCCAATCTATCCACAACTGTGTGATGTTATGCATTATGCTCATTTATAAGCATACTCAAGAAGCACCAATGATCATTTTAATTGGCCAATCAACTTGACTTTTCCGAACTAAATTGTTTGTAACTTCTGGTTTAGAGATCAAAGTGACACGAATCCAATGCCCACTTTAAGCTAGCTCAAGTTTCTTTATTGTGATAAAATTTACGACCAAAATGGCTTGGAAAAAACCTCCAAATAATCCAATCTATCTTAAACTGTTTAATGTCGTTCATTATGCTTCATTTGTAATCCTTTGCTACATGAGCACCAATGATTTGTTTATAATGCTCATTTTAACTAGCCAATCAACTTGACATGTCCACACTAAATCGTCCGTAACTTTTCATTCAGACTTCAGAATGACACGAATCCAACACCAACGTTAAGCTAGCTCAGTTTTCTATATTGTGACAAAATTTAATACCGAAATAGCTATGACAAAACCTCCAAGTAATCCAATCTATCCCAAACTGCATGATGCCATGCATTATGCTTTGTTTGTAAACATTTGGTCAATGAGCACTAATGATCAGTGTAGAATGATCAATTTAACTAGCCGATAAACTTGAAATTTCCGCACTAAATTGTCCATAACTTTTGATTTTGAGTTAGAATGACACAAATCCAATGCCCACGTTAAGCTAGCTCAATTTTCTATTTTGTGACACAATTCAAGAACGAATAGCTATGACACTACAAGAAAACATTAATACTTTTGACGGCTTTTCCGATGGAAATAAAACCATCGGAGCCAACGCCTATGCGATGGTTTTCCGACGGACTGCCGAGGGAACTTATTTGGTCGGTATTCCGTCGATAATTCCGGGCACTGGCACTACCATCGGGAAAACGATGGTAAAATCTGACGGCTTTCCGTTAGTTTTCCGATGAAAGCGTTGGTGTCAGGATATCCTCTTACAACTATCGCAAATTACCGATGAAATACAAACCGTCGGATTTTTTCCGATGATTTCCTGCTGGAATGTTGTTTTTACTATCCGTCTGGAATCCGTTGGGAACATATCGATGGGCTGACGTCGAGTATCATTGGTTGGTCGTTGAAAATATCGGACCATGGTCGGAAACCGTCGGAAATCCGTTAGAAATGGGAATATTTTTAAGAATAGTCTATTAAAAAATTTTATTACCCGGCAGTGGTCGTAAACTGTCAGATATCCATAGGAAATGGGAATATTCTTAAGAATAATCTATTAAAAATTTGTATTATCTGTTAAAAATTCGTAATAATTTGTTAAAAATTCGTAATAATCTATTTAAAATTTGTGATAATCTTCTAATTTTCAATATAAATACGCTATGCTCCTCCACAATTTCATCACAACAACAAATTTTAAGAAAATGTCTTCTTTGGGTTCTTATGATTATTTTCGATCGTGGATGGATAAACCTCGGTATGATTCATCAACGGGGGAATTGACTGATGAAGTTGCGCAAGGTGTTGAAGAGTTCATGACATTTGCATCAAACAATAGCATGACATCGGAATACCGTAAAATGTATTGTCCATGTATTAAATGTTGAAATCATAGATTAATCTCTGTTAGAGAAGTTTGTAATCATTTGTATAGGACTGGATTTATGCCGGGTTACAACATTTGGTATTCACATGGAGAAACTGATGCAACGATGCAATATTATGGCAGTACTTCAAAAAGGTTTGATTGTACTAATGTTAGGGTAGAGGAACCGGCATCACAAAGTGATAGAAACGGAGGTACTGCTCAGATGGTGAATGATGCATTTTGTGAACAAATAGCATCGTACATTTAACATAGTAGCAGAATAGATGAACCTAATTTGGAAGCCCGGAAATTTTGATATGTTAAATGCATCCAAGCAGCCTTTGTATAAAGGATGTAGAGATGGATTATCGCCTTTATCTACTGCAAGCATATTGATAACGATAAAGACATATTTCAACTTGGCTGAAAATTGTATGAATACGATAGCTGATTTTGTTAGAGATATATTAGCTGAAGATAATATTGCACCTGCTTCATATTACGAGGTTCAAAAACTTATAGCTGGTATTGGATTACCATATCATATTATCGATGTATGTATAGACAACTGTATGATCTAATTGAGAAATGATGAAAACCGCATGAAGTGCCAATTTTGTAACAAACCTCAATTTCAAGAGACAAGCGGCAGAGTACCTATTCCGCATAAACGGATGTGGTATTTGCCATTAACAGAGAGGTTAAAGAGGTTATATAAAACCTATGAAATGGCATGCAGAACATAATTCGAATGGAGAAATTGTGCATCCCTCGGATGCGGAAGCATGGAAACATTTTCAACAGATTTATCCTAGTTTTGCATATGAGCCTAGGAACGTATACCTCGGATTATCTACAGATGGATTCAACCCTTTTGAGAAGCATGGGAGGCAATACTCGTTGTGGCCAGTTATCGTGACACCTTATAATTTGCTTCCTTCGTTGTGCATGAAACAAGAGTTTTTGTTTCTAACAATTCTCGTCTCCTGTCTAGAGCATCCTAAGAGAGCGCTTGATATTTTCTTGCAGCCACTAATTCATGAGATAAAAATATTGTGGGAAAATGGTGTCGAAGCATTCGTTGTTTCCCACCAACATAACTTCTTGATACGAGCAGTACTTATGTGGACCATAAGTGATTTTCCAGCATATGGTATGTTATCAGGATGGTCGACGCAAGGAAGATTAGCATGCCCATATTGTCAAGATAATAATGATGCGTTCCAACTGAAACACGGACGAAAGACTAGTTGGTTAGATTGTCATCATTGATTTCTATCACAAGATCATCCATATCGCCGGGGCACGACATTGTTTAGGAAAAACAAAAAAAATTTGATGGTCCAGCTCCCATTCTTGACGGGAATTATATGATGACTCAACTTAGAGATTTTGGTGCTGAGAGAACGGCTTCATGTGGAGGTAACGGACATTACCCTGTTGATGGTTGTGGCGAATACCATAATTGGCACAAGAAGAGCATTTTTTGGGATTTACCATATTGGAAGGACCATTTGTTCCGCCATAATCTAGATGTTATGAACATTGAGAAATTGTTTTTCGATAACATAATGAATACCGTTCTAATTGTCCAAGGAAAAACAAAAGATAATTTGAAATCTAGATTGGATTTTCCGGATGTTTGTTCCCGAAAGGAACTACATGTAATGTCAAATGGAAAATCATTGTCTCCCGCATTCGGGTTGGATGCGCATGCAAAAGAAAAATTCTTTGACTGTATTAAGCATAGTATCAAATTTCCAGAATGGATACACATCTAATTTCCAAATGGATACGCATCTAATCTTCGTAATTGTGTCCATACTATTGAAGGCAAATTTTCAGTGATGAAAAGTCATGATTGTCATGTTGTAATGCAAATATTATTCCCATTTGCCTTTAGCGATCTTCTGCCATAAAACGTCCACAAAGCAATTGCAAGTACGTTCACATTATTATATATACAAATAATCATAATTTCATATATTATATGATATTAACCTTTTGATGTAGGGATTGGTGCTTTTCCCGAGATTTATGTACACGATCACTTATTGTAGACGATATCCAAAATTTGGAGAAAAAATATACCGGTTCTCATTTGTAACCTGGAGAAAATATTTCCACCAGCATTTTTTTGATGTTATGGAGCATCTTACTATTCACCTCCCTAGAGAAGCAGCGCTTGGAGGACCTGTTCAGTATCGATCGACGTACCCTTTTGAGAAATATATGTTCTACCTAAAGAAAAAAAACTTAAAAATCTTGCCAGGGTTGAAGGTTCAATCGCCGCATAAAGTATTAATGAAGAAACATCTAACTTCGCAGCTACTATTTTCCATCGCAAGTCCAAACAAAAACTAGACAACCTGCACGACATGATGATGGAGGAGAAAAACCAAGCTATCCATTGTGTGTGCTAGAAATATTTGCACAAATTGGACGTTTAAGTGGAAAAGGGAAGACACGACGCCTATCAGAGGAGGAACAAAATCACTTGCATTTGTATATTTTAACAAATTGCAATGACGTTTTGGAATATGAAAGGTACATTCAATTAAATTTTGTTTTTAATTGTTACTATAATTTGAGTTAATTATTTTGTTCATAATTAACACGATATACATGGACAAATACATGGTCATTATTCAGATTACACAAAGAATGAGTTGGTCGAACTAAAAAAGCAAATTTGCAAGATAGTTGCATTTTCATATTAGTGTTACCACAATTATGTAATTTTTCAATAATAGTTTCCTATTTATATTTATATTTATATAATTCACTACATTCAGTTATTTTGTAGGTTACTACAGGTCCTTCTAGGGGGATAACGTTTCCCATTTGATTAGTTGAGTTGGTGAGTGGTTGTACATTTACTTCAAAATCTTATGCAACGTATTGCACTCGTGGATATGCTTTTAAGAGTCATCGCGAAGGAAACTCACAAACAATTTGTAATTATGGTGTATCATCTCAATCGGGAGAAATTGTATACAACGGCGTTCTTTGTGAAATATTAGAAGTTCACTATCCAGGAATGATTGATTTGAGGTGTATTATGTTCTATTGTGACTAGTATGACCCTGTCATGGGTTCACGTGAAGACGAATTTGGTGTTACATCTGTCCACTCATGTAAACGACATCGAAAATATAATCCTTTTATACTTGCATCACAAGCAGACCAGGTTTGTTACATTCGATATCCTTGTGTGAGAGGAACAAGCAAGATCCTTGCATTACAGTGACCTCAAATACATCCTAGAGTAATGGTATGTGGTATTATCGAACAAGACCCTATGAAACAAAGCACAATTGGTAACTTAGGTTCCATATACACTTCTTTTTAAGTTAACCTTATTGTTGATGATACCACGAACGGAGATTACAACGTGTTTCAAGATTCAAAAGAAGAGATTGTCGAGTTTGACGACCAAAATTCAGCTAATTCGGAATGTTCATCAGATTCAGATTAAATTTGTGATAATAATGTTTTATTTTTTTCCATACTTTAATACTTTATTTCAGATTATTATAATTAGAATAAATTATAATAAACAAAAAAATATTGGAAATAAACGCCGAATTTTTTCTTTGCTACATCTTTCTAAATTAGTGATATGACATTTCTATTACTTTGAAGCTATTAGAAGAGATACAAAATTTGAATTAATTATATAAAATTAAGACAACTGTTTTTTTGCTTTTTAAGTTTTAGAGAATAATGGTAACATATCATATACTTTTTACTGTAGAACTGTAAATTTATTAATGTCGACAATCATCTAATTTATGAATTTATTTTTAAATTTATCTGCAGAAATATATATTTTTCGAAATATTGATTTCCTCATGATGCGAACCTCCCAAGGAATGCACTTCTGGATGCGGTTGAGATAGGCTTTGCAACAGAATGAATCGAAATTCAATCTGTTCAAAGGTTGTGGATTGAAGGGTCACACAGTAGTTGTGGAAAGGCTACTGATTTACCTAAGAGAGTAGCTTAGATATTACACACTAAGGCTACTAAATGTTGACTGAAGGATATTACACACCAACAATCAGATTAAGAAGAGAATCACTCTCAAACTTAAGAAAGGAAGCTGTTTTTATTTGAAAAGTTGAATTGTCAAGTTTACAACTGAAAGCCCCTATTTATACTATAAGGGACGTAATATGAGGAGCCTACAACATTAAATTGGTTACAATTACAAGGGAATACTTGACCAAAGACCTTGACCAAAGACCTTGACTTCATTAAGTCTTATTTTGACTATGAATGTAGACACTTTTCCCCCCCTTTGATGACGCCAATTTTGATCATTTTGAATTGAACTCCTTTTGATTTTAAACAACAAATTGGGCTGGTTGTAATGTGATTCATTTGCCTCATTAAAAACCTTACCAAGAAAACCCAATGGGAGAAAACTTGGATAAGGGAAAAAGAGTACAAATGGATCACATACCCATTTGTATGTTGTCTTGAGCTTGTACTAAAATCAGAGTGCTTTTAGGCACTTCTCCAATCAAGCTCAAGTGAATTTGTTGTGCATTCTCCTTGTTGAGCATGCAGCTGATTGCCTCTTTGAGTTTCTTGGCCTTGGCTCGGGTTAATGGTCCAGCTGGTAGTGCAAGAGCTTCTTCATGTTCCACTGGTTCATTTCTAGCCATGAGCTTCTCCTTTTGTGTGCTTTCCATGCTCGTATCATCCCCCTCCTCTTGAAAAGGATTTGACCTCAAATCTGGTTCATCTGCAATGAAAGGCACAAGATCAGAAACATTGAAGCTTGAACTCACATTATACTTACCTTGAAGATCAATTTGGTAGGTGTTGTTGCTGATCTTCTGAACTATCTTGAAAGGTCCATCAATTCTGGGCATAAGTTTGGATTTCCTTTCAGCTGGAAATCTTTCTTTCCTCAAGTGAACCCACACGAGGTCTCCCACCTCAAATACCATTTCACATCTTCCTTTGTTGGCCTTTCTTGCATATTGTTGGGTTCTGGCCTCAATATTCTTCCTTGCATTCTCATGGATCTGTTTAACAATCTCAGCTTTTCTTTTTCCATCAATACTAGCTCTTTCACTTAAAGGCAAAGGGGTTAGATCCAAAGGAGATAAAGGATTGAAACCATACACAATTTGAAAAGGAGAATACTTAGAAGCAGAATGTACAGAATGGTTATATGCAAATTCAGCATGTGGTAAACATTCTTCCCATGTTCTAAGATTTCGTTTGATTAATGCACGCAATAAAGTAGACAAGGTTCTATTAACTACTTCAGTTTGACCATCCGTTTGTGGGTGACATGTTGTAGAGAATACCAACTTAGTTCCTAATTTAGACCAAAGAGTTTTCCAAAAGTAACTCAAGAACTTAGTGTCTCTATCAGAAACTATGGTCCTAGGCATTCCATGTAAGCGAACTACCTCTTTAAAGAACAGATTGGCTATATGCAATGCATCATCAGTCTTGTGACATGCTATAAAATGAGCCATCTTAGAGAATCTATCAACCACAACAAAGATAGAATCCTTTCCTGTCTTAGTTCTAGGCAAACCAACCACAAAGTCCATTGATATGTCAATCCATGGATGAGTAGGAATGGGTAAAGGAGTGTACAAACCGTGGGGTTGAACCTTAGACTTAGCCTGTTTGCATGTGGCACACCTTGCACAGATTCTTTCTACGTCTCTCTTCATGTGTGGCCAATGGAAATGATCTTGCATTACTTTAAGGGTTTTGGCAACTCCAAAATGCCCCATCAGTCCTCCTCCATGAGCTTCCCTAACTAGCAAGTCTCGAATGGAACAGTTAGGCACACTTAATCTATTATCATAAAATAGGAATCCTTCATGCCGATAGTATTTTCCTGAAGCAAACTTTTTGCTAGCAATGTATACATCTTTAAATTCAGGATCAGTTTCATATAGCTCTTTAAGCTGTTCAAAACCTCCGTGACAATGCATCTGCCACAACATTCTCTTTACCTTGTTTGTATTTAATGACATACGGAAATGTTTCTATGAACTCAACCCACCGTGCATGCCTTTTGTTCAGCTTCTGTTGGCCCTTTAAGTGCTTAAGTGACTCATGATCAGTGTGAATCACGAACTCCTTAGGCCACAAGTAGTGTTGCCAAGTTTGCAAAGCACGGACCAAGGCATACAATTCCTTGTCATAGTTTGGATAGTTTAGGGTGGCTCCTCCAAGCTTTTCACTGAAATAGGCTATAGGTTTCTTATCCTGCATCAAAACAGCTCCAATACCTATACCAGAAGCATCACATTCTATCTCAAAGGTTTTAAGAAAATCAGGTAAAGATAGAAGAGGTGCATGTGTAAGCTTTTCTTTCAAAGCTTGGAATGAGCTTTCTTGAGCTTGTCCCCATTTGAATCCTACGTCTTTCTTGATTACTTCCGTAAGTGGGGCAGCAATAGTGCTAAAATCCTTGACAAAGCGTCTATAGAAGCCAGCTAGCCCATGGAAACTTCTCACTTCTCCTACTGTTTTTGGACTTGGCCATTCCTTAATAGCTTTGACCTTCTCCTCATCAACCTTAATACCATCTGCACTTATAACAAAGCCTAGAAACACAATGTTATCTGTACAAAAACTGCATTTCTTAAGATTGGCATATAGTTTTTCTTTTCTAAGAACACTTAGAACCGATGTCAAATGACTAGCATGCTCTTCTAGATTCTTGCTGTAGATTAAGATGTCATCAAAGTATACTACAACAAAGACTCCTATGAATGCTCTAAGAACATGATTCATCAACCTCATGAAAGTACTAGGTGCATTTGTTAACCCAAATGGCATGACTAACCATTCATATAATCCATGCTTAGTTTTAAATGCAGTTTTCCATTCATCCCCTTCTTTCATGCGTATTTGATGGTACCCACTCTTAAGATCTATCTTAGAAAAGATTCTGGAACCATGCAATTCATCAAGCATGTCATCTAACCTAGGGATTGGATGGCGATACTTTACCGTAATGTTGTTGATTGCTCTACAATCAACACACATGCGCCAGCTGCCATCTTTCTTTGGCACAAGTAGAACTGGCACAGCACAAGGACTCATGCTCTCCCTGATGTAGCCCTTCTCCATTAGCTCATTAACTTGCCTTTGCAGCTCCTTAGTCTCAACAGGGTTGGTTCTATAAGCTGGTCTATTTGGTAGTGAGGCTCCAGGTACAAAATCAATCTGATGTTCAATGCCTCTGATGGGTGGTAGCCCCTTTGGATTGTCTTCTGGAAAGACATCTTCATAATCCTGCAAAATGGAAGTCACATCACTCGGTAATACCGGTGCAATGTTAGTTAAGCTCATGAGAGCTTCCTTGTAGATAAACAAAAGAACAGGTTGTTGTGAGAAGAGAGCCTTCTTAACTCCACCAGTTCTCACAAAGAAACTTGAGTGCTTTTTGTTCTTGTTCTCACAGCCTCTGTCACTTTTGATGCTTATGGTTTCTTTTGAAGTTCCAGCTGTTTTCCTTTGCTCCAACACGAGCTGATCTTAGTACACCTCCTGTGGTGTCATAGGAACAAGTGTGATCTTCTTACCTTTGTGTTCAAACGAGTGTTGGTTGGTGTAACCATCATGAATGACCTTTCGATCAAATTGCCATGGTCTTCCAAGCAGAATGTGGCCAGCCTCCATTGGTAAAACATCACAAAGGATCTCATCTTGGTACTTTCCAATGGTTATAGGTACCTTGACTTGGCTGCTTACCTTCATTTCGCCACACTCATTAAGCCATTGCAGCTTATACGGCTTTGGGTGCTTGAACACTTCCAGACCTAACTTGTTTACCATAGTTTCACTAGCAACATTAGTGCAGCTGCCTCCATCAATAATGATGCTGCAAACCTTTCCTTGGACGTGACATCTTGAGTGAAACAGGTTCTCTCTTTGCTCATGTTCTTTGGTTTTGTTTTTTACACTTAGGGTTCTTCTTGTTACCAATAATTCTCCTGCCATAGGAGGTTCAAGATGCTCTTCTGAAGAATCAGAAAAGACTTCTTCTTCCTCGGATTCTATTTCACCATTATCCAACAGAATCATGATCTTCTTGTTGGTGCATTCATTTGCATAATGCCCTCTTCCTTGGCATTTGAAACACTTCACATCTCTTGTTCTAGTAGATGTAGTAGCTTCAGATTTGCCCTTGACGTCTTGAGTGGTTGTTGAAGGTTTGGAATCAACTTTAGCAATCTGTTTTCCTTCCCTTTGGTAGCTAGGCTTATTGTTAGCTGCTCCATAGCTTGGCCTAGTATAACTTTTTCTTTTTAACTGTTGTTCCACCAGTATAGCTTTGTGCAACATTTCCTCTACCTCCACATAATGTTCCAGCTCCATTCTATCTTGAATGTCACGGTTAAGTCCTCCTAAAAATCTTGCCATAGTAGCTTCTCTGTCTTCTGAAATGTCTGCCCTGATCATGAGGGTTTCCAACTCCTGGAAATAGTCCTCAACACTTCGGCTTCCTTGATTGAGTCTCCTTAGCTTTTGGTGAAGCTCACGGTGGTAATGGCTGGGCACAAACCTTTTCCTCATTATGGCTTTCATCTCAGCCCATGTTTCTACTTGATACTCACCATTACGTCTTCTGGAAGTCACCAATTGATCCCACCAGCTGAGTGCATACTCATAAAACTCAGTAGCAGCTACGCGGACCTTGTTGAGCTCGGAATAGTGTTGACAATCAAACACCAACTCGATCTTCTTCTCCCATTCCAGGTAAGTGTCTGGATCATTTTTGCCATAGAATGATGGTATCTTAAGTTTAAGACATCCTAAGGTGTCATTAGGCTGACCCCTTTCTTCTCTTACACGCCTAGGCCTCCTTTGGGTTCTCCTATGTCCTTCACTGCCACGGCTATAGTAGGATTCTGTTTCTTCATTTTGGCCACGTCTTAAGGGATTCCTAGTTCTCCTTGGGCCTCCTTCTGTGTTACTATTGTTCTGAACATCATCAAGCCGCAAATGAATGGCTTCCAGCTCTATTTGTAATGCGTTCTTCATTTCTGCTACTAGAGCCTCCATTAACAGGTTTGGTGCTTCTGAAGTTTGATTTCCTCCTAACATAGCTACAAATACACTTAACAAATGCGTTAAAAATACCTGTTCTGAAAAAAATATTTTCGATGGAAGATGAAGAGTTGCGAGTGTGTTATTTTCTAATATGAAAATGCAATGGGTTGGGGTCGATTTTAATGTGATAAACTGATGTAATATTGGATAAAAATAACAATTCAATTATATGAATAGGTTTTTTTCGATTAATCAACTAATGCAAATCAATACACACAAGCTGATGCAATCTAAATAGATGGAAATAAAGAGATATAGAGATCAGTGATAGGGATAACCGATCAGAAGTGTGCTCTGATACCAAATGATGCGAACCTCCCAAGGAATGCACTTCTGGATGCGGTTGAGATAGGCTTTGCAACAGAATGAATCGAAATTCAATCTGTTCAAAGGTTGTGGATTGAAGGGTCACACAGTAGTTGTGGAAAGGCTACTGATTTACCTAAGATAGTAGCTTAGATATTACACACTAAGGCTACTAAATGTTGACTGAAGGATATTACACACCAACAATCAGATTAAGAAGAGAATCACTCTCAAACTTAAGAAAAGAAGCTGTTTTTATTTGAAAAGTTGAATTGTCAAGTTTACAACTGAAAGCCCCTATTTATACTATAAGGGGACGTAATATGAGGAGCCTACAACATTAAATTGGTTACAATTACAAGGGAAGACTTGACCAAAGACCTTGACCAAAGACCTTGACTTCATTAACTCTTATTTTGACTATGAATGTAGACACTTTTCCCCCCCTTTGATGACGCCAATTTTGATCATTTTGAATTGAACTCCTTTTGATTTTAAACAACAAATTGGGCTGGTTGTAATGTGATTCATTTGCCTCATTAAAAACCTTACCAAGAAAACCCAATGGGAGAAAACTTGGATAAGGGAAAAAGAGTACAAATGGATCACATACCCATTTGTATGTTGTCTTGAGCTTTTACTAAAATCAGAGTGCTTTTAGGCACTTCTCCTATCAAGCTCAAGTGAATTTGTTGTGCATTCTCCTTGTTGAGCATGCAGCTGATTGCCTCTTTGAGTTTCTTGGCCTTGGCTCGGGTTAATGGTCTAGCTGGTAGTGCAAGAGCTTCTTCATGTTCCACTGGTTCATTTCTAGACATGAGCTTCTCCTTTTGTGTGCTTTCCATGCTCGTATCACCTCACCCGACGGATTTTCGACGGTTTTGGTAACTTTGTCAGAAGTCATCGGAAAACCATCATACAACCGTCAATTGCAACATGAACAGACTATTTGTCGAACATGCACGGGTTTTAAGAAATTCGATGGATTTCTGACGGTTTTCCAATGACCTAAAATTATACGCTGGAAAGATAATTTCCAACGCGGGCTTTTGAAAAAATATATATTAAATTCCCGATGGCTTCCTGATAGAAATTGTCGTCAGAAATATCTAATATAACCTACGACCATTTCTTTTCCTCTCTCTCTCTCGTTTCTCTCCTTCTTTGCCTCTTCGCTTCCTCGCCGCTGTCATCGCCGGAAATTGCCTTTCCTCTTCACCTCCCTTCCTGTCGTCGCAAATCATGTAAGTTGTTTTGCTTCTGCAAGTTGTGGCACGCCGTTAAAAATCACTAATGGAAAATTTAGACTTGTTTCCGTGCACTTGATTTAGAGTTCTCAAGAGCCTTATTCTTCTATTAAAAGGAATTTCTTAAGTAGTATTGACATTGGGGTTTTGGGTGGATATGTTTTGTTAATTCTGTTAGTTTAGTGTATGTATCTGTCATGTAGTTTAGTTTTGTGTTGTAATTTGTTAACTCTGTACACATCTTGTGTAACAGTGGGTTTTATCTTCTTAATGCCTATAATTATCTCTTAACCATCCTTTGCGAGCTTTTGATTCTCTATTTGGAATTTGGTATTAGAAAATTTTCGGTGAAAATATCTGCTATCCAAATCATATATGGTCAGAAAGTTTTGGTCAAGTCCACTTTTGTTGAAGTCTATCGTTCGACTTTGCTTCTTACACAATTGACTCGTTGCAAAATAATTGCAATCAATGTTTTTTTTTGTAAAAAATTAAAATGTGGAACCAAGTTTTGTGCATTCGGAGACCATAATTGAAAAAACTAATGCAAATATTATTATGAGTAATGACCTACAATGACCCACATTCATCCCGTAAGCACACAAATGACCCCGTGTTATATACGATCACTCATATGACCCGAAACATTGGTTAAAAGTCATGAAAACCATGCTAACACGATTTATTACAATTATGCCATTATGTATTGAAACAAAATTAAATATGTTATTATGTCTACCGTCGTGTATTTTCTGTCATTGAGTCATGTCTTTTCAGTTTTAATAAATGTTATCGAAACCATAAACCTTTCACCATTTTGACTTCAGATTTCCAAAAGAAGAAAACTCTTTCACCATTCTCGGCGATATTTTCGTGTTTCTACGTGTTCGTGTTCATTTTCGGCGATATTTTCTACGTGTTCGTGTTTCCACGCGTTGGTGTTCGTTCTCTACGACTTACAGTGTTTCTTCCGTTGTGCTTTGTCGACTTCATGTTTGTTTGAAGTTTTATTTTCTAGTTTTCCGTCGCGGTTAGTCGTCTCTTTCAGCTTAATAGTCGCCGTCTTTGGTATATTTTCATATTTTCTTGCATGAATTGTGTAAAAATCAGACATAAATCGACGAAACATTCGAAATCGAAACCCTATCTATTTCGTTATTAACATATACATCGTTTGTTGTAGATTTTGTGAAACTCCGACACGGATCTGGTAAGTTTTCATTCATTTAGATTAAAGTATAGACTTCAAATTTCTAGTGTATTGAGACATATATTGATATGTTGGCAGACTTATTTGTATATATGGCAAGTTTTTGTATATATGGCATATTTATTTTACTTTAATGACAGATTTATTTTCCTTTGATGGCAAACTTATTTTGCTTTGGTGTCAGATTTTTTTTAGATTATAGGTTGAAGATAGAACCGGCAGATTTACAGTTTTTTAATAGCCGATTTAAAATTTTGTTTTAGCATATTTAATCGATATTTCATGAATCCATTGAATCTTTGGTGGACAATTTTATGTATATTTAACGGTAGACATGTTTTTATATGATGACAGATTTAATACTTTTGATATTGTGAAAATTGGTAGAAGATATAATGGATATTGTTGGTAGATTTACAGATTTCGTGAACAAATAAATCGCTGATTAAAATAACTTTTGTGGCACACTTATTAAGAATTTTTTTTTGGCAGATTTACTGAATATTTCACAACAGATAGTTATGGCATACTTATTTGTATTGGATGACAAACTTATTTCTATTTAATGGAAGACTTCTTGTTCAAAAAAATTTCTGTTAGGTATGAAGAATTCAGTGAAGAAGAATTACCCCATGCATCTTTATCCAGAGGGTAAAGCGAATATTCAAAACTGGAGTATGAACCACAACTGTTTTCTGTCCAATTAGAATTGATAGAGGAAGCAGTTGGTGTTGATGTTTGGAATTTCCTGAGAAATTCAGCAGTGGGTGTTTTTATCAAGCCAAAAGAAACAGAGTTCATTTGGTCTACGAAAGTTGTCCATTACTTTCTAACACATATGTTGGCGATTGAGGGAAGAAATGAGATGTGGTCCTTGATAAGTGGTCATCCAATCAGGTTTTCTCTCTACGAATTTGCTGAACTCACTGGTCTAAACTATGATGAAATTGTTTCAGATGATTGGGATGTTGACCATAGAGAGTTTTGGGAAAAACTTAATGTTTCTGGTGTTGAAGGTCCTAGCCTTAGCCATCTATTATCATAAAATAGGAATCCTTCATGCCGATAGTATTTTCCTGAAGCAAACTTTTTGCTAGCAATGTATACATCTTTAAATTCAGGATCAGTTTCATATAGCTCTTTAAGCTGTTCAAAACCTAACAACTTAGCATCAAGAGTAGAGATTAAGGCATACCTCCTTGACAATGCATCTGCCACAACATTCTCTTTACCTTGTTTGTATTTAATGACATACGGAAATGTTTCTATGAACTCAACCCACCATGCATGCCTTTTGTTCAGCTTCTGTTGGCCCTTTAAGTGCTTGAATGACTCATGATCAGTGTGAATCATGAACTCCTTAGGCCACAAGTAGTGTTGCCAAGTTTGCATAGCACGGACCAAGGCGTACAATTCCTTGTCATAGGTTGGATAGTTGAGGGTGGCTCCTCCAAGCTTCTCACTGAAATAGGCTATAGGTTTCTTATCCTGCATCAAAACAGCTCCAATACCTATACCAGAAGCATCACATTCTATCTCAAATGTTTAAAGAAAATCAGGTAAAGATAGAAGAGGTGCATGTGTAAGCTTTTCTTTCAGAGCTTGGAATGAGCTTTCTTGAGCTTGTCCCCATTTGAATCCTACGTCTTTCTTGATTACTTCTGTATGTGGGGCAGCAATAGTGCTAAAATCCTTGACAAAGCGTCTATAGAAGCCAGCTAGCCCATGGAAACTTCTCACTTCTCCTACTGTTTTTGGACTTGGACATTCCTTAATAGCTTTGACCTTCTCCTCATCAACCTTAATATCATCTGCACTTATAACAAAGCCTAGGAACAGAATGTTATCTGTACAAAAAGTGCATTTCTTAAGATTGGCATATAGTTTTTCTTTTCTAAGAACGCTTAGAACCAATGTCAAATGACTAGCATGCTCTTCTAGATTCTTGCTGTAGATTAAGATGTCATCAAAGTATACTACAACAAACACTCCAATGAAAGCTCTAAGAACATGATTCATCAACCTCATGAAAGTACTAGGTGCATTTGTTAACCCAAATGGCATGACTAACCATTCATATAATCCATGCTTAGTTTTAAATGCAGTTTTCCATCCGTCCCCTTCCTTCATGCGAATTTGATGGTATCCACTCTTAAGATCTATCTTAGAAACGATTCTGGAACCATGCAATTCACCAAGCATGTCATCTAACCTAGGGATTGGATGGCAATACTTTACCGTAATGTTGTTGATTGCTCTACAATCAACACACATGCGCCAGCTGCCATCTTTCTTTGGCACAAGTAGAACTGGCACTGCACAAGGACTCATGCTCTCCCTGATGTAGCCCTTCTCCATTAGCTCATTAACTTGTCTTTGCAGCTCCTTAGTCTCAACGGGGTTGGTTCTATAAGCTGGTCTATTTGGTAGTGAGGCTCCAGGTACAAAATCAATCTGATGTTCAATGCCTCTGATGGGTGGTAGCCCCTTTGGATTGTCTTCTGGAAAGACATCTTCATAATCCTGCAAAATAGAAGTCACTTCACTCGGTAATACCGGTGCAATGTTAGTTAAGCTCATGAGAGCTTCCTTATAGATAAACAAAAGAACAGGTTGCTGTGATAAGAGAGCCTTCTTAACTCCACCAGTTCTCACAAAGAAACTTGAGTGCTTTTTGTTCTTGTTCTCACAGCCTCTGTCACTTTTGGTGCTTATGGTTTCTTTTGAAGTTCCAGCTGTTTTCCTTTGCTCCAACACGAGCTGATCTTGGTACACCTCCTGTGGTGTCATAGGAACAAGTGTGATCTTCTTACCTTTGTGTTCAAACGAGTGTTGGTTGGTGTAACCATCATGAATGACCTTTCGATCAAATTGCCATGGTCTTCCAAGCAAAATGTGGCCAGCCTCCATTGGTAAAACATCACAAAGGATCTCATCTTGGTACTTTCCAATGGTTATAGGTACCTTGACTTGGCTGCTTACCTTCATTTCGCCACACTCATTAAGCCATTGCAGCTTATACGGCTTTGGGTGCTTGAACACTTCCAGACCTAACTTGTTTACCATAGTTTCACTAGCCACATTAGTGCAGCTGCCTCCATCAATAATGATGCTGCAAACCTTTCCTTGGACACGACATCTTGAGTGAAACAGGTTCTCTCTTTGCTCATGTTCTTTGGTTTTGTTTTGTACGCTTAGGGTTCTTCTTGTTACCAATAATTCTCCTGCCATAGGAGGTTCAAGATGCTCTTCTGAAGAATCAGAAAAGACTTCTTCTTCCTCGGATTCTATTTCACCATTATCCAACAGAATCATGATCTTCTTGTTGGTGCATTCATTCGCATAATGCCCTCTTCCTTGGCATTTGAAACACTTCACATCTCTTGTTCTAGTAGATGTAGTAGCTTCAGATTTTCCCTTGACGTCTTGAGTGGTTGTTGAAGGTTTGGAATCAACTTTAGCAATCTGTTTTCCTTCCCTATGGTAGCTAGGCTTATTGTTAGCTGCTCCATAGCTTGGCCTAGTATAACTTTTCCTTTTTAACTGTTGTTCCACCAGTATAGCTTTGTGCAACATTTCCTCTACCTCCACATAATGTTCCAGCTCCATTCTATCTTGAATGTCACGGTTAAGTCCTCCTAAAAATCTTGCCATAGTAGCTTCTCTGTCTTCTGAAATGTCTGCCCTGATCATGAGGGTTTCCAACTCCTGGAAATAGTCCTCAACACTTCGGCTTCCTTGATTGAGTCTCCTTAGCTTTTGGTGAAGCTCACAGTGGTAATGGCTGGGCACAAACCTTTTCCTCATTATGGCTTGCATCTCAGCCCATTTTTCTACTGGATACTCACCATTACGTCTTCTGGAAATCACCAATTGATCCCACCAGCTGAGTGCATATTCATAAAACTCAGTAGCAGCTACGCGGACCTTGTTGAGCTTAGAATAGTGTTGACAATCAAACACCAGCTCGATCTTTTTCTCCCATTCCAGGTAAGTGTTTGGATCATTTTTGCCATAGAATGATGGTATCTTAAGTTTAAGACCTCCTAATGTGTCATTAGGGTGACCCCTTTCTTCTCTTACACGCCTAGGCCTCCTTTGGGTTCTCCTACTTCCTTCACTGCCACGGCTATAGTAGGATTCTGTTTCTTCATTTTGGCCATGTCTTAAGGGATTCCTAGTTCTCCTTGGGCCTCCTTCAGTGTTACTATTGTTCTGAACATCATCAAGCCGCAAATGAATGGCTTCCAGCTCTTTTTGTAATGTTTTCTTCATTTCCGCTACTAGAGCCTCCATTAACAAGTTTGGTACTTCTGAAGTTTGATTTCCTCCTGACATAACTACAAATGCACTTAACAAATATGTTAAAAATATCTGTTCTGAAAAAAAAAATTTTGTTGGAAGATGAAGAGTTGCGAGTGTGCTATTTTCTAATCTGAAAATGCAATGGGTTGGGGTCGATTTTGATGTGATAAACTGATGTAATATTGGATAATAACAACAATGCAATTATATGAATAGGTTTTTTTCGATTAATCAACTGATGCAAATCAGTACACACAAGCTGATGCAATCTAAGCAGATGGAAATGGAGAGATATAGAGATGAGGGATACGGATAACCGATCAGAAGTGTGCTCTGATACCAAATGATGCGAACCTCCCAAGGAATGCACTTCTGGATGCGGTTGAGATAGGCTTTGCAACAGAATGAATCGAAATTCAATCTGTTCAAAGGTTGTGGATTGAAGGGTCACACAGTAGCTGCGGAAAGACTACTGATTTACCTAAGATAGTAGCTTAGATATTACACACTAAGGCTACTAAATGTTGACTGAAGGATATTACACACCAACAACTAGATTAAGAAGAGAATCACTCTCAAACTTAAGAAAAGAAGCTGTTTTTATTTGAAAAAGTTGAATGATCAAGTTTACAACTGAAAGCCCCTATTTATAATTTTATACTATAAGGGGACGTAAATATGAGGAGCCTACAACATTAAATTGGTTACAATTACAAGGGAAGACTTGACCAAAGACCTTGACCAAAGACCTTGACTTCATTAACTCTTATTTTGACTATGAATGTAGACACTTTTCCCCCCCTTTGATGACGCCAATTTTGAGCATTTTTAATGTCTTGAGCTTGTACTAAAATCAGAGGGCTTTTAGGCACTTCTCCATTCAAGCTCAAGTTAATTTGTTGTGCATTCTCCTTGTTGAACATGCTGCTGATTGCCTCTTTGAGTTTCTTACCCTTGGCTCGGGTTAATGGTCCAGCTGGTAGTGCAAGAGCTTCTTCATGTTCCACTGGTTCATTCCTAGCCATGAGCTTCTCCTTTTGTGTGCTTTCCATGCTCGTATCAGTAAGGGTTCCAGGATTAGCTCTTTCTGTCATATACAAGTAAGTAAGTAATTCTTCATAACCTCTTTCCGGAGAACCCCTTACCAAAAATTGTGCATGTCTAAGTGTCCGATACGCTTTCCAATATGGCAACTACACTAAAAAAACTGCCGCCGTATTAAAATAAATATGCCATAAGTACCAAAAACTGCGAATGTAAAAAATAACTCTGCCACAACTACCAAATAACTGTCACCCACTGTAATAAAATAAATCTGCCATAATTTCCAAAACTATCACTCTATATATAATAAATAAATCTGCCATAACTAACATAAATTGTGACTGTATAAAGAAATCTATCACCGTTTACAATAACTGCGCCCGTATATATTAAAATAAATCTGTCAAAACTACAAAAAACTGTCGCCAACTATGAATTAACGGTTAACATATTTACGAACCTTGATACCAAATCTCATATGTAATGCATCAGCAACATGACATGGCAAAACTTTAGAACCAACACCACCTACAAAATCTTTGTACAAAGCACCAAGAATTTCAGGAGTTGCTTGTTGCATACGTCCTGATCTCATTGTAACAGAACATGTATGGTTTGAAACGAGTTACCTAATTGTAAATTATGGCGTGTTCCCAGCCGGTGTAGCTCATACTCCAACAGCAATCGCTCACCCAGCATTTTACGATTAAAATCACTGGGGTTAATTTATATACATCAAAATCGAATTGATGTAGAACCTATAAAATCTTCAATCTAGTAACTAATGCATCTTTTGTCTCATAAATTTGTGCTACAGCAAGATTCAATGAAGCGAACTCTATCAAATTAGCATTACCAATTTGTTCTTCGTTATTACCACCATTTGATACTCTTTTCATGGGCGGTAATTTTGGAATCTCATCCTCTTCACGTTGAGAAAGCCTTCCGTAAACACTAATGTTTTCTTCCTCAGAGCTTGCTCCATCAGAATCATCACAGTAATCAAATCGATACTCCTCATCTTCATCGTTTTTGCATGGTGAAACCACTTCAGCAGTTGGTTCTTCATCGTGTTTATCTTCGCCACCCTCCTCATGTCGATATTCGTAGTTAAAATATTCATCATCTTCACGATGAATTGAGAGACTATCAATTTTTGCTTTCTCTTTCTCTCTAACGTCTAAACATAACCGAATTGCTTCGTTTTTAATCATACCCAAAAACCCATGAAGCTGTCGACAAGTTCCCACTTTCACCGGAGGTGTGTTTACCGGTAGTTTCAACAACATTTTCTTCAGAAACATGTAGCTTAATTCAACATCATACTGATTTCTATCGACCTCGTATTCTTCGTAAACCATCATCAACAAATCTTCAAAATGTGTCTTAGCATTTGCGGATAAGATTTTACACCCGTTCTTGTTGTCGACATTGAATGACGATTGATTTTTCTCGAAAATCCATTCACCACAAACAAGAATTATGTCTTGCATCGAGAAAATTGGTATAGAAAAGTTTTTTACGAGAATGTGAAGAAAACGAGAAAAAATTAATGCTTTGAAGGTCAGCTGAAAAATTCGATGTGCTCGAGGTTGAAGAAGACGCGGCAGCTAACCCTAAAATCGCCTCATACATGATTTTCAAAGAGGGTTAAAATTGGTATTTTGAAAATTAATAAGTTTGCCATTACATGTCTGTAATGACCCAAAAGTCTGCTATGTATACAAAATCCAAAGAGTTAGTTTAGTCATACTTAAATTTACTGCTTAGTAGAGAAAATCCGACTTCCGTAACGGATAGATTTAATGAAAATCTATTATCATTAAAAAAATATGCCGAGTCAAAATGTTAGTCTAGTAATTATTTTGTGAATCTTATTCGATAGCAGATTTAATGTAAACCTTCCATTGGAAAAATAAATATGCGAGCAAAAATCAGAAAATAAATATGCGGCAGACTTACTCTGTGTGACAACAGATTTAATAATTCTGTTGTCATATGACATTAAGTCTGTCGCAGACTTATAAAAACCACATACGATTACGTAACACACTATAAATCTATCGTATACTTTATATGTCTATTGGCAGACTTTTATAAGTCTGCGACAGACTTATTAAGTCTGTGATAGACTTATTAAGTCTGCGACTTTTACGTAAAAACCTGCGGTAGAATTTCCGTGCCTGATTTGTTTCGATACCCCAGAATTTCCGTGGCATTTTGGTAATTAACAGCGATTTTCCCGCTGACGTGTCGCCAAAACCCCAAGAATAGTAATGGTATTTTGCATAATTACGTTTTTGGTAACAACGACGAGGAATGGTACGCTCGGTACCCAAATTATTTTAGTAATTAACAAAACATTAGGGTCAAAAAATTAATTAAGGGTGAATTTCGCGTCATTCTAGTACTTCTCCCAAGAATTTAACAATTAATGTGCAAATCTTCCTAGATTTCTAGCTGATTTTTCTTTAATTTTTTTTGGTAATTATATTGCTTTTAGTTTTCTATTTAACCTAAATTTAATGGCAATATGCTATAGCAAAAAGGAAAAACGATGTTGCAATGAAAAAGTGAATCTAAACCCTACTGATGCACATAAGAGATAGATGCACTCGGCTTGATTTTTAGGTGATTTTTTTTAATGGAGCTAAACTAATGCACGAAACTGAATAAAGACTGAATTAAACGATAGAAACAACCTTGTTTTAGGAGATTAAGCTCTAATACCAAAATGATACAAGCCTTGAATCAAGGCCGTGACACACTTGGACCGGTTGGAGAAGATTAGGAGAGAAACTCGGCCTTAGGCTTCTTGAATGGGGTTTTCTAGTGGGTATTGGATATTGGGCTGAAGTGAACCACATGAGGGGGGAAGAGCCTTGTGATAAATCAAAACTTAGAAGGTAGGAGGGCTGGTCTCAACTAGGGTTCTAAGCGACTAGAGTTTTATGAGGAAAACTAGTAGGGAAAAAGTGCTCTCTTTATTAGTAATCAAATTGTCGAACTACAATGCTGAAGAAGCCTTGTAATCAAAAAGTTTTATGAGGATCGACCCAAAATAAAAATGCTCTCTTTATTAGTAATTACTATGCTCGGCAGCTTTGAACTTCTAGGATCGACCTAAAATAAAAATGGAAACGATACAAAAGTGCATAAGGAAAAATTACAAAAAGAAAATAACCAAAAAAGGACAACTACCTAATTATTCTTGACTCAATAAATGAAAAACTGCTAATTCCTACCCTGCAAAACAGAAAAGGCAAGTATATAATTGAAAACTTACCTTCTTACCTTTCAGCCGAGAAATGGAAGGTGGCCGACCTTACTCACACATGCCTTAGTCTTCAACTTGGAGTAGGGCTACGAAATGTTGGGCCTTGACCTCTATTGCCACGAGAGCCCAAGTCTCTGGAGTCCTTTGAGATGTTGAGAAGCCCTTGGATTCTTCCTTGTAGTCTTGGCCAAATGCTCCTTGTCGTTGGACTTGTGGAAGAGTGCCCTTGTTTTGCTCCTTGTCATGGCTCCTAGTGGCACCACTGGTGTAGAGAAAGCATCTAGGTTCATGCCTTGAAGCTAGTAGCAGAGTTGATCCGAGTCTGCTTGTGTAGAGGTGGAAATGGTAGTGCAATCGCTCGAGCAGGCTGGATTGTGTGTAGAGATGGCCGAGTTTAGATCGGAGCCGGCCAGATCAATTCGGTGGCTGGCGGCATCAGCAGCTGGGCCGGTGGTGTTATTCAGGTCGCCGCCAGTTGGGCCAGAGGTTTGGGCCTTTCCGTCGGAGAAGTTGGTCGGCCCAGCCCGGCTGATCGTAGGGCCGGCGGTACCGCTTGGCCCGGCAGACGAACCAAATGGCCCAGCTGTCTCAGGCAAGCCTTCTGGTCGGCCATTTTGATCTTTTGGCTGGTCAAACAATCTGATGTCCTCATCAACCAATGATCAGTTTAGAATGATCATTTTAACTAGCTGATCATATCGACATGTGGGCACTAATTCGTATTTAATTTTTGATTTGGAGCTCAAAATGACATGAACCAACCGCCCATGTTAAGCTAGCACAATTTTCTATATTCTAACAAAATTTGAGGCTGAAATAGTTATGACAAAGCCTCCAAGAAATCCAATGTATCCCAAAATACGTGATGGCATGCATTATACTTCATTTATAAGCCCTTACCCAAGGAGACCCAATGATCAGTTTAGAGTGATCATTTTAATTGTCCAATCAACTTGACATGTTTGTACTAATCGTCCGTAACTTTTGATTTAGAGTTCAAAATGACACGAATGGAACGTGAACGTTAAGATAGCTCAATTTTCTATATTGCGACAAAATTTAAGATCGAAATAGCTACGACAAATCCTCCAAGTAATCGATTCTATCCCAAACTATGTGATGCATTGCATTATGCTTCATTTATCACCCCTTACTTGAGGAGCACAAATGATCAGTTTAGAATAATCATTTTAACTAGCTGATCATCTTGACATTTCTGCACTAAATGTCTTTAACTTTTGCTTTAGACCTCAAAATGGCATGAAATGACCGCCCACGTTAAGCTGGCTCAATTTGCTATATTCTAACAACAGTAGAAACTGAAATAGTTATGACAAAGCCTACAAGTAATCCAATGTATCCCAAACTGCATGATACCATGCATTATGCATCATTTATAAGCCTTTACTCAAGGAGCGCCAATGATGAGTTTAGAATGATCATTTTAACTAAATGATCATCTTGACATGTCCGCACTAAATCTTTTTTAACTTTTGATTTAGAGCTCAAAATGACATGAACCAACCACCCACATTAAGAAAGCTCAATTTTCAATATTCTGACAATATGTGAGACTGAAAGAGTTACGACAAAGCTTCCAAGTAATCCAATGTATCAATAAACGCATGATCCCATGCATAATGCTTAATTTATAAGCATTTACTCAAGGAACACCAATGATTGGTTTAGAAATATAATTTTTAATTGTCCAATCAACTTGACATGTCCGTACTAATTCGTCTGTCACTTTTGATTTAGAGTTTAAAATGACATGAATCCTACACCCACACAGCGTGATGCCATGCATTATGCTTCATTTACAAGCCTATACTCAAGAAGCACCAATGATCAGTTTAGAATGATAATTTTAACTAGGCGATATAACTTGACATGTCCGCACTAAATCGTCTTTAACTTTTGATTTAGAGTTCAAAATGACATGAGTGCAACGCCCACGTTAAACTAGTTCAATTTCTATATTGTGACAATATTTGAGACTGAAAGAGTTACGACAAAGCCTCCAAGTAATCCAGTGTATCCCAAACTACAGGATGTCATGCATTATGTTTCATTTATAAGCTTTCACTTAAGGAGCAACAACGATCAGTTGAGAATGATCATTTTACCTGGCCGATAAACTTCAAATGTCTGCACTAAATCGTACATAACTTTTGATTTAGAGTTCAGAATGTCACGAATTCAATGCTCACGTTAAGCTAGCTCAATTTTCGATATTGTGCCAACATTTGAGACTGAAAGAACTAGGAAAAAGTCTCCAAGTAATCCAATGTATCCCGAATTGCATGATGCCATGCATTATTCTTGATTTATAAGCCTTTACTCACGGAGAACCAATGATTAGTTTATAACGATCATTTTAACTAGCTAATCAGCTTGACATGTTCGCACTAAATTGTCTTTACCTTTTGATTTATAGCTCAAAATGACTTGAGTCCAACGAGAACGTTACGGTAGCTGAATTTTCCATATTGTGACAATATTTGAGACTAAAAGAGCTACTACAAAGCCTCCAAGTAATCCAATCTATCCCAATCTACGTGATGCCATGCGTTACTCTTCATTTATACGCATGTACTCAAGGAGCACCAATGATCAGTTTAGAATGATCACTTTAACTGGCCGATCAACTTGACATGTCCGCACTAAATCTTCTGTAACTTTTGATTTCGAGTTTAGAATGACACTAATACAGCGCCCTCGTTAAGCTAGCATTTATATTGTGACAACATTTGAGACTAAAAGAGCTGCGATAAAGCCTCCAAGTAATCCAATGTATCCCAAACAACGTCATGTCATGCATTATGTTTCATTTATAAGCCTTTACTCAAGAAGCACCAAAGATCAGTTTAGAATATTCATTTATAAAGTTCAAAATGACATGAATCCAACGCCCACGTTAAGCTAACTCAATTTTCTATATTTTGACAAAATTTAAGGCAGAAATAGCTACGACAATGCCTCCAAGTAATCCAATCTATCCCAAACTGCGTGATGCCATGTATTATGCTTTATTTATAAGCCTTTACTCAAGGATCACAATTGATTAGTTTACAATGATCATTTTAACTAGCTGATCAACTTTAAATGTCCACACTGAATCGCCTTTAAATTTTGATTTAGAGCTCAAAATAACATGAGTCCAACGCCCACGTTAAGCTAGCTCAATTTTAATAGTGACAATATTTGAGACTAAAAGAGCTACAAAGCCTCCAAGTAATCCAATGTATCCCAAACTGCATGATGCCATGCGATACTCTTCATTTATAAGCCTTTACTGAGAGAGGACCAACGATCAGTTTAGAATGATTATTTTAACTGGCCAATCAACTTGACATGTCCGCACTAAATCATCAATAACTTTTGATTTCGAGTTCAGAATGACACGAATCCAATGCTCACCTGAAACTATCTCAATTTTCTATATTGTGACAACATTTGGCACTGAAAGAGCTAGGAAAAGGCGTCTAAGTAATCCAATGTATCCCAAACTGTGTGATGCAATGTATTATTCTTCATTTATAAGCCTTAACTCAAGAAGCACCAATGATTATATTAGAATGATCATTTTAACTACCTAATCCACTTGACATATTTGCACTAAATCGTCTTTACCTTTTGATTTATATCTCAAAATGACATGACTCCAACGCCCATGTTACGCTACCTCAATTTTCCATATTGTGACAACATTTGAGACTGAAAGATCTACTAAAAAGCCTCTATGTAGTCCAATGTATCCCAAACTGAGTGATGCCATGCGTTACTCTTCATTTGTACCCCCTTTACTCAAGGAGTACCAACAATCAGTTTAGAATGATCATTTTAACTGCCGATAAACTTAACATGTCCATACTAAATCTTTTGACTTTTGATTTAGAGTTTAGAATGACACGAATCCAAAGCCCTCGTTAAGCTAGCTCATGTTTCTATATTGTGACAACATTTGAGACTGAAAGAGCTACAATAAAGCCTACAAACCAAATTATTCCAAACTACTTGATGTTATGCATTATGTTTCATTTATAAGCCTTTACTCAAGGAGCACCGAAGATCAGTTTAGAATTATCATTTTAACTGGATGATAACCTTGACATGTCCACACTAAATCGTTCGTAACATTTGATTTATAGTTCAAAATGACATGAATCCAATGCCCACATTAAGGTAGCTCAATTTTCTATATTGTGACAAAATTTAAGACCGAAATAGGTACGCTAAAGCCTCCAAGCAATCGAATGTATTCCGTACAGTATGATGCCTCATTTTAACTAGCCCATCAACTTCACATGTCCGCACTAAATCATCCATAACTTTTTATTTAGAGTTCAGAATGACATGAATCCAATGGTAACCTTAAGCTATCTTAATTTTCTATATTATGACAGTATTTGAGAGTGAAAGAGCTTGGAAAAAGCCTCCAAGTAATCCAATGTATTCAAAACTTACTGATGCAATACATTATTTTTCATTTATAAGCCTTTACTCAAGGAGCACTAATGATTAGTTTAGAATGATCATTTTAACTAGCTAACCAACTTGCCATTCCGCACTAAATCGTCTTTAACTTTTGATTTAAAATTCAAACTGACATGAGTCCAATGCCCACGTTATGATAGCTTAATTTTCAGTATTGTGACAACATTTGAGACTGAAAGAGGTACTACAAAGCCTCTAAATAATTCAATGTATCCCAAACTGCGTGATGTCATGCGTTACTCTTCATTTATACGCCGTTACTCAAGGAGCACCAACGATCAATTTAGAATGATCATTTTAACTGGCCGATCAACTTGACATGTCCGCACTAAATATTTCGTAACAATTGACTTAGAGTTTAGAATGACACTAATCTAACGACCTCGTTAAGCTAGCTCATTTTTCTATATTGTGACAACATCTCTGCAATTTTTGAACAACAATGGCAACAATCACCGTTGACTTTCAGCTGTGTTTCATCTTCATCATCTTATGGCTATTCTCATTCTTCTGTCTCTCCGCTTTCTTCTTCAAGAAACCAAACGACTGTAATCTACCTCCAAGTCCACCGTCCCTTCCGGTCATAGGTCATCTTCACCTTCTCCTCTCTGTTCCATGTCACAGATCCTTTCAGAAGCTCTCTTCCAAGTATGGTCCTCTCCTTTACCTTCGTGCCTTAAATATCCCAATTGTTTTAGTCTCGTCAGCCTCAATGGCCTATGAAGTTTTTAGAATTCAAGACCTGAACTTTGCTACCCGTGTCCGCGAGGATCCTATAATGGAAAAATCAATTCTTTTTGGATCTTTTGGCTTTGTCTCAGCTCATTATGGAGACTGAAAAAGCCTCCAACTAATCTGATGTCTTGCATTATGTTTCATTTATAAGCCTTTACTCAAGGAGCACCAAAGATCAGTTTAGAATCTTCATTTTAACAGGACGATAACCTTGACATGTCCGCACTAAATCGTCCGTAACATTCGATTTAAAGTTCAAAATGACATGGATCCAACACCCACATAAAGTTAGCTAAATTTTCTATATTGTGAAAAATTTATGACCGAAATAGCTACAACAAAGCCTTCAAGTAATCCAATCTATCCCGAACTACGTGATGCCATGCATTATGTTTCATTTATAAGCCTTTACTCAAGCAGAACAATTATAAGTTTGGAATCGATGAACTTGACATGTCCGTACTAAATCGTATGTAACTTTTGATTTAGAATTCAGAATGACACGAGTCCAACGCACACATTAAGCTAGCTCAATTTTTATAGTGCAGCATTTGAGACTTAAACAGCTACGATAAAGCCTGCAAGTAATACAATGTATCCCAAACTTCGTGATATAATGCAATCTGCCTCATATATAAGCCTATACTCAAGGAGCATCAATGATCAGCTTAGAATGATCATTTTAGCTGGCCAATCAATTTGACATGTCTGTACTAAATCGTATGTAACTTTTGATATAGAATTCAGAATGACACAATCCCAACGCCCACGTTAAGCTAGCTCAATTTTCTATATTGTGACAACATTTGAGACAGAAATAGCTAGGGCAATGCCTCCAAGTAATCCAATGTATCCCAAACTGCGTGATGCCTTGCATTATGCTTCATTTATAAGCCTTTACTCAAGGAGAACCAATGATCAGTTTAGAATGATCAATTTAACTGCCTGATAAGCTTGACATATCCCTACTAAATCGTCTTTAGCTTTTGATTTAGATCTCAAAATGACATGAGTGAAACGCCGACGTTAAGCTAGCTATATTTTCTATGTTGTGACAATATTTGAGTCTGAAAGAGCTACAATAAAGCCTCTAATTAATCCAATGTGTGATGTCATGCAGTGTGTTTCTTTTGTAAGCCTTTACTCAAGGAGCACCAACGATTAGTTTAGAACGATCATTTTCACTGGCCGATCAACTTGAAATGGCTGCACTAAATCGTCCAAAACTTTTGATTTAGCGTTCAAAATGTCATGAATCCAACGCCCACGTTAAGCTAGCTCAATTTTCTATATTGTGACAACATTTTAGACTGAAAGAGCTACGATAAAGCCTCCAAGTAATCCAATGTATCCCAAACTACGTGATGTCATGAATTATGTTTCATTTATAAGCCATTACTCAATGAGCACTAATGAACAGTGTAGAATGATATTTTTAACTAGCTGATCAACTTGACATGTCCGCAATAAATCAACTTTAACTTTTGATTTAGAGCTCAAAATGACATGGGTCCAATGTCCACGTTATGCTAGCTCAATTTTCCATATTGTGACAACATTTGAGACTTAAAGAGCACCTACAATGCCTCAAAATAATCCAATGTATCCCAAACTACGTGATGTCATGCGTTATCCTTCATTTATAATCCTTTACTCAAGGAGCACTAACGATCAGTTTAGATTGATTATTTTAACTGGCCGATCAACTTCATATACCCGCACTAAATCGTCTTTAACTTTTGATTTAGAGCTCAAATTGACATGACTCCAACACCTACGTTACACTATCTCGATTTTCTATATTGTGACAACATTTTAGACTAAAAGAGCTACTACAAAGCCTCAAGTAATCAATGTAGCCCAAACTCCATAATGCGATGCATTACTCTTCATTTATAAGCCTTTAGTCAAGGAGCACCAACGATCAGTTTAGAATGATCATTTTAACTAGCCGATTAACTTTATATGACCACACCAAATAGTCTAACTTTTGGTTTAGAGCTCAAAATGACATGATTCAAATGCCCACATTACCCTAGCTCAATTTTCTATCTTATGACAACATTTGAGATTGAAAGAGCTACTACAAAGCCTCCAAGTAATCCAATGTATCCCAAACAGCGAGATGCCATGTGTTACTCTTCATTAATAAGCCTTTACTCTAGGAGCACCAATGATCAGTTTAGAATGATCAGTTTAGAGTTACAAGAATCAAACGCCCTTGTTTACCTAGCTCAAGTTTCTATATTGTGACAAAATTTAACACCAAAATAGCTACGAAAAAGCCACTAAGTAATCCAATCTATCCCAAACAGTGTGATGCAATGCATTATGCTCCATTTATAAGGCTTTACTCAAGTAGCACAATGATCAGTTTAAAATGATCATTTGTACTAGCTGATCAACTTGACATGTCAGCACTAAATTTTATTTAAATTTTGATTTAGAGCTCAAATTGACATGAGTCCAACGCCCGCGTTAATCGAGCTCAGTTTTCCACATTGTGAAAAGATTTGACACTAAAAGAACTATTACAAAGCCTCCAAGTAATCCAATCTATCCCGAAACGCGTGGTGCCGTGCATTATGCTTCATTTGTAAGCCTCTACTCAAGGCGCACCAATGATCAGTTTAGAATGATTATTTTAACTTGCTGACCAACTGGACATGTGAGCAATAAATCATCTTTAACTTCGTATTTAGAGCCCAAACTGACATGAGTCCAACGCCCATGTTAAGCTAGCTCAATTTTCCATATTGTGAGAACATTTGAGACTGAACGAACTACAACAAAGCTTCCAAGTAATCCAATCTATCCCATTTTGTGTGATGTCATGCATTATGCTTCATTTATAAGCCATTACTCAAGGAGCACCAATAATCAGTTAAGAATGATCATTTTAACTAGGTGATCAACTTGACATGTCCGCACTAAATCGTCGGTCACTTTATATTTATAGTTCATAATTACACGAATCCAACGCCCACTCTTAACTAGCTCAATTTTCTATATTGTGATCAAATTTAACAACAAAATAGCTACGAAAAAGCCTTTAAGTAATCCAATCTATCCCAAACTGCGTGATGCCACACATTATGCTCCATATATAAACCTTGACTCAAGGAGCAGCACTGATCAGTTTAGAATGATCATTTTTACTAGCTGATCAACTTGACATGTCGGCACTAAATTTTCTTTAACTTTTTATTTGGAGCTCAAAATGACATGAGTACAAGGCTCGCGTTAAACGAGCTCAATTTTCTTTATTGTGAAAAGATTTGAGACTGAAACAACTAATACAAAACCTCCAAATAATCCAATTAATCCCTAACTGCGTGATGCCATGTGTTATGATTCATTTACAACCCTTTACTCATGGAGCACCAGTGATCAGTTTAGAATTATCATTTTAACTGTCCGATCAACTTGACTTGTTTGCACTAAATCATTCGTCACTTTTGATTTATAGTTCAGAATGACATGAATCCAACACCCACGTTTACCTAACTCAATTTTCTATATTGTGATAAAATCTAACACCGAAAGAGCTACAAAAAAACCTGCAAGTAACCCTATCTATCCCAAACTGCATGATGCCATGCGTTATTCTTCATTTATAAGCCTTTACTCAATACGCACCAATGATCAGTTTAAAATGATCGTTTTAACTAGCTGATGAAGTTGACATGTAAGCATTAAATCATCTTTAACTTTGTATTTAGAGCTCAAACTGACATGAGTCCAACGGACACGTTAAGCTAGCAACATTTTGCATATTGTGAGAACATTTCAGACTAAAAGAGATACAACAAAGCTTCCAAGTGATCAATTCTATCCCAAATTGCGTGATGCCATGAATTATACTTCATTTATAAGTCTTTATTCAATAAGCACCAATGATCAGTTAAGAATTATCATTTTAACTAGCTGATCAACATGACATGTCCGTACTAAATCGTCTATAAATTTATAAGCCTTTACTCAAGGAGCACCAATGATAAATTTATAATGATCATTCTAACTATACGATCAACTAGACATGTCCGCACTAAATCGTCTTTAACTTTTGATGTAGAGGTACAAATGACATGAGTCCAACGCCCGCGTTAAGCTAGCTCAATTGTCCATATTGTGACAACATTTGAGACTGAAAGAACTACTACAAAGCCTCAAAGTAATCCAATTATCCCAAACTGCATGATATCATGCGTTATGCTTTTTATTTACAAGCCTTTACTCAAGGAGCACCAATTATCTGTTTAGAATGATCATTTTAACAGGCTGATCAACTTGACATATCCGCACTAAATTGTCCGTCACTTTTGATTTAGAGTTAAGAACGACAACAATCCAAAGCCCACGTTTCGCTACCTCAATTTTCTATATTGTGAAACAATTCAAAACGATAATAGCTATGAAAAAGCCTCTAAGTAATCCAATATATCCAAAACTGCGTGATGCAATGGATTATGCTCCATTTATTCAAGGAGCAGTAATGATCAATTTAGAATGACATTTTTACTAGCTCATCAACTTGACAAGTTGGCACTAAATCGTCTTTAACTTCTGATTTAAAGCTCAAAATGACATAAGTCCAACACCCGCATTAAGCTAGCTCAATTTTCCATATTGTGACAAGATTTGACACTGAAAGAACTTCTACAAAGCCTCTAAGTAATCCATTTAAGCCCAAACTGCGTGATGCCATGTGTTATGCTTCATTTACAAGCCTTTACTCATGTAGCACCAATAATCAGTTTAGAATGATCATTTTAGCTGGCCGATCAACTTGACTTGTCTGCACTAAAACGTCTGTCACTTTTGATTTAGAGTTCAGAATGACACGAATCCAATGATCACGTTTAGCTAGCTCAATTTTCTATATTCTAACAAAATTTAACTCCGAAACAGCTATAAAAATCTTCCAAGTAATCCAATCTATCCCAAATTGCGTGTTGCCATGCATTATGCTTCATTTATAAGCCTTTACTCAAGGCACACCAATGATCCGTTTAGAATGATCATTTTAAGTAGCTCATCAACACATGTCCGCATTAAATCATTTTTAACTTTGTATTCAGAGCTTAAAATGACATGAGTCCAACACCTACGTTAAGCTAGATCAATTTTCCATATTGGGAGAACATTTGAGACTTAAAGAGTTACAACAAAGCTTCCAAGTAATCCAATGTATCCCAAACTGCATGATGCCATGCATTATGCTTCATTTAGAATGATCAATTTAACTTGCGAATCGAACGCCCACGCTAATCTAGCTCCATTTTCAATATTGTGACAAATTTAAAGTTCGAAATAGCTTCGAAAAAGCCTCCAAGTAATCCAATATATCCGAAACTGTGTGATGCCATGCATTATGCTTCATTTATAAGCCTTTACTCAAGGGCCATCAATGATCAATATATAATGATCATTTTAACTACCTGATCAACTCTACATGTCCGCATGAAATCGTCTTTAACTTTTGATTTAGAGCTCAAAATGACATAAGTCCAATGCCCGCGTTAACGTAGCTAAATTTTCCATATGTGGACAACATTTGAGACTGAATGAACTACTACAAGGCCTCCATGTAATCCAATTAATACCAAACTGCATGATGCCATGCATTATGTTTACTTTACAAGCCTTTACTCAAGGAGCAACAATGATCAGTTTAGAATGATCATTTTAACTGTCCGATCAACTTTACATTTCGGCACTAAATCGTCGGCATTTTGATTTAGAGTTCAGAATGACACGAATCCAACCCCCACGTTTAGCTACCTCAATTTTCTATATTATGACAAAATTTAACACCGAAATAGCTGCGAAAAAACCTCTAAATAATCCAATCTATCCCAAACTGCGTGATACCATGTATTATGCTCCATTTATAAGCCTTTACTAAAGGAGCCCCATTGATCAGTTTAGAATGATCATTTTAACAAGTTGATCAATTGACATGTCCACACTAAATCGTCTTTAACTTTCTATTTAGAGCTCAAAATGACATGAATCCAATGCCCACGTTAAAGTAGCTCAATTTTCCATATTGTGACAACATCTGAGACTAAAAGAACTGCCACAAAACCTCCAAGTAACCAATTAATTCCTAACTACGTGATGTTATGGTTTATGCTTTATTTATAAATCTTTACTCAATGAGCACCAATGATCAATTTAAAATGATCATTTTAACTGGCCGATCAACTTGACATGTCCGCACTAAATCGTTAATAACTTGTGATTTAGAATTCCGAATGACACAAATCCAACGCCCATCTTAAGCTATCTCAATTTTCCATATTGTGATCACATTTGAGACTGATAGAGGTACGACAAATCCTCCAATTATTCCAATGTATTCCAAACTACGTGATGTTATGGGTTATGCTTTATTTATACGTCTTTACTCAAGGAGCACCAATGATTAATTTAAAATGATCATTTTAACTAGCCGATCAACTTGAAATTTCCGCACTAAATCATCCGTAACTTGTGATTTAGAATTCCGAATGACACGAATCCAACGCCCACATTTAGCTAGCTCAATTTTCTATATTGTTACAGTATTTGAGATTGAAAGAGCTATGAAAATTACTCGAAGTAATCCAATGTATAACAAACCGCGTGATGCCATGCATTTATGCTTGATTTATAAGGCTTTACTAAAGGAGCACCAATGATCATTTTAACTGCCCGATCAACTTGACATGTCAACACTAAATTGTCCGTAACTTTTGATTTAGAGTTTAGAATGACACGAATCCAATTTCCACGTTAAGCTAGGTCAATTTTCTATATTGTGATAACATTTGAGACTGAAAGAGGTACAAAAAAGCCTCCAATTAATCCAATGTATCCTGAACTGCATGATGCCATGCATTATCCTTCATTTATAAGCCTTTACTCAAGGAGCACCAATGATCAATAAAGAATAATCAGTTTAACTGGCCCATCAAATTGAGACGTCCAAACTAAATCTTCCGTAACTTTTGATTTAGAGTTCAAAATGATTAACATCCAACGCCCACATTAAGATAGCTCAATTTTCAATATTGCGATAAAATTTGAGATTAAAATGGCTATGACAAAAGCCTCTAAGTAATCCAATATATCCAAAACTGCATGATTGATGCGAAACCTCCCAAGGAATGCACTTCTGGATGCGGTTGAGATAGGCTTTGCAACAGAATGAATCGAAATTCAATCTGTTCAAAGGTTGTGGATTGAAGGGTCACACAGTAGTTGCGGAAAGACTACTGATTTACCTAAGATAGTAGCTTAGATATTACACACTAAGGCTACTAAATGTTGACTGAAGGATATTACACACCAACAATCAGATTAAGAAGAGAATCACTCTCAAACTTAAGAAAAGAAGCTGTTTTATTTGAAAAGTTGAATGATCAAGTTTACAACTGAAAGCCCCTATTTATACTATAAGGGGACGTAAATATGAGTAGCCTACAACATTAAATTGGTTACAATTACAAGGGAAGACTTGACCAAAGACCTTGACCAAAGACCTTGACTTCATTAACTCTTATTTTGACTATGAATGTAGACACTTTCCCCCCCCTTTCATGACGCCAATTTTGAGCATTTTTAATTGAACTCCTTTTGATTTTAAACAACAAATTGGGCTGGTTGTAATGTGATTCATTTGCCTCATTAAAAACCTTACCAAGAAAACCCAATGGGAGAAAACTTGGATAAGGGAAAAAGAGTACAAATGGATCACATACCCATTTGTATGCTGTCTTGAGCTTATACTTAAATCAGAGTGCTTTTAGGCACTTCTCCAATCAAGCTCAAGTGAATTTGTTGTGCATTCTCCTTGTTGAGCATGCAGCTGATTGCCTCTTTGAGTTTCTTGGCCTTGGCTCGGGTTAATGGTCCAGCTGGTAGTGCAAGAGCTTCTTCATGTTCCACTGGTTCATTCCTAGCCATGAGCTTCTCCTTTTGTGTGCTTTCCATGCTCGTATCATCCCCCTCCTCTTGAAAAGGATTTGACCTCAAATCTGGTTCATCTGCAATGAAAGGCACAAGATCAGAAACATTGAAGCTTGAACTCACATTGTACTTACCTTGAAGATCAATTTGGTAGGCGTTGTTGCTGATCTTCTGAACTATCTTGAAAGGTCCATCTATTCTGGGCATAAGTTTGGATTTCCTTTCAGCTGGAAATCTTTCTTTCCTCAAGTGAACCCACACGAGGTCTCCCACCTCAAATACCATTTCACGTCTTCCTTTGTTGGCCTTTCTTGCATATTGTTGGGTTTTGGCCTCAATATTCTTCCTTGCATTCTCATGGATCTGTTTAACAATCTCAGCTTTTCTTTTTCCATCAATACTAGCTCTTTCACTTAAAGGCAAGGGGGTTAGATCCAAAGGAGATAAAGGATTGAAACCATACACAATTTGAAAAGGAGAATACTTAGAAGCAGAATGTACAGAATGGTTATATGCAAATTCAGCATGTGGTAAACATTCTTCCCATGTTCAAAGATTTCGTTTGATTAATGCACGCAATAAAGTAGACAAGGTTCTATTAACTACTTCAGTTTGACCATCCGTTTGTGGGTGACATGTTGTAGAGAATACCAACTTAGTTCCTAACTTATACCAAAGAGTTTTCCAAAAGTAACTCAAGAACTTAGTGTCTCTATCAGAAACTATGGTCCTAGGCATTCCATGCAAGCGAACTACCTCTTTAAAGAATAGATTAGCTATATGCAATGCATCATCAGTCTTGTGACATGCTATAAAATGAGCCATCTTAGAGAATCTATCAACCACAACAAAGATAGAATCCTTTCCTGTCTTAGTTCTAGGCAAACCAACCACAAAGTCCATTGATATGTCAATCCATGGATGAGTAGGAATGGGTAAAGGAGTGTACAAACCGTGGGGTTGAACCTTAGACTTAGCCTGTTTGCATGTAACACACCTTGCACAGATTCTTTCTACGTCTCTCTTCATATGTGGCCAATGGAAATGATCTTGCATCACCTTAAGTGTTTTGGCAACTCCAAAATGCCCCATCAGTCCTCCTCCATGAGCTTCCCTAACTAACAAGTCTCGAATAGAACAGTTAGGCACACATAATCTATTATCATAAAATAGGAATCCTTCATGCCGATAGTATTTTCCTGAAGCAAACTTTTTGCTAGCAATGTATACATCTTTAAATTCAGGATCAGTTTCATATAGCTCTTTAAGCTGTTCAAAACCTAACAACTTAGCATCAAGAGTAGAGATTAAGGCATACCTCCTTGACAATGCATCTGCCACAACATTCTCTTTACCTTGTTTGTATTTAATGACATACGGAAATGTTTCTATGAACTCAACACACCGTGCATGCCTTTTGTTCAGCTTCTGTTGGCCCTTTAAGTGCTTGAGTGACTCATGATCAGTGTGAATCACGAACTCCTTAGGCCACAAGTAGTGTTGCCAAGTTTGCAAAGCACGGACCAAGGCGTACAATTCCTTGTCGTAGGCTGGATAGTTGAGGGTGGCTCCTCCAAGCTTCTCACTGAAATAGGCTATAGGTTTCTTATCCTGCATCAAAACAGCTCCAATACCTATACCAGAAGCATCACATTCTATCTCAAAAGTTTTAAGAAAATCAGGTAAAGATAGAAGAGGTGCATGTGTAAGCTTTTCTTTCAAAGCTTGGAATGAGCTTTCTTGAGCTTGTCCCCATTTGAATCCTACGTCTTTCTTGATTACTTCCGTAAGTGGGGCAGCAATAGTGCTAAAATCCTTGACAAAGCGTCTATAGAAGCCAGCTAGCCCATGGAAACTTCTCACTTCTCCTACTGTTTTTGGACTGGGCCATTCCTTAATAGCTTTGACCTTCTCCTCATCAACCTTAATACCATCTGCACTTATAACAAAGCCTAGGAACACAATGTTATCTGTACAAAAAGTGCATTTCTTAAGATTGGCATATAGTTTTTCTTTTCTAAGAACGCTTAGAACCGATGTCAAATGACTAGCATGCTCTTCTAGATTCTTGTTGTAGATTAAGATGTCATCAAAGTATACCACAACAAAGACTCCTATGAATGCTCTAAGAACATGATTCATCAACCTCATGAAAGTATTAGGTGCATTTGTTAAGCCAAATGGCATGACTAACCCTTCATATAATCCATGCTTAGTTTTAAATGCAGTTTTCCATTCATCCCCTTCCTTCATGCGTATTTGATGGTACCCACTCTTAAGATCTATCTTAGAAAAGATTCTGGAACCATGCAATTCATCAAGCATGTCATCTAACCTAGGGATTGGATGGCGATACTTTACCATAATGTTGTTGATTGCTCTACATCCAACACACATGCGCCAGCTGCCATCTTTCTTTGGCACAAGTAGAACTGGCACAGCACAAGGACTCATGCTCTCCCTGATGTAGCCCTTCTCCATTAGCTCATTAACTTGCCTTTGCTCTGATACCAAATGATGCGAAACCTCCCAAGGAATGCACTTCTGGATGCGGTTGAGATAGGCTTTGCAACAGAATGAATCGAAATTCAATCTGTTCAAAGGTTGTGGATTGAAGGGTCACACAGTAGTTGCGGAAAGACTACTGATTTACCTAAGATAGTAGCTTAGATATTACACACTAAGGCTACTAAATGTTGACTGAAGGATATTACACACCAACAATCAGATTAAGAAGAGAATCACTCTCAAACTTAAGAAAAGAAGCTGTTTTTATTTGAAAAGTTGAATGATCAAGTTTACAACTGAAAGCCCCTATTTATACTATAAGGGGACGTAAATATGAGGAGCCTACAACATTAAATTTGTTACAATTACAAGGGAAGACTTGACCAAAGACCTTGACCAAAGACCTTGACTTCATTAACTCTTATTTTGACTATGTCTGTAGACACTTCCCCCCCCTTTGATGACGCCAATTTTGAGCATTTTTAATTGAACTCCTTTTGATTTTAAACAACAAATTGGGCTGGTTGTAATGTGATTCATTTGCCTCATTAAAAACCTTACCAAGAAAACCCAATGGGAGAAAACTTGGATAAGGGAAAAAGAGTACAAATGGATCACATACCCATTTGTATGCTGTCTTGAGCTTGTACTTAAATCAGAGTGCTTTTAGGCACTTCTCCAATAAAGCTCAAGTGAATTTGTTGTGCATTCTCCTTGTTGAGCATGCAGCTGATTGTCTCTTTAAGTTTCTTGGCCTTGGCTCGGGTTAATGGTCCAGCTGGTAGTGCAAGAGCTTCTTCATGTTCCACTGGTTCATTCCTAGCCATGAGCTTCTCCTTTTGTGTGCTTTCCATGCTCGTATCAATGATACCATCCATTATGCTTCATTTATAACCCTTTACTCAACAAGCACCACTGATCAATTTACAATGATCATTTTAACAGCCCGATCAACTTAAAATGTCCACACTAAATCGTCTGTATATTTTCATTTATACTTCAAAATGACACAAATCCAACGCCCATGTTAAGCTAGCATGATTTTCAATATCATTGCAAAATTTAAGTCTGAAATAGTTACGAAAAAAGCCTCCAAGTAATCCAATGTATCCCTAACTGTGTGATGCAAAGCATAATGCTTCGTTTATAAGCCTTTACTCAAGGAGCACCAATGATCTGTTTAGAATTATCATTTTTTAACTGGCCGATCAACATGACATGTACGCACTGAATCGTCAGTAATTTTTGATTTAAAGTTCAAAATGACACAAATGCAATGGGCACGTTAAGGTAGCTAAAGTTTCCATATTGTGACAATATTTGAGACTGAAAGAGCTACAAAAATGCCTCCAAGTAATCCAATGTATCCCAAACTGCAGGATGCCATGCATTATGCTTCATTTATAATCCTTTTCTTAAGGAGCACCAATGATCAGTTTAGAATGGTAATTTTAACTGGCTGATCAAATCGATATGTCCGCACTAAATCATCCGTAATTTTTGATTTAAAGTTCACAATGACACAAATACAACGCCCACATTAAGCTAGCTCAATTTTCCATATTGTGACAATATTTGAGAATGAAAGAGCTATGAAAAAACCTCCAAGTAATCCAAACTATTCCAAACTGTGTGAGGCCATTCATTATGCTTCTTTTACAAGCCTTTACTCAAGGAGCACCAATGACAAGTTTAACTTATCATTTTAAGTGGCCGATCAACGTGACATGTCCGCACTATATCATATGTAACTTTTGATTTAGAGCTCAAAATGACATGACTCCAACGCCCGCAATAGGATAGCTATATTTTCCATATTGTGACAACATTTGAGACTGAACGAACTACTACAAAGCCTCTATGTAATCCAATTAATCCCAAACTGCATGATGTCATGCATTATGTTTCATTTACAAGCCTTTACTCAACGAGCACCAATGATCAGTTTAGAATGATCATTTTAATTGTCCCATCAATTTTACATGTCTGCACTAAATCGTCCGCATTTTGATTTAGAGTTCAGAATGACATGAATCCAACGTTCACGTTTAGCTAGCTCAATTTTCTATATTGTGACAAAATTTAACACCAAAATAGCTGCGAAAAAGACTCCAACTAATCCAATCTATCCCAATCTCTGTGATGACCATTTATAAGCCTTTACTCAAGGAGCACCATTGATCAGTTTAGAATGATCATTTTAACTAGTTGATCAACTTGACATGTTCTCACTAAATCGTCTTTTACTTTCTATTGAGAGCTAAAAATGACATGAGTCCAACGCCCGTGTTAAGCTTGCTCAAAATGACATGAGTCAAACGCCCGCGTTAAACTAGCTCAATATTCCATATTGTGACAACATCTGAGACTAAAAGAAATACTACAAAGCCTCCAAGTAATCCAATTAATCCCAAACTTTGTGATGTAATGGGTTATGCTTTATTTATAAGTGTTTACTCAAGGAGCACCATTGATCAATTTTAAATGATCATTTTAACTGGTAGATCAACTTGAAATTTCCTTACTAAATCATCCGTAACTTGTGATTTAGAATTCCGAATGACACTAATCCAACGCCCACGTTTAGTAAGCTCAATTTTCTATATTGTTACAATATTTGAGACTGAAAGAGCTACGAAAAATCCTCGAAGTAATCCAATGTATACCAAACCGCGTGATGCCATGCATTATGCTTCATTTATAAGGCATTACTAAAGGAGCACCAATGATCATTTTAACTGGCCGATCAACATGACATATCAACACTAAATTGTCCATAACTGTTGATTTAGAATTTAAAATGACACGAATCCAATTTCCACGTTAAGCTAGCTCAATTTTCTATATTGTGAAAACATTTGAGACTGAAAGGGGTACAACAAAGCCTCCAATTAATCCAATGTATCCTGAACTGCGTGATGCCATGCGTTATCCATCATTTATAAGCCTTTACTTAAGGAGCACCAATGATCAATTTAGAATGATCATTTTAACTGGCCCATCAAATTGAGATTCCACACCAAATCGTCTGTAACTTTTGAATTGAAGTTCAAAATGACTTACATCCAACGCCCACATTAAGATAGCTCAATTTTCAATAGTGTGACAAAATTTGAGATTAAAATAGCTACGACAAAAGCCTCCCAGTAATCCAATGTATCCCAAACTGCATGATACCATCCATTATGTTTCATTTATAACCCTTTACTCAACGAGCACCAATGATCAGTTTAGAATGATTACTTTAACTTGCCGATCAACTTGAAATGTTCACACCAAATCGCATGTATTTTTTGATATAGACTTCAAAATGACACAAATCCAACACCCACGTTAAACTATCCAAAGTTTCAATATTGTGACAAAATTTAAGTACAAAATAGTTACGAAAAAACCTCCAAGTAATCCAGTCTAGCCAAAATACATGATGGCATACTTTATGATTCATTTATAAGCTTTTATTTAAGGAGCACAAATGATCAGTTTAGAATGATCATTTTAACTGGCCGATAAGCTTGACATGTTCGCACTAAATTGTCCGTAACTTTGATTTACACTTGTGAATGTCACGAATCCAACGCCCACATTAAGCTAGCTCAACTTTCTATTTTGTGACAACATTTGAAACTGAATGAGCTATGACAAAGCCTCCAAGTAAACCAATGTATCCCTAACTGGGTGATGCAATGCATAATGGTTCATTTATAAGCCTTAACTCAAGGAGCACCAATGATCAGTTTACAATGATCATTTTTAACTGACCGATCAACATGACATGTCCGCACTAAATTGTCCGTAACTTTTTATTTAGAGTTCATATTGACACGAATCTAACGTGCACGTATAGCTAGCTAAATTTTCCATATCGTGACAACATTTGATATTAAAAGAGCTACAAAAAAGCCTCCTAGTATTCCAATGTATCCCAAACTACGTGCTGCCATGCATTATGCTTCATTTATAGGCCTTTACTCACGCAGCACCCTGATCAGTTAAGAATGATCATTTTAACTGGCCCATCAACTTGACATGTCCGCCCTAAAGTGTTTGTAACTTTTGATTTAGAGTTTGAAATGACACGAATCCAACGCCCACGTTAAGCTAGCTCAATTTTCTATATTGTGACAAATATTAAAACCAAAATAGCTACGACAAAGCCTCCAAGTTATCCAAACTATTCCAAACTGTGTGATGCCATCATTATGCTTCTTTTATATGCCTTTACTCAAGGAGCTTCAATGACATGTTTAGAATGATCATTTTAACTTACTAATCAACTTGTTTTTAACTTTTGATTTAGAGCTGAAATTAACATGAGTCCAAGGAACACGTTAAGCTACCTCATTTTTCCATATTGTGACATCATTTGAGACTAAAAGAGTTACGAAAACCTCCAAGTAATCCAATGTATCCCAAATAGCGTAATGCCATCATTATGCTTCATTTGTAAGCCCTCATGAGCACCAATGATCAGTTTAAATAATCGTTTTAAGTGACCGATTAACATGACATATCCGCACTGAATCGTCATTAACTTTTGATTTAGAGCTCAAAATGACAAGAGTCCAACACCCACGTTAAGTTAGCTCTGTTTTCCATATTGTGAAAAGATTTGATATTGAAAGAGCTAGTACAAAGCCTCCAAGTAAACCAATGTATCCCAAACTGCGTGATGCCATGCATTATGCTTAATCTATAAGCCTTTACTAAAGAAGTGCTAGTGATCAGTTTTGCATGATCATTTTAACTAGCCGAGCATCTTGACATGTCAGCACTAAATCGTCCATAACTTTTTATTTAGTATTCAAAATGACTCGAATCAAACACCCACGCTAATCTAGCTCTATTTTTTATATTATGACATCATTGAGACTTAAAGAGCTATGACAAAGCCTCCAAGTAATCCAATGTATCCCAAACTACGTGATACCACGCATTATGCTTCATTTATAAGCCTTTACTCAAGTAGCATCGATGATCAGTTTAGAATGATCATTTTAATTGGGTGATTAACTTGAAATGTCCACACTAAATTTTCCATTACTTTTAATTTAGAGTTCAAAATGACCTAAATCCAACGCCCACGTTAAACTAGCTCAATTTTTAATATTGCGAAAACTTGCGACTAAAAGAGCAAAGACAAAGCCTCCAAAAAATCCAATATATCCCAAACTGCATGATGCCATTCATTATGCTTCATTTATAACCCTTTACTCAACAAGCACCATTGATCAGTTTACAATGATCATTTTAACTGCCCGATCAACTTGAAATGTCCACATTCAATCGTCTGTGTTTTTTTATTTAGACTTCAAAATGATACAAATCCAACGACCATGCATGTTAAGCTAGCACAATTTTAAATATCGTCACAAAATTTAAGTCCAAAATAGTACGAAAAAGCCTCCAAGTAATCCAATGTATCCCTTACTGTGTGATGCAATGCATAATGCTTCATTTATAAGCCTTTACTCAAGGAGCACCAATGGACAGTTTAGAATGATTATTTTTTAACTGGCCGATCAACATGACATGTACGCACTAAATCGTCCGTAACTTTTGATTTCAATTTCAGAATGACACGAATGCAATGTGCACGTTAAGCTAGCTAAAGTTTCCATGTTGAGACATCATTTCAGACTGAAAGAGCTACCAAAAGTTTCCAAGTAATACAATGTATCTCAAACAGCTGGACACCATGCATTATACTTCATTCATAATACTTCATTCATAGTCCTTTATATAATGAGCACCAATGATTAGTTTAGAACTGTCATTTTAACTGGTCAATCAAATCGACATGTCCGCACTAAATCGTCCATAACTTTTGATTCAAAGTTCAGAATGACACGAATCCAATGCCCACGTTAACCGAGCTCAATTTTCAATATTGTTACAACATTTGAGAGTGAAAGAGCTACGAAAAAACCTCCAAGTAATCCAATGTATCCCAAGCTGCGTGATGCCATGCATTATGCTTCATTTATATGCCTTTATCCCGCAGCACAGTGATCAGTTTAGAATGATCATTTTAACTAGCCGATCAACTTGACATGTACGCGCTAAATCGCTGTAACTTTTGATTTAGAGTTTAAAATGACACGAATCCAACACCCACGTTAAGCTAGCTCAATTTTCTATATTGTGACAACATTTGAGATTGAAAGATCTACGACAAAGCTTCTAAGTAATCCAATGTATCCCAAACTGCGTGATGTCTTGCATTACGCTTCGTTTATAAGCCTTTACTCAAGGAGTACCAATGATTAGTTTTTGAATGATCATTTTAACTGGCAATCAACTTGACATGACTGCACTAAATCGTCCAAACCTTTTGATTTATATTTCGAAATGACATGAATGCCACGCTCACGTTAAGCTAGATCAATTTTCAAAATTGTGACAAAATTTAAGACCAAAATAGCTATGAGAAAGCCTTCAAGTAATCCAAACTATTCCAGACTTTGTGATGCCATGCATTAAACTTCTTTTATAAGCCTTTACTCAATGAGCACCAATGATAAGCTTAGAATGATCATTTTAACTAGCTGATCAACATGACATGTCCGCACTAAATCGGCTTTAACTTGTGATTTAGAGGTCCTGATGACATGAGTCTAACACTCACGTTAAGCTAGCTCAATTTTCCATAGTGTGACAACTTTTGAGACTGAAAGAGTTACGAAAAGCCTCCAAGTAAGCCAATGTATCCCAACCTACGTGACGCATTGCATTATGCTTCATTTATATGCCTTTACTTAAGGATCAACAATGATCAGTTTAGAATGGTCATTTTAACTGGCCGATCAACTTGACATGTCCACACTAAATTGTCTGTAACTTTTTATTTAGAGTTCAGAATGACACGAATCCAACGCCCACGTTAAGCTAGCTCAATTTTCCATATTATGACAATATTTGAGACTGAAAGAGCAATGAAAAAACCTCCAAGTAATGAAAATTGACTTAGAGTTTAGAATGACACTAATCTAACGATCTCGTTAAGCTAGCTCATTTTTCTATATTGTGACAACAATTGAGACTGAAAGAGCTACGATTCAAGCCTCCAACTAATCTGATGTATTGCATTATGTTTCATTTATAAGCCTTTAGTCAAGGAGCACCAAAGATCAGTTTAGAATCTTCATTTTAACAGGACGATAACCTTGACATGTCCGCACTAAATCGTCCATAACATTTGATTTAAAGTTCAAAATGACATGAATCCAACACCCACATAAAGTTAGCTAAATTTTCTATATTGTGAAAGATTTATGACGGAAATAGCTACAACAAAGCCTTCAAGTAATCCAATCTATCCCGAACTACGTGATGCCATGCATTATGTTTCATTTATAAGCCTTTACTCAAGTAGAACAATTATAAGTTTGGAATGATTAATTTTAGCTAGCTGATCAACTTGACATGTCCAGACAACATCGTCCTTAACTTTTAATTTAGAGCTCAAAATGTCACGAGTCCAACGCACACGTTAAGCTAGCTCAATTTTTATAGTGACAACATTTGAGACTTAAAATGCTACGTAAAGCCTCCAAGTAATCCAATGTATCCCAAACTTCGTGATATCATGCATTCTGCTTTATATATAAGCCTATACTCAAGGAGCATCAATGATCAGCTTAGAATGATCATTTTAACTGTCCGATCAACTTGACATGTCCGTACTAAATCGTATGTAACTTTTGATTTAGAATTCAGAATGACACGAGTCCAACGCACACGTTAAGCTAGCTCAATTTTTATAGTGCAGCATTTGAGACTTAAACAGCTACGATAAAGCCTCCAAGTAATACAATGTATCCCAAACTTCGTGATATAATGCAATCTCCTCATATATAAGCCTATACTCAAGGAGCATCAATGATCAGCTTAGAATGATCATTTTAACTGGCCAATCAATTTGATATGTCCATACTAAATCCTATGTAACTTTTGATATATAATTCAGAATGACACAATTCCAACGCTCACGTTAAGTTAGCTCAAGTTTCTATCTTGTGACAACATTTGAGACAGAAATAGTTAGGGCAATGCCTCCAAGTATTCCAATGTATCCCAAACTGTGTGATGTCGTGCATTATGCTTCATTTATAAGCCTTTACTCAAGGAAAACCAATGATCAGTTTAGAATGATCAATTTAACTGCCCGATAAGCTTGACATATCCCTACTAAATCGTCTTTAGCTTTTGATTTAGATCTCAAAATGACATTAGTGAAACGCCGACGTTAAGCTAGCTCAATTTTCTATGTTGTGACCATATTTGAGTCTGAAAGAGCTACGATAAAGCCTCTAATTAATCCAATGTGTGATGTCATGCAGTGTGTTTCATTTATAAGCCTTTACTCAAGGAGCACCAACGATTAGTTTAGAACGATCATTTTCACTGGCCGATCAACTTGAAATGGCTGAACTAAATCGTCCAAAACTTTTGATTTAGCGTTCATAATGTCATGAATCCAACGCTCACCTTAACCTAGATCAAGTTTTTATATTGAGACAACATTTGAGACTGAAAGAACTACGACAAATCCTCCAAGTAATCCAATTTATCCCAAACTGCGTTATGCAATGCATTATTCTTGAATTATAAGCCTTTACTCAGGAACACCAATGATTAGTTTAGAATGATCATTTTAACTAGCTAACCAACTTGACATGTCCGCACTAAATCATCTTTAACTTTTGATTTAGAGCTCAAAATGACATGAGTCCAATTCCCACGTTATGCTAGCTCAATTTTCAATATTGTGACAACATTTGAGACTGAAAGAGCTACTATAAAGCCTCGAAGTAATCCAATGTATCCAAAATTGCGTGATATCATTTTAACTGGCCGATCAACTTGACATGTCCGTACTAAATCGTATGTAACTTTTGATTTAGAATTCAGAATGACACGATTCCAACGCCCGCGTTAAGCTAGCTCAATTTTCTATATTGTGACAACATTTCAGGCTGAAAGAGCTAAACCAATGCGTCCAATTAATCCAATGTATCCGAAACTGCGTGATCCCATGCATTATGCTTGATTTATAAGCCTTTACTGAAGTAGCACCAATGATCAGATTAGAATAATCAATTTAACTGGCTGATAAACTTCAAATATCCGTACTAAATCGTCTTTAGCTTTTGATTTAGAGCTCAAAATTACATGAGTCCAATGGCCATGTTAAGGTAGCTCAGTTTTCTATGTTGTGACATTATTTGAGACTGAAAGAGCTACGATAAAGCCTCCAATTAATCAAATGTGTGATGTCATGCATTATGCTTGATTTATAAGCCTTTACTCAAGGAGCACCAACGATCAGTTTATAATGGTCATTTTAACTTGCCAAACAACTTGAAATAGCTGCACTAAATCGTCCATAACTTTTGATTTAGCGTTCAGAATGTCACGAATCCAACGCTCACCTTAAGCAAGCCCAATTTTGAGTCTGAATATTGTGACAACATTTGAGTTAGAATGTCACAAATATTGTGACAACATTTGAGTCTGAAAGAACTAGTAAAAAGCCTCCAAGTAATCCAATGTATCCCAAATTGCGTGATGTGATGCATTATTCTTGATTTATAAGCCTTTATTCAAGGAGCACCAATGATTAGTTTAGAATGATCATTTTAACTAGCTAATCAACTTCACATGTCGGCACTAAATTGTCTTTAACTTTTGATTTAGATGTCAAAATTACATGAGTACAACGCCCACGTTATGCTAACTTAATTTTCCATATTGTGACAATATCTGAGATTGAAAGAGCTACTACAAAGCCTCAAAGTAATACAATGTATCCCAAACTGCGTGATGCCATGCGTTACTCTTCATTTATAAACATTTACTCAAGGAGCACCGACGATCAGTTTAGAATGATCATTTTAATTCGAAGATCAAATTGACATGTCCGCAGTAAATCGTCCTTAACTTTTGATTTAAAGTTTAGAGTGACATGAATCCAACGCTCACGTTAAGCTAGCTAAATTTTCTATATTGTGACAACATTTTAGACTGAAAGAGTTATGATAAAGCCTCCAAGTAATCCAATGTATCCAAAACTACGTGATGTCATGAATTATGTTTCATTTATAAGCCTTTACTCAATGAGCACTAATGAACAGTGTAGAATGATAATTTTAACTAGCTGATCAACTTGACATGTCCGCACTAAATCTACTTTAACTTTTGATTTAGAGCTCAAAATGACATTAGTCCAACGCCCATGTTATGCTAGCTCAATTTTCCATATTGTGACAACATTTGAGACATAAAGAGCACCTACAATGCCTCAAAATAATCCAATGTATCCCAAACTACGTGATGTCATGCGTTATCCTTCATTTATAATCCTTTACTCAAGGAGCACTAACGATCAGTTTAGATTGATTATTTTACCTGGCCGATCAACTTCATATACCCGCACTAAATCGTCTTTAACTTTTGATTTAGAGCTCAAATTGACATGACTCCAACACCTACGTTACACTATCTCGATTTTCTATATTGTGACAACATTTTAGACTGAAAGAGCTACTACAAAGCCTCAAGTAATCAATGTAGCCCAAACTCCATAATGCCATGCATTACTCTTCATTTATAAGCCTTTAGTCAAGGAGCACCAACGATCAGTTTAGAATGATCATTTTGACTAGCCGATTAACTTGATATGACCACACCAAATAGTCTTACTTTTGGTTTAGAGCTCAAAATGACATGATTCAAACGCCCACATTACCCTAGCTCAATTTTCTATCTTATGACAACATTTGAGATTGAAAGAGCTACTACAAAGCCTCCAAGTAATCCAATGTATCCCAAACAGCGAGATGCCATGTGTTACTCTTCATTAATAAGCCTTTACTCAAGGAGCACCAACGATCAGTTTAGAATGATCAGTTTAGAATTACAAGAATCCAACGCCCTTGTTTACCTAGCTCAATTTTCTAAATTGTGACAAAATTTAACACCAAAATAGCTACGAAAAAGCCACTAAGTAATCCAATCTATCCCAAACAGTGTGATGCAATGCATTATGTTCCATTTATAAGGCTTTACTCAAGTAGCACAATCATCAGTTTAAAATGATCATTTGTACTAGCTGATCAACTTGACATGTCGGCACTAAATTTTATTTAACTTTTGATTTAGAGCTCAAATTGACATGAGTCCAATGCCTGCCTTAAGCGAGCTCAGTTTTCCATATTGTGAAAAGATTTGACACTGAAAGAACTCTTACAAAGCCTCCAAGTAATCCAATCTATCTCGAAACGCGTGATGCCGTGCATTATGCTTCATTTGTAAGCCTTTACTCAAGGCGCACCAATGATCAGTTTAGAATGATTATTTTAACTTGCTGACCAACTGGACATGTGAGCAATAAATCATCTTTAACATCGCATTTAAAGCCCAAACTGACATGAGTCCAACGCCCATGTTAAGCTAGCTCAATTTTCCATATTGTGAGAACATTTGAGACTGAAAGAGGTACAACAAAGCTTCTAAGTAATCCAATCTATCCCATTTTGCGTGATGTCATGTATTATGCTTCATTTATAAGCCATTACTCAAGGAGCACCAATGATCAGTTAAGAATTATCATTTTAACTAGGTGATCAACTTGACATGTCCGCACAAAATCGTCGGTCACTTTATATTTATAGTTCATAATTACACGAATCCAACGCCCACTTTTCACTAGCTCAATTTTCTATATTGTGACCAAATTTAACACCAAAATAGCTACGAAAAAGCCTTTAAGTAATCCAATCTATCCCAAACTGCGTGATGCCACACATTATGCTCCATATATAAACCTTGACTCAAGGAGCACCACTGATCAGTTTAGAATGATCATTTTTACTAGCTGATCAACTTGACATGTCGGCACTAAATTGTCTTTAACTTTTGATTTAGAGCTCAAAATGACATGAGTACAAGGCTCGCGTTAAACGACCTCAATTTTCCTTATTGTGAAAAGGTTTGAGACTGAAACAACTAATACAAAACCTCCAAATAATCCAATTAATCCCTAACTGCGTGATGCCATGTGTTATGCTTCATTTACAACCCTTTACTCATGGAGCACCAGTGATCAGTTTAGAATTATCATTTTAACTGTCCGATCAACTTGACTTGTTTGCACTAAATCATTCGTCACTTTTGATTTATAGTTCAGAATGACATGAATCCAACACCCACGTTTACCTAACTCAATTTTCTATATTGTGGAAAAATTTAACACCGAAAGAGCTACAAAAAAAGCTGCAAGTAACCCTATCTATCCCAAACTGCATGATGCCATGCATTATTCTTCATTTATAAGCCTTTACTCAATACACACCAATGATCATTTTAAAATGATTGTTTTAACTAGCTGATGAACTTGACATGTAAGCATTAAATCATCTTTAACTTTGTATTTAGAGCTCAAACTGACATGAGTCCAACGCACACGTTAAGCTAGCTACATTTTACATATTGTGAGAACATTTCAGACTAAAAGAGATACAACAAAGCTTCCAATTTATCAATTCTATCCCAAACTGCGTGATGCCATGAATTATACTTCATTTATAAGCCTTTATTCAACAAGCACCAATGATCAGTTAAGAATTATCATTTTAACTAGCTGACCAACTTCACATGTCCGTACTAAATCGTCTATAAATTTATAAGCCTTTACTCAAGGAGCACCAATGATAAATTTATAATGATCATTCTAACTATCCGATCAACTAGACATGTCCGCACTAAATCATCTTTAACTTTTGATGTAGAGCTAAAAATGACATGAGTCCAACGTCCGCGTTAAGCTAGCTCAATTGTCTATATTGTGAGAACATTTGAGACTGAAAGAGCTACTACAAGGCCTCTAAGTAATCCAATTATCCCAAACTGCGTGATAACATGCGTTATGCTTTATGTACAAGCCTTTACTCAAGGAGCACCAATTATCAGTTTAGAATGATCATTTTAACAGGCTGATCAACTTGACATGTCCGCACTAAATTGTGTGTCACTTTTGATTTAGAGTTAAGAATTACAACAATCCAAAGCCCACGTTTCGCTAGCTCAATTTTCTATATTGTGAAACAATTTAACACCATAACAGCTACGAAAAAGCCTCTAAGTAATCCAATATTTCCAAAACTGCGTGATGCAATGCATTATGCTCCATTTATAAGCCTTTATTCAAGGAGCAGTAATGATCAATTTAGAATGACATTTTTACTAGCTGATCAACTTGACATGTTGGCACTAAATCGTCTTTAACTTCTGATTTAAAGCTCAAAATGACATAAGTCCAACGCCCGCGTTGAGCTAGCTCAATTTTCCATATTGTGACAAGATTTGACACTGAAAGAACTTCTACAAAGCCTATAAGTAATCCATTTAAGCCAAACTGCGTGATGCCATGTGTTATGCTTCATTTACAAGCCTTTACTCATGTAGCCCCAATAATCAGTTTAGAATGATCATTTTAACTGGTCGATCAACTTGACTTGTCTGCACTAAAACGTCTGTCACTTTTGATTTAGAGTTCAGAATGACACGAATCCAACGCTCACGTTTAGCTTGCTCAATTTTCTATATTCTAACAAAATTTAACTCCGAAACAGCTACAAAAATCCTCCAAGTAATCCAATCTATCCCAAATTGCGTGTTGCCATGCATTATGCTTCATTTATAAGCCTTTACTCAAGGCACACCAATGATCAGTTTAGAATGATCATTTTAACTAGCTCATCAACTTCACATGTCCGCATTAAATCATTTTTAACTTTGTATTCAGAGCTTAAAATGACATGAGTCCAACACCTACGTTAAGCTAGATCAATTTTCCATATTGGGAGAACATTTGAGACTTAAAGAGTTACAACAAAGCTTCCAAGTAATCCAATGTATCCCAAACTGCGTGATGCCATGCATTATGCTTCATTCAGAATGATCATTTTAACTTGCGAATCGAATGCCCACGTTAATCTAGCTCCATTTTCAATATTGGGACAAATTTAAAGTTCGAAATAGCTTCCAAAAAGCCTCCAAGTAATCCAATATATCCGGAACTGCATGATCCCATGCATTATGCTTCATTTATAAGTCTTTACTCAACGGCCATCAATGGTGAGTTTATAATGGTCATTTTAACTACCTGATAAACTCTACATGTCCGCACTAAATCGTCTTTAACTTTTGATTTGGAGCTCAAAATGACATAAGTCCAACGCCCGTGTTAACATAGCTAAATTTTTCATATGTGGGCAACATTTGAGACTGAATGAACTACTACAAGGCCTCCATGTAATGCAATTAATCCCAAACTGCATGATGCCATGCATTATGTTTACTTTACAAGCCTTTACTCAAGGAGCAACAATGATCAGTTTAGAATGATCATTTTAACTGTCCGATCAACTTTACATTTCGGCACTAAATCGTCGGCATTTTGATTTAGAGTTCAGAATGACACGAATCCAACCCCCACGTTTAGCTACCTCAATTTTCTATATTATGACAAAATTTAACACCGAAATAGCTGCGAAAAAACCTCCAAATAATCCAATCTATCCAAAACTGCATGATACCATGTATTATGCTCCATTTATAAGCCTTTACTCAAGGAGCACCATTGATCAGTTTAGAATGATCATTTTAACAAGTTGATCAACTTGACATGTCCGAACTAAATCGTCTTTAACTTTCTATTTAGAGCTCAAAATGACATGAGTCCAATGCCCACGTTAAACTAGCTCAATTTTCCATATTGTGACAACATTTGAGACTAAAAGAACTGCTACAAAACCTCCAAATAATCCAATTAATTCCAAACTAGATGATGTTATGGGTTATGCTTTATTTATAAATCTTTACTCAATGAGCACCAATGATCAATTTAAAATGATCATTTTAACTGGCCGATCAACTTGACATGTCCGTACTAAATCGTCAATAACTTGTGATTTAGAATTCCGAATGATACAAATCCAACGCCCATCTTAAGCTATCTCAATTTTCCATATTGTGATAACATTTGAGACTTATAGAGGTATGACAAAGCCTCCAATTAATCCAATGTATACCAAACTACGTGATGTTATGGGTTATGCTTTATTTATAAGTCTTTACTCAAGGAGCACCAATGATCAATCTAAAATGATCATTTTAACTAGCCGATCAACTTGTAATTTCCGCACCAAATCATCCGTAACTTGTGATTTAGAATTCCGAATGACACGAATCCAACGCCCACGTTTAGCTAGCTCAATTTTCTATATTGTTACAGTATTTGAGACTGAAGGAGCTATGAAAAATACTCGAAGTAATCCAATGTATAACAAACCGCGTGATGCCATGCATTATGCTTCATTTATAAGGCTTTACTAAAGGAGCACCAATGATCATTTCAACTTGACATGTCAACACTAAATTGTCTGTAACTTTTGATTTAGAGTTTAGAATGACACGAATCCAATTTCCACATTAAGCTAGCTCAATTTTCTATATTGTGAGAACATTTGAGACTAAAAGAGGTACAAAAAAGCCTCCAATTAATCCAATGTATCCTGAACTGTGTGATGCCATGCATTATCCTTCATTTATAAGCCTTTACTCAAGGAGCACCAATGATCAATTTAAAATGATCATTTTAACTGGCCCATCAAATTGAGATGTCCACACTAAATCTTCTGTAACTTTTGATTTAGAGTTCAAAATGATTAACATCCAACGCCCACATTAATATAGCTCAATTTTCAATATTGCGACAAAATTTGAGATTAAAATAGCTATGACAAAAGACTCCAAATAATCCAATGTATCCCAAACTGCATGATACCATCCATTATGCTTCATTTATAACCCTTTACTCAACAAGCACCACTGAATAATTTACAATGATCATTTTAACAGCCCGATCAACTTGAAATGTCCACACTAAATTGTCTGTATTTTTTCATTTATACTTCAAAATGACACAAATCCAACGCCCATGTTAAGCTAGCACGATTTTCAATATCGTTGCAAAATTTAAGTCTGAAATAGTTACGAAAAAGCCTCCAAGTAATCCAATGTATCCCTAACTGTGTGATGCAATGCATAATGCTTCGTTTATAAGCCTTTACTCAAGGAGCACCAATGATCAGTTTAGAATGATCATTTTTTAACTGGCCGATCAACATGACATGTACGCACTAAATCGTCAGTAATTTTGATTTAAAGTTCAAAATGACACGAATGCAATGGGCACGTTAAGGTAGCTAAAGTTTCCATATTGTGACAACATTTGAGACTGAAAGAGCTACAAAAATGCCTCCAAGTAATCCAATGTATCCCAAACTGCAGGATGCCATGCATTATGCTTCATTTATAATCCTTTTCTTAAGGAGCACCAATGATCAGTTTAGAATGGTAATTTTAACTGGCTGATCAAATCGACATATCCGCACTAAATCATCCGTAATTTTTGATTTAAAGTTCAGAATGACACAAATACAACGCCCACGTTAAGCTAGCTCAATTTTCCATATTGTGACAATATTTGAGAATGAAAGAGCTATGAAAAAACCTCCAAGTAGTCCAAACTATTCCAAACTGTGTGAGGCCATTCATTATGCTTCTTTTACAAGCCTTTACTCAAGGAGCACCAATGACAAGTTTAACTTATCATTTTAAGTGGCCGATCAACGTGACATGTCAACATTAAATCATATTTAACTTTTGATTTAGAGCTCAAAATGACATGACTCCAACGCCCGCAATAAGATAGCTTAATTTTCCATATTGTGACAACATTTGAGACTGAACGAACTACTACAAAGCCTCTATGTAATCCAATTAATCCCAAACTGCATGATGTCATGCATTATGTTTCATTTACAAGCTTGTACTCAACGAGCACTAATGATCAGTTTAGAATGATCATTTTAATTGTCCCATCAATTTTACATGTCCGCACTAAATCGTCCGCATTTTGATTTAGAGTTCAGAATGACATGAATCCAACCCCCACGTTTAGCTAGCTCAATTTTCTATATTGTGACAAAATTTAACACCAAAATAGCTGCGAAAAAGACTCCAACTAATCCAATCTATCCCAATCTCTGTGATGACCATTTATAAGCCTTTGCTCAAGGAGCACCATTGATCAGTTTGGAATGATCATTTTAACTATTTGATCAACTTGACATGTTCTCACTAAATCGTCTTTTACTTTCTATTGAGCGCTAAAAATGACATGAGTCCAACGCCGGTGTTAAGCTAGGTCAAAATGACATGAGTCCGACGCCCACGTTAAACTAGCTCAATATTCCATATTCCAAATTTCTGCACTAAATCATCTGTAACTTGTGATTTAGAATTCTGAATGACACGAATCCAACGCCCACGTTTAGCAAGCTCAATTTTCTATATTGTTACAATATTTGAGACTGAAAGAGCTACGAAAAATCCTCCAAGTAATCCAATGTATACCAAACCGCGTGATGCCATGCATTATGCTTCATTTATAAGGCTTTACAAGAGGAGCACCAATGATCATTTTAACTGGCCGATCAACATGACATATCAACACTAAATCGTCCGTAAATTTTGATTTAGAGTTATGAATGACACGAATCCAGCCCCCACATTAAGCTAGCTCAATTAATCCTCATTTGATAATGAAAGATCTACGACAAAGCCTCCAATTAATCCAATGTATTACGAACTGCGTGATGCCATGCATTATCCTTCATTTATAAGCCTTTACTTAAGGAGCACCAATGATCAATTTAGAATGATCATTTTAACTGGCCCATCAAATTGAGATTCCACACTAAATCGTCCGTAACTTTTGAATTGAAGTTCAAAATGACTTACATCCAACACCCACATTAAGATAGCTCAATTTTCAATAGTGTGACAAAATTTGAGATTAAAATAGCTACAACAAAAGCCTCCCAGTAATCCAATGTATCCCAAACTGCATGATACCATCCATTATGTTTCATTTATAACCCTTTACTCAACGAGCACCAATGATCAGTTTAGAATGATTACTTTAACTTGCTGATCAACTTGAAATGTTCACACCAAATCCCATGTATTTTTTGATATAGACTTCAAAATGACACAAATCCAACGCCCACGTTAAACTATCCAAAGTTTCAATATTGTGACAAAATTTAAATACAAAATAGTTACGAAAAAACCTCCAAATAATCCAATCTAGCCCAAAATGCATGATGGCATACATTATGCTTCATTTATAAGCTTTTATTTAAGGAGCACCAATGATTAGTTTAGAATGATCATTTTAACTGGCCGATAAGCTTGACATGTTCGCACTAAATCATCCGTAACTTTGATTTACACTTTCGAATGTCACGAATCCAACGCCCACGTTAAGCTAGCTCAACTTTCTATTTTGTGACAACATTTAAAACTGAATGAGCTATGACAAAGCCTCCAAGTAAACCAATGTATCCCTAACTGGGTGATGCAATGCATAATGGTTCATTTATAAGCCTTAACTCAAGGAGCACCAATGATCAGTTTACAATGATCATTTTTTAACTGACCAATCAACACGACATGTCCGCACTAAATTGTCCGTAAAGTTTGATTTAGAGTTCATATTGACACGAATCTAACGTGCACGTACATCAAGCTAAATTTTCCATATTGTGACAACATTTGATATTAAAAGAGCTACAAAAAAGCCTCCTAGTATTCCAATGTATCCCAAACTACGTGATGACATGCATTATGCTTCATTTATAGGGCTTTACTCACGCAGCACCCTGATCAGTTAAGAATGATCATTTTAACTGGCCCATAAACTTGACATGTCCGCCCTAAAGCATTTGTAACTTTTGATTTAGAGTTTGAAATGACACGAATCCAACGCTTACGTTAAGCTAGCTCAATTTTCTATATTGTGACAAATATTAAAACCAAAATAGCTACGACAAAGCCTTCAAGTTATCCAAACTATTCCAAACTGTGTGATGCCATCATTATGCTTCTTTTATATGCCTTTACTCAAGGAGCACCAATGACAAGTTTAGAATGATCATTTTAACTTACTGATCAACTTGTTTTTAACTTTTGATTTGTAGCTGAAATTAACATGAGTCCAACAAACACGTTAAGCTACCTTTTTCCATATTGTGACAACATTTGAGCCTAAAAGAGTTACGAAAAAACCTCCAAGTAATCCAATGTATCCCAAATAGCGTGATGCCATGCATTATGCCTCATTTGTAAGCCTTCATGAGCACCAATGATAAGTTTAAATGATCGTTTTAAGTGACCGATCAACATAACATATCCGCACTGAATCGTCATTAACTTTTGATTTAGAGCTCAAAATGACAAGAGTCCAACACCCACTCTAAGTTAGCTCAGTTTTCCATATAGTGAAAAGATTTGATATTGAAAGAGCTAGTACAAAGCCTCCAAGTAAACCAATGTATCCCAAACTGCGTGATGCCATGCATTATGCTTAATCTATAAGCGTTTACTAAAGAAATGCTAATGATCAGTTTTGCATGATCATTTTAACTAGCCGAGCATCTTGACATGTCAGCACTAAATCGTCCATAACTTTTTATTTAGTATTCAAAATGACTCGAATCAAACACCCATGCTAATCTAGCTCTATTTTTATATTATGACATCATTGAGACTAAAAGAGCTATGACAAAGCCTCCAAGTAATCCAATGTATCCCAAACTACGTGATACCACGCATTATGCTTCATTTATAAGCCTTTACTCAAGTAGCACCGATGATCAGTTTAGAATGATCATTTTAATTGGCTGATTAACTTGAAATGTCCACACTAAATTTTCCATTACTTTTGATTTAGAGTTCAAAATGACCTAAATCCAACGCCCACGTTAAACTAGCTCAATTTTTAATATTGCGAAAACTTGCGACTAAAAAAGCAAAGACAAAGCCTCCAAAAAATCCAATATATCCCAAACTGCATGATGCCATCCATTATGCTTCATTTATAACCCTTTACTACCCAAGCACCATTGATCAGTTTACAATGATCATTTTAACTGCCCGATCAACTTGAAATGTCCACACTCAATCGTCTGTGTTTTGTTATTTAGACTTCAAAATGACACAAATCCAAAGCCCATGCATGTTAAGCTAGAACAATTTAAAATATCGTGACTAATTTTAAGTCCGAAATAGTTACGAAAAAGCCTCCAAGTAATCCAATGTATCCCTAACTGTGTGATGCAATGCATAATGCTTCATTTATAAGCCCTTACTCAAGGAGCACCAATGAACAGTTTAGAATGTTCATTTTTTAACTGGCCGATCAACATGACATGTACGCACCAAATCGTCCGTAACTTTTGATTTAAATTTCAGAATGACACGAATGCAATGTGCACGTTAAGCTAGCTAAAGTTTCCATGTTGAGACAACATTTGAGACTGAAAGAGCTACAAAAAGTTTCCAAGTAATACAATGTATCTCAAACTGCGGGATGCCATGCATTATACTTCATTCATAATACTTCATTCATAATCCTTTATATAATGAGCACCAATGATTAGTTTAGAATTGCCATTTTAACTGGTCAATAAAATCGACATGTCCACACTAAATCGTCCGTAACTTTTGATTTAAAGTTCAGAATGACACGAATCCAATGCCCACGTTAACCGAGCTCAATTTTCCATATTGTTACAACATTTGAGAGTGAAAGAGCTACGAAAAAACCTCCAAGTAATCCAATGTATCCCAAGCTTCGTGATGCCATGCATTATGCTTCATTTATATGCCTTTATTCCCGCAGCACCGTGATCAGTTTAGAATGATCATTTTAACTAGCCGATCAACTTGACATGTACGCACTAAATCGTCTGCAACTTTTGATTTAGAGTTTGAAATGACACGAATCCAACACCCACGTTAAGCTAGCTCAATTTTCTATATTGTGACAACATTTGGGATTGAAAGATCTACGACAAAGCCTCTAAGTAATCCAATGTATCCAAAACTGTGTGATGTCTTGCATTACGCTTCGTTTATAAGCCTTTACTCAAGGAGCACCAATGATTAGTTTTGAATGATCATTTTAACTGGCAATCAACTTGGCATGACTGTACTAAATCGTCCAAACCTTTTGATTTATATTTCGAAATGACACGAATGCAACGCCCACGTTAAGCTAGCTCAATTTTCAAAATTGTGACAAAATTTAAGACCAAAATAGCTATGACAAAGCCTTCAAGTAATCCAAACTATTCCAGACTGTGTGATGCCATCCATTATACTTCTTTTATAAGCCTTTACTCAATGAGCACCAATGATAAGCTTAGAATGATCATTTTAACTAGCTGATCAACATGACATGTCTGCACTAAATCGGCTTTAACTTGTGATTTAGAGGTCCTGATGACATGAGTCTAACACTCACGTTAAGCTAGCTCAATTTTCCATACTGTGACAACTTTTGAGACTGAAAGAGTTACGAAAAGCCTCCAAGTAATCCAATGTATCCCAACCTACGTGACGCGTTGCATTATGCTTCATTTATATGCCTTTACTTAAGGATCAACGATGATCAGTTTAGAATGGTCATTTTAACTGGCCGATCAACTTGACATGTCCACACTAAATTGTCTGTAACTTTTTATTTAGAGTTCAGAATGACACGAATCCAACGCCCACGTTAAGCTAGCTCAATTTTCCATATTATGACAATATTTGAGACTGAAAGAGCAATGAAAAAACCTCCAAGTAATCCAATGTACCCCAAACTGCGTGATGCCATGCATTATGCTTCATTTATAATCCTTTACTCACGGAGCACCAATGATCAGTTTAAAAATGATCACTTTAACTGGCCGATCAACTTGACAAGTCCGCACTAAATCATTTCTCTCTTTCGATTTATAGTTCAAAATGACAGGAACCCAAAGCCCATGTTAAGCTAGCTCAATTTTCTAAATTGTGATAAAATTTAAGACCGAAATAGCCTCCAAGTAATCCAAACTATTTCAAACTGCGTGATGCAACGCATTATGCTTCTTTTATAAGACTTTACTCAATGAGCAGCAGTTATAAGTTTAGAATAATCATTTTAACTAGCTCATCAACTTGACAAGTCCGCACTAAATCGTCTTTAACTTTTGATTTAGAGCTGAAAATGACTTGAGTCCAACCCCCACGTTAAGCTAGTTCAATTTTCTATATTTTGACAACATTTGAGACTGAAAATGAGCTATGACATAGCCTCCAAGTAATACAATGTATCCCAAACTGCCTGATACCATGCATTATGCCTCATTGATAAGCTTTTACTCAAGGAGCATCAATCATCAGTTTATAATGATCATTTTAACTGGCCGATCAACTTGACATGTCCACACTAAATCATCCGTAACTTTTGATTTAGAGTTCAAAATGACTTGAGTCCAACGCCGACGCTAAACTTGCTCAATTTTCCATATTGTGACAACATTTGAGAGTGAAAGAATTACGAAAAAGTGTCCAAGTAATCCAACTTATCCCAAACGACGTGATGGCATGCATTATGCTTCATTTATATGCCTTTACTTGAGGAGCACCAATGATCAGTTTAGAATGATCATATTAACTGGCCAATCAACTTGACATGTCCGCACTAAATTGTCTGTAACTTTTGATTTAGAATTCAGAAGGACACGAATCCAACTCCCACGTTAAGCTAGCTAAATTTTCCATATTGTTACATCATTTGAGATTGAAAGATCTATGACAAAGCCTCCAAGTAATCCAATGTATCCCAAATTAAGAGATGCCATGCATTATGCTTCATTTATAACCTTTACTCGAGTAGCACCAATGATAAGTTTAGAATGATCATTTTAACTGGCCGATCAACTTGACATGTCCGCACTAAATCGTCCGTAACTTTTCATTTAGAGTTCAGAATGACACGAATCCAACGCCCACGTTAAGCTTGATCAATTTTCTATATTGTAACAACATTTGAGCCTGAAAATGAGCTATGACAAAGACTCCAAGTAATCCAATGTATCCCAAACTGTCTATACCATGCATTATGCTTCATTGATAAGCTTTCACTCAAGGAGCACCAATCATCAATTTAGAATAATCATTTTAACAGGTCGATAAACTTGACATGTACGCACTAATTCATCCGTAACTTTTAATTTATAGTTCAGAATGACACGAATCCAACGCCCACGTTAACCTAGCTCAATTTTCTACATTCTTTCAACAATTGAGACTTAAAAGCCTACGACAAAGTCTTCAAGTAATCCAATGTATCCCAAACTGTGTGATGTCATCCGTTATGCTTAAGTTATAAACCTTTACTCAAGGAGCACCAATGATGAGTTTAGAATTATCATTTTAATTGGCCGATCAACTTGACATATCCACACTAAATCGTCCATAACTTTTGATTTAGAGTTTGAAACGACATGAATCCAACGACCAAGTTAAGCTAGCTCCATTTTCTAAATTGTAACAAAATTAAAGATCAAAATAGCTAAAAGAAAGCCTCCAAGTAATCTAAACTATTCCAAACTGCGTGATGCCATGCATTATACTTCTTTTATAAGCCTTTACTCAAAGAGCACCAGTGATACGTTTAAAGTGATCATTTAACTTGACATGTCCCCACCAAATTCTCTTTAACTTTTAATTTAGAGCTCAAAATGACTTGAGTCCAACGCCCACGTTAAGCTAGCTTAAGTTTTTGTATAGTGACAACATTTGAAAGTGAAAGAGCTACGAAAAAACCTCCAAGTAATCCAATGTATCCCAAACTACGTGATGTCATGCATTATGCTTCATTTATATCCCTTTAGTTAAGGAACACCAATGATCAGTTTAGAATGATCATTTTAACTGGCCGATCAACTTGACATGTCCGCACTAAATCGTTTCTAACTTTTGATATAGAGTTTAGAATGACACGAATCCAACGGCCACGTTATGCTAGCTCAATTTTTCATATTGTGACAACATTTGAGACCAAAATAGCTACGAAAAAGCATCCAAATAATCAATATTATCCAAAGCTGCGTGATGCCATGCATTTTGCTTTATTTATAAGGCCTTACATAAGGAGCACCAATGATTAGTTTAGAATGATCAGTTTAACAAGCCGATCAACTTGACATATGCGTACCAAATCATCTGAACTTTTAATTTACAGTTCGGAATGACAAAAATCCACCGTCCACGTTAAGCTAGCTCAATTTTCTATACTATTACACCATTTGAGATTAAAAGGTCTACGACAAAGCATCCGAGTAATCCAATGTATCCCAAACTGCGTGATGTCATGCATTATGCTTCATTTATAAGCCTTTTCTGAAGGAGCACCAATGATCAGTTTAGAATGATCGTTTTAACTAGCCGATAAACTTGACATTTCAGCACTAAATCGTTCATAAATTTTGATTTAGAGTTTGAAATGACGTGAATCCAAAGCCCACGTTAATCTAGCTGAAGTTTCTAAATTGTGACAAAATTTAAGACAAAATTAGCTACAAGAAAACCTCCAGGTAATCCAAACTATTCCAAACTGCGTGTTGCCATGCATTATGCTTCATTTATAAGCCTTTACTCAAGGAGCACCAATGATCAGTTTAGAATGATCATTTTAAGTGGCAGATCAACTTGACATGTCTGCACTAAATCGTCCGTAACTTTTGATTTAGAGTTCAGAAATACACGATTCCTATGCCCAGGTTATGCTTGCTCAATTTTCTATATTATGACAACATTTGAGACTCAATGAGCCACGCCAAATCCTCCAAGTAATCCAATGTATCCCAAACTACGTGATGGCATGCACTATGCTTCATCGATAAGCTTTTTCTCAAGGAGAACCAATGATCAGTTTAAAATTATCATTTTAACTGGCTGATCAACTTGACAAATCCCCATTAAATCGTCTCTATCTTTTGATTTAGAGTTTGAAATGACACGAATCCAACACCCACGTTAAGCTAGCTCAATTTTCTAAACTGTGATAAAATGTAAGATCAATATAGCTACGGGAAAGCCTCCAAGTATCCAAACTATTCCAAAATGCGTGATGCCATGCATTACGCTTCTTTTATAAGACTTTACTTAAGTAGCACCAATGATCAGTTTAGAATGATCATTTTAACTGGCTGATCAACTTGACATGTCAACACTAAATTCTTCGTAACTTTTTATGTAGAGTTCAGAATGACACGAATCCAACGCCCACGTTAAGCTAGCTCAATTTTCCATATTATGACAACATTTGAGAGTGAAAGAGCTACGAAAAAGCCTGCAAGTAATCCAATATATCCCAAACTGCGTGATGCCATGCGTTATGCTTCATTTGTAAGCCTTTACATAAGGAGCACCAATGATCAGTTTAGAATGATCAGTTTAACAAGCCGATCAACTTGACACATGCGTACAAAATTGTCTGAACTTTTGATTTACAGTTCGGAATGACACGAATCGATCGCCCACGTTAAGCTTGCTCAATTTTCCATATTGTGACAACATTTGAGACTGAAAATGAGCTGCGACAAAGCCTTGCTCTAATCCAATGTATCCCAAACTACCTGATGCCATGCATTATGCTTCAGTGATAAGCTTTTACACAAGGAGCACAAATCATCAGTTTAGAATGATCAATTTAACTGGCTGATCAATTTGACATGTCCGCACTAAATCGTATGTAACTTTTAATTTAGAGTTCGGAATGACCCGAATCCAACGCCCACGTTAAGGTAGCTCAATTTTCTATTTCGTTACAACATTGGAGACTCAAAGATCTATGAAAAAGCCTCCAAGTAATCCAATCTATCCCAAACTGCATGATGCCATGCATTATGCTTCATTTATAAGCCTTTACTCAAGCAGCACCAATGATCAATTTAGAATGATCATTTTAACTGGCCGATTAGCTTCACAAGTCCACACTAAATCGTCTGTAACTTTTGATTTAGAGATCAAAATAACACGATTCCACGCCTACGTTAAGCTAGCTCAATTTTCTAAATTATGAAAGAATTTAATACTGAAATAGCTACGAGAAAGCCTCCAAGTAATTCGAACTTTTCCAAACTGCGTGATGGCACAGATTATGCTTCCTTTATAAGTCTTTACTCAACGAGCACCATTGATAAGTTTAGAATGATCATTTTAACTAGCTTATCAACTTGACATGTCCGCACTAAATCGCCCATAACTTTTGATCTAGAGTTTAGAATGACAAGAATCCAACACCCACGTTAAGCTAGCTCAATTTTCTATATTGATACAACTTTTGAGACTGAATGAGCTATACGACAAAGCCTCCAAGTAATCCAACGTATCCATAACTGACTTATGCCATGCATTATGCTTCATTGATAAGCTTTTACTCAAGGAGCACCAGTCATCAGTTTAGAATGATCATTTTAAATGGATGATCAACTTGACATGTCCACACTAAATCATCCGTAACTTTTGATTTAGAGTTCGTAACGACACGAATCCAATGCCCAGGTTAAGCTAGCTCAATTTTCTATATTGTTACAACATTTAATACTAAAAGATCTACGAGAAAGCCTCCTAGTAATCGAATGTATCCCAAACTGTGTGATGTCATGCAATATGCTTCATTTATAAACCTGAAGGAGAATTACCACGCCGGTGAGCAGCATCGTGGTTTCATTTAACCCAATCTAGTAAAGGTGCCTGGCAATGCGTAGACACAGAAGTTCTATTTACTGTAGTATCGGTGACATTATTATCTATCATCAAAGCAGTCAACCATTCCAGAGCATCTTCCGTACTCTTCTAAATTATTGTATCAGGCAATACAGTATTTTTATTAAATAATAGATCATTCGTAGACTTCCACTGACACCATAGTAGATAGAAAGGTTGATATCTTTGAGAAGAATCCAACGGTATTCTGTTATAGCTTGCGATAAGTAGCGAATATTATCGTAGATGTTGGTACTATTGTCACAAATTGAAGATACTGAGATTGCCAACTGCCTCTAGACACACTGAGCGTAAGGACAAACAAAGAAAGTATGAATCTCTGTTTCTTCTGAATCACAACATCGTAGACACTTATTCTCTTGAATAAACTTCCAATAAGATAAGTGTGATTTCAAACGTAATGCTTTAGACAGTAGTCTCCACAGAAAATGTTTTATTTTCAATGGAAGTTTAAGAAACCATATATCTTTAGCCAGATCTTGATGGTGCACCAGTGGGGGATAAGTAATCGGAGAAACTAAATTGTTATCTACCGCATAACGATAACTGGATTTATCAGAGTATATTCCATTGTTCGTTAAATTCTAGTACCATCCATCTTCGGCCCGATCAGTTGGTAAGAAAATTTTGTAGATAAATTGATGGTCGTCCTTCTCTATATGATCATTTAAAATCTCCTCGTTCCAAAAACCTAATTCCTGGTTAATAAGGACATCAACCTTTAATGATGGATTTGTGAATGGTAATAATCTTGGCGGTCGAGGTGGGATAACTGGAAGCCGGTTTGAATCTCCCAATAGTCCTTCGTAACCCTGAGCAAAGTAAAAAACGTCCATGAACAAGTGATTGCCAACCAAATGATGGGCGTGAACCCAAAGGGGCAGAAATGAACTCCCCAGATTTATAATAACATCTTTTCAAAATATCATAATAAAAGACAATGAGGCCGTTGTAGAATTTTCCAACACTGATTTGCTAGTAAAGCTTGATTAAACTTTTGGAAATTCCAAAATCCTAGTCCAGCCACTAACTTTGATGTTGAAATTTTCCGCCAAGAAACCCATGAAGTTTTGTTTCAGAAGGTTAGACGATCCACACCAAAATCGTTACAGTTGTTTATCTAATAAATTGCAATTTGAAGACATTCATGGAATACACTGGCATCGCATAAGCCAAAGATTTGAACAATATGTCCTTTCCAGCAGGAGATAAAAACTTTGATTGCCATCTTTCAATACGAGACCTAACTCTTTCCAAAATATATACATCTGGCATTTATTACGTTTAAACTGTTCAGGAAGTCCTAAATACTTACCACCCCCTCCAACAGACTGAATCCCCAACATCTGATGTATGAGAGCTCTGGTATGATGAAATACCTTTGATCCAAAAATTAGTGAAGACTTTTCCATATTAATACTTTGGCCTGAAACTCTTCCGTATTCTTTGAAAGTTTGGAGAAGACTCATAACATTTGTTCTGTCAGCTCTTATTAAAAATAGGGAATCATCAGCAAATAATAAATGTGAAATCGTTGGACCATTGCGATTAACTCTTAAGGGCTGAATTTTATGCTGTCTTTCCGCAGAAACAAGCATTGTGCTTAACACATCATCACATAGGATAAATAAATAGGGTGATAATGGATCGCCTTGATGTAGACCACGAGAAGGACAAAAGAAACCGTATGGACTTCCATTGATAAGGATGGAAAAAGAAGTTGTTGTAACACATTGCATGATCCAATGAACCCATTTAGTCGAAAATCCCTTTTTTATGTAAAACTGCTTCCATAAAGTTCCACTCAATCCTATCATATGCTTTACTCATGTCAGTCTTAACTGCCATGTACTCTATAGCACATGTTTTTTGTACTCGTAAAGAGTGTACAGTTTCATGAGCAATGAGTACATTTTCTGTTATCTGCCTGCCTGGGATAAATGCAGCCTGATTTTCCGAAATAATATCATTAAGGAATGATTTTAATCTGAGGACTACAACTTTAGAAATAACTTTTGAAACAACATTACAAAGTGATACAGGTCTGAAGTCCTTCATGGTAACAGGACATTCCATTTTAGGAATCAGACATATATCTGTATGGTTAAACTCTGAAACCATCTCCCCTGTTTGAAAAAATCGATCCACTTCTTGGAATATTGCACTCCCAACGATGTTCCCGTTCTGCTGATAAAATGATGCTGAATAACCATCAGGGCCCGTAGCTTTGTTATCTCCTATTGAAGAAATCGCCATAAATACTTCTTCTTTTGTCACATCAGATGTCAGTTTTTCATTCATGGTATCAAAAGCCAATCTTTCGACATTTGAGAGCACAAATTCCATATTGCCTGTAGAGCATGACTAAAAGAGTGTTGAAAAATAACGTGTAGCTCGATCAGCAATTTCCTTATTACCAAAAACACCATTTCCGTCATCTGTCTTAATTGAAGTAATAGTATTATGAGATCTACGATTTTTTGTCACTGCATGAAAAAATTTCATATTCTGATCTCCTTCCTGAAGCCATTGGTTCCTGCTTTTTAACTTCCAATACTTTTCCTCATCCACATAAGCTTGAACTAGCTCCTTTTTTAAGGAAGCAACTTTGTCCGAATCCCAAACTAAAGAAGAATTAGCCTGATTAATAGCAGAATCAAGTTCCTTTATCCCATTAGGAGAATTAACATAAGTCTTTGTCTTCCAAACAGCCAACCGTTTCCTATAATTGTGAAGACGAGATAACAATTCAGATTGGGAGGTTGTTTGGAAATTATTCAAACTATATTCAACAACTTTACTGAATTCTGGATGGTTAGCCCAACTGGGATCATATCTGAATTGCCGCCTTCCTATTTTTGATTGTCTACGTATGTGAGTTATTCCATGGCAATGATTAGAATCAATCATATAGAGGTATTCTACAAAAGATGCAGGATAAATTGCTTTCCATTTGTCATTAACAATTTCTCTATCCAACCAACACTGAACCAGTTGATTATTCCGTTTACCGGCCCATGTCATATTCTTTCCTTGGAACAGTAAATCAGTCAACATACATGTCGAAACCATTTGTTGGAAATTTATAAGGCTCCATGGTTCTTGTTGAAGATGGTCAAAACTTCTTTATGAAATATAGTGTTTTGGTTTAGGAGTGTCACTTTAGTAATTGAGAGATTGGTTTTATTCACGGTTAAGTGTAAACCCTAATTATTATAAAAGGTTTGGTTTTCCGTTATACCAATTTATCCTCTTCTCTTTCATTGTCATTCTGTTTTCGATTCACAAAACAGAGGTGCTTCATTTTGGCGAGTTCTTGGTTGTAAGATCGCTGTACTCTTTGAGATTTAGTGGATTGCTGGATTAAGTCCGGCCCGTGAGACGTAACCTTCATTTAGAAGGTGAACTCAGGGTAAAAACATGTATTCTTTTCTTGATTCATCTTCTTCTTTGATTCGTAAAGATAGTGCGAGATAGTGAAATAGTCGCAACAGTTCTCTTATTGCTCCACCATATTTTTCATGTGGGTGAAGGATTTCATTAAAATCCCCACACATTACCCAAGGATAATTCCGAATTTGATCTATTTGTTCTTATCTTTCCCCAAGAATAGATCGAAATTTTCGGATTGGGTGACCATAAACACATGATAAATAGATTTTACAGTCAATGAGTCTATCACAAGAACTTACAACGGATAAAGCAACAGAGTTTTTCCACATCAAAGGTAAGTCACCACCAATTCCTTTTGGGGGGATGCACAACACAGATTCATAGTTTAATATTGCAGCTATATCATGTACTATATTATTACTATTCTTCGTCTCCACCAAGAAGAGTATGTCCGGAGAATAAATCTTCTTTATTCCTCTAAGGCGTCGAACTACCAGAGACCCTCCTAGACCCCGGCAGTTCCAAAATCCGATATTCATACTGAATCCGGTGGATTATGGCCCATCGAACCATCACCTAAACATCTCAATTCTTCATAATGGAATGGAAGAACGGTGTCGGCATCGTCAAATCGAAACTTCCTCTGCAAAATCAGGGAGTTTCCGATATTGATCATAACTCATACACGGACGTACTCAATTCGGTGGGCTCCTTCTGCATTGAAATCGGATTCTAATAAAACACCCAGAGTTCCGCCGATATGCATAACCATCCGATAACTTAGATATTGAATAGGGATTCCTCTAATTTGGACCCAAAATGGAATATGAAGCAAATCGGCATCCGTCATTACTGCCGCCCTTTTCTGTAAAATGACCATCCAGTCGTTAAACGACCAGGGGCTCTGGTGAAGAATCGAAGTAGTCCTTCCTCCGACTGAAATAAAAACTGAACCCTGTTACCACCAATGATGCGGGAGACAATGGATTTGCCGGTACTCCAAAGACGGGGCTAGGTTGTCATCAGAGCACGAAGGTTCTGCCTCCGGGAATGAACCGGATTCCCGATTAGGAAAAACCAAATTTCATTAGAGGCTTGAGTGCACAATTCCACTGGTAAAATGATTGGTTCTTCATTAATCCCCAAAGAGACATCTTGCATTTGTTTTGTAATTGAGTCTGATATTGATTTCGGAACAGGGTATCTCAAGGAGACGTGAATGGATAAAACTGGGAAGAAGATGAAGAATGACATAAACGGTGAGAATTTAAAGGAAAGGGGAAATTTTGGAGAAGATAAGAACTGAAAACCGTCATAAAACGACGATAACCACTATTCTAGAAGAAGAGCTAAACCCATTGACGCCAGAAAAGTCAATAACCGTTGCCGAAGATATCGCTGAGCAGTTTCTCAGAAATCATAGAGAGAGAAAATGGTAGAGAGAAAAAAGATAGAATCATTAGTTTAGAATGAACATTTTAATTGGCCGATCAACTTGACATGTCCACACTAAATCGTCCATAACTTTTGATCTAGAGTTCAGAATGACACGAATCTAACACTCAAGTTAAGCTAGCTCAATTTTCTAGATTGTCAAAAAATTTGAGACTGAAAGATCTCCACAAAGCCTCCAAGTAATCCAATGTTTCCCAAACTGCGTGATGCCATGCATTGTGCATCATTTATAAGCCTTTAGTCAAGGAGCAACAATGCATTTTAACAGATCGATCAACTTGACATGTCCCCACTAAATCCTCTTTAAATTTTGATTTAGAGCTCAAAATGACCTGAATCCAATTCCCAATTTAAGCTAGCTCAATTTTCAATATTGTTACAAAATTTAAGTCCGAAGAGCTATGACAAAGCATCGAAGTCATACACTCTATAAAAAACTGCGTGATGCCATGCATTATGCTTCATTTATAAACCTTTACTCAAGGAGCACCAATTATAAGTTTAGAATGATCATTTTAACTAGCTGTTCGACTTGACATGTCCGCCCTAAATCATCTTTAACATTTGATTTATAGCTCAAAATGACATGAGTCCAACGCCCTGGTTAAGCTAGCTCAATTTTCCATATTGTGACAATGTATGAGATTGAAAGAGGTACGAAAAAGCCTCCAAGTAATTCAATGTATCCCGAACTGCGTGATGCCTTGCGTTATGCTTCATTTATAAGCCTTTACTTAAGGAGCCCCAATTACCAGTTTAGAATGATCATTTTAACTGGCCGATCAACTTGACATGTACGCACTAAATCATTCGTAACTTTTGATTTAGAGTTCAGAATGACACGAATCCAACGACCACGTTAAGCTAGCTCAATTTTCTATATTGTGACAACATTTGAGACTGAAAGAGCTACGACAAAACCTTCAAGTAATCCAATATATCCATACCGTGTGATGGTATGCATTATGCTTGGTTTATAAGTCTTTACTTAAGGAGCACCAATAACCAGTTTTGAATGATCAGTTTAACTGGCTGATCAACTTGACATGTCCACACTAAATTGTCTGTAACGTTTGATTTAGTGTTCATAATGACCGGAATCCAACACCCACTTTAGGCTAGCTAAATTTTCCATATTTTTACAACATTTGAGATTGAAAGAACTATGAAAAAGCCTCCAAGTAATCCAATGTATCCAAAACTGCATGTTACCATGCATTATATTTCATTTATAATCCTTTACTCAAGAAGCACCAATAATCAGTTTAGAATAGGATCACCAATAATCATTTATAAGCCTTTACTCAAGGAGTACCAATAATCGTTGAGAAAAAGCTTATAAATGAAGCATAATGCTTGTCTTCACGCAGTTTGGGATACATTGAATTACTTGGAGGCTTTGTTGTAGCTCTTTCCGTTTCAATTGTTGTCACAATATGGAAAATTGATCTAGCTTAACGTGGCGTTGGACTCATGTCATTCTGAACTCTAAATCAAAAGTTATAGACGATTTATTGCGTACAAGTCAAGTTGAACGGCCAGTTAAAATGATCACTCTGAACTGATCATTAGTGCTCCTTGAGTAAAGGCTTACAAATAAAGCATAATAAATGGCATCACACAGTTTTTGATGGATTGGATTACTTGGAGTCTTTGTCGTAGATATTTTGGTTTTAAATCTTGTAACAATGTATAAAATTAAGCTAACTTAACGTGGGTGTTTGATTCGTGTCATTTCCAACTCTAAATAATAAGTTACGGATGATGTAGTGTGGACATGTCAAGTTGATCGGCCATTTAAAATGATAATTCTAAACTTATCATTGGTGGTCAATGAATAAAGGGTTATAAATGAAGCATAATGCATGCCATCACACATTGTTCTATGCATTATGATTCATTTATAAACCTTTACTCAAGTAGCACAAATGATCAGTTTAGAACGAACATTTCAATCGGTCGATCAACTTGACATGTCCGCACTAAATCCTCTTTAAATTTTGATTTAGAGCTCAAAATGACCTGAATCCAATTCCCAAGTTAGGCTAGCTCAATTTTCAATATTCTAACCAAATTTAAGTCCAAATAGCTATGAAAAAGCGTCCAAGTCATACATTCTATAAAAAACTCCGGGATGCCACGCATTATGCTTTATTTACAAACCTTTACTCAAAGAGCACCAATTATAAGTTTAGAATGATCATTTTAAGTTACTGTTCGACTTGACATGTCTGCACTAAATCGTCTTTAATATTTGATTTTGAGCTCAAAATGACATTAGTCTAACGCCCAGGTTAAGCTAGCTCAATTTTCCATATTGTGACAACATCTGAGATTCAAAGAGGTACGAAAAAGCCTCCAAGTAATTCAATGTATCCCAAACTGCATGGTGCCATGCGTTATGCTTCATTTATAAGCATTTACTTAAGGAACCCATATTGACATAGGAAAATCAAATAAGACCTATCTTGACCTACAAGGCAAGTGTGAGCATGAAAATTTAGTTTGAATAACAAGGGAAAAGAAAAAGGAGGGAGTTACTATTAACCACATGGTTAAAATGGTTAAATAGAGCCTTGGGAGAAGAATCAAGGTGAAAAGGACATGTCCATGCTGCACACAGTCTTGGTAACCACACCAAACAGTCATGCCTGCTGCACACAACCTTGGTAAGCACACCAAACGTTCATAAGACAGTTTGCAGGTCTTCCCCTCTCTTCTCATTGGTTGTTGACAAGCTCCTCCTCTATTCAAGCTCATCCACAAGTTTGAATTCGTTTTCCTTTGTGTTCACATTGTAAATCCTCTATAAAAGGGCTGTAAAGACTCAATGTATGATAGAACTCTTAGGAGATTCTTCTCCATAAGTCTAAGACATTTCTCATTTTCTCATACTTCTCTTTGAGTTTCCAGATTCAATTCTTCACATTTCTCCTCTCTAATCTCAATATTCTTTCATGGTATCAGAGCATAAGATCATTCTCTCATCTTTTCTACTCAAATCTCTCAGTTTCTAATCTAAAATTCTGTCAAAAATCTCTCAGTCTTTAAACTAAAAACTCACAGGTTTATTCAACCATAAAAGCTGCTTCCTTTGAGCTCTTTAAAGCCTAACAATGGAGGATACAGTTCAAATCAGTTCCAGCCTGAAACCTACGGTGATACCAGTAGTTCTCAAAGGCTTGAACTACACATTATGGTCAAGAACCATCAAGACAGCCATTTGTGGCAAAGGACTTTGGAATCACATCTTGGAGGATAATACTCCATCTATAGATGATCCAAAGGAGAAGAAGGATGAGGCAACAAGAAAAGAAGAAGCTAGGTGGTTCCAAGAAGATCAATCAGTCCTTGGATTCCTCCAAAATTCATTGGACCCATCCATTCTTGAAGCTTATTCACATTGTGAAACCTCCAAGTCTCTTTGGGAGACTCTCAAGAGGGTGTATGGGGATGTTTCAAACCTCAGCCGTGTGTATGAGGTTAAGAAGGCTCTCAATGATCTACACCAAGAGGATATGGAGTTCACAAAATTCCTAGGCAAGTTCCAGTCAACATGGTCCGAGCTTGACATGTTGAGACCAAGTTCTATGGATCCAAAGGTGCTTAATGAAAGGAAGGAACAAGACAAGATATTTGGGCTCCTTCTCAACCTAAATCCAGCCTTTAAGGATGTGATTAAGTCCATCCTGAGAGAGCCAAAACTCCCTGATTTCGAAGAGGTGTGCTCACGGATTCAAAAGGAGCAAGGCAACATTAGTTTGTTTGGTGGTAAAGGAGAACTAGTCATGGCCAACAAAAGCGTGTTTAAGCAAGAGGATAGGAAGAGTGTGATGTGTGAACATTGTAAGAGGAATGGCCACATCAAGGACAAGTGCTGGATACTTCATCCTCATCTCAAGCCAAACCGGTTCAAGGATTCAAAGGCTAACATCTCTCAAAAGGTTGTGACTGAACCGCAAGTTCATCCAACCAAGGAGGGGAGCTAGCTATGAATGTATCCATGGAGTATACTAAGAAGAGTGACTTGGAGGATCTCATCAAGGCCTATGCCTCAAAACCCTCCGGTATCACACTCTACTCCCATAAATTGCTTGATAAACCGGATCATAAGTTGGTAGTGGATTCGGGTGTTTCTCACCATATGATTAGCAATGCTAGGTTGTTAAAGAACATTGAACCATGTCTAGGACAAGTAACTATAGCTGATGGTAAGGGTATTCCAATTGAAGGAACCGGAAAATTAAGACTATTTCACAAAGAAAGTAATGCTTTCTTTGTACCTAAGTTTAAGTCTAATCTAGTTTCGGTCAAAAGGGCTACTAAAGACCTGAATTGCAATGTTACTTTTGGGCCTAACAATGTTTACTTTCAAGATATTAAGAGTGGTAAGATACTTGGAAGTGGTGGGACTCAAGATGAGCTCTATGTTCTTGAGGACACTCCTCCAAGCAATTTGGATTCCTTAGCTTTCAAATCCTGTGTTTTTGCTAATAAAGATGTCTTATGGCATGCTAGATTAGGACATCCTCATGCTCGTGCTTTAAGCTTAATAATGCCTAATGTTGCTTATGATCACTCAGTTTGTGAGGCTTGTATCCTTGGCAAACATTGTCGTGTTGTTTTCCCTAAATCGTCTACAATTTATGAGCATTGCTTTGATTTAGTACATTCCGATGTTTGGACCTCACCTTGCATGTCTAGAGATAGGAATAAATACTTTGTGACCTTTATAGATGAGAAATCGAAATATACATGGGTTACATTACTTCCATCTAAAGATAGGGTTTATGAGGCATTTATAAACTTTCATAATTATGTTACTAATCAATTCAATGCCAAGATCAAAGTGTTAAGATCAGATAATGGAGGGGAATACACAAGTCAAAGATTCAAAGCTCACTTAAACAAACATGGAACACTACATCAAACTAGCTGCCACACACACCACAACAAAATGGAGTTGCTGAAAGGAAGAACCGACACTTAATGGAAGTAGCAAGATCCATGATGTTTCATACCAATGTTCCTAAAAGTTTTTGGGGAGATGCAGTCTTGGTTGCTTGCTACCTCATCAATCGGATTCCAACCAAAGTCTTGCAAGACATATCCCCATTTGAGGTACTCAATAAAACTAAACCCTCCATTGATCATTTACGTGTATTTGGGTGTGTGTGCTTTGTGTATGTTCCAGGTGATCTAAGAAACAAGTTGGAGGCAAAGAGCATCAAGTGTATGTTCCTTGGATATTCGACAACACAAAAGGGTTATAAGTGCTATGATCCGAGCAACAACAGGACATATGTGTCTAGAGATGTCAAGTTCATAGAAGAACGAAGCTATTATGATCAGAAAGATTGGGAAGGATTGAAGGATCTCTCAAGGTCACCTTCTGATTTGGCTACGAGTTTGAGGTTTCTCTTGAATCATTTGGGAAATGATGTGCCAAAGGATTCAAGACAAGAAGAATCAAGAACTCCAAGTAGTTCACAAGATACCCAAGAGAATGAACAAGGGGTGGTAACTCAAGAACCAACTCCAATCCAAGAAGAAGCTATGGCCCAAAACCAAGAACAAGACGACTTGGAAGTGGGTATAGAGGAACCTATTCACCAAATGGAAGAGGAAACGGTTGTAGAGGAGGCTGCACCACCTGTTCAGCAACTAAGGAGGAGTACTAGACTTAGGAAAGACCCATCCAATTGGGTAAACACTAGGGTCTTCTACAACAACCAGGCCGTGGCTCATCCCATACAAGCTGTTTGTTCCCTTGACCTCTTGCCATCTAGTCATCAAGCATTCCTTGGAAAGATTGAACAAAGTCAGATTCCAAGGACTTATGAAGAAGCTAAGAGCAAGAAAGAATGGTTAGATGCAGTAAGAGATGAGAAGGGAGCTATGGAAAGGAATCATACATGGGATATACAAGAACTTCCCAAAGGCAAGAAGGCTGTGAGTTCCAAGTGGGTGTTCACCATCAAGTATAAGAGCAATGGGGACATAGAAAGGTACAAGGCACGTCTAGTTGCAAGAGGTTTCACTCAGACATATGGAGAGGACTATACTGATACATTTGCACCGGTGGCTAAGCTACACACCTGTAAGGGTTGTTCTTTCACTAGCTACGAATCTGACTTGGGACTTATGGCAAATGGATGTCAAGAACGCATTCCTACAAGGAGAACTTGAAGAGGAAGTGTATATGACTCCACCACCAGGCCTTGAAGATCTTTGCAAAGAGGGACAGGTTCTAAGACTTAGGAAGGCAATATATGGGTTGAAGCAGTCACCAAGGGCCTGGTATCACAAATTAAGCTCCACACTTACTGATAATGGGTTTAGGAAATCCCATTCAGATCATACTTTGTTCACTCGTCAAAACCCCAAAGGAATCGTGGTGGTCTTGGTTTATGTGGATGACCTTATCATCACAAGAGATGATAAGGAAGGAATTCAGTCCACAAAGGCCTTCTTAAACAGATCATTTGACATCAAGGATCTTGGAGAGTTGAAGTACTTCTTGGGTATTGAAGTGTGTCGGTCTCAGGAAGGGCTCTTTCTATCCCAAAGAAAGTATGCTCTTGATCTGTTGACAGACACGGGAAAGCTTGGGGCTAAACCGGCCAAAACTCCTCTTGAAGATGGCTACAAGGTCAACGGAAAGGGGGAGAAAGCTGATGAGTTATTTAAGGATGTTTCTCAGTATAGGAGACTAGTTGGGAAGCTGATCTACCTCACCCTCACACGACCAGACTTGTGTTTTGCTGTGAATCAAGTGAGTCAACATATGCAAAAACCTACTGTATATCATTGGAGCATGGTAGAAAGGATCCTTAGATACATCAAAGGATCTCCTGGTCAAGGCATATGGATGGGCAAGAATGGGAACACTGAGATTGTCGGGTATTGTGATGCGGATTGGGCTGGTGATAGGGTGGATAGGAAATCAACCACTGGGTATTGCACCTTCATTGGTGGGAACTTAGTCACTTGGAAGACTAAGAAGCAGAAGGTGGTATCATGTTCTAGTGCTGAAGCAGAATATAGGGCTATGAGGAAGCTGACAAGTGAAGTAACTTGGATCAAAGCGCTCTTGAAAAATTTCGGTATTGAACAACCAGGGCCAATCACCTTCCATTGTGATAATCAGGCAGCCATTCACATAGCTTCAAACTCAGTGTTTCACGAGAGGACCAAGCACATAGAGATCGATTGCCATAAGGTTAGGGAGAAAGTTCAAGATGGAACCTTTCTGCCATGTTATACAAGGAGTGAAGACCAACTAGCTGACATCTTCACAAAGGCAGCAAGTCTCAAAGTTTGTAAGAACATCTTTAGTAAACTTGGGCTTGTTGATTTATCACATCCATGATCAAAGGTCCCCTAATCCAAGAGCAACACACTCTTTTTCCCTTATTAAGGTTTTGTCCCAAGTTGATGAGGACATCCGGTCGTACATCCAGCCAGGAGACCAGACTGGCCGACCAGGAAGCTTGCCCGAGACAGCCGGACCATCTGGCACGCCTGCCGGCCCAAGCAGTACCGCCGGACCCTCGACCACAAGGACCAGAGCAACCAGCATTGCTGGCGGAGAGGCCCAAGCTTCCGGCACACTTGGTGGCGACGTGGATGACACCGCCGGTCCCTCTGGTGATGCCGCCAACTCCGGGATCAACTTGGCCGGTCCTGAAGGCATTCCGGCCAGTACCTCGCACAATCCAGCCGGTACAGCCGATCCAGCCGAGTACACGCGCATTTCCACTTCTACACAAGAGGACTCGGACCAAATGAGATACCAGCTCCAGGACATGCACCTAGAGGAAGTATCTACACCAGTGGTACCTCAAGGAGCAATGACAAGAAGCAGATCAAGGGCACTCTTCCACAAATTCAGCTTATGGGTCGACAAGCTCCTAGAGGAAGATCGACTAAGGACAATGGGCCAAAAATGCAAGGAAGAGTCCAATGGCTTCTCAACAACACAAGGGACATCAGAGACTTGGGCTTTAGTGGCAAGAGAGGTCAGGGCCCAAAGATTCTTAACCCTACTCCAAGTGGAAGACTAGGAGCAAGGCGCGTGCATGCCACAAGGACGGCCACCTTCCATTTCTTGGCCATGAGGTAAGTTAAGGTAAGTTTCAATTCGAATATATGCCTCTTTCTGTTTTGCAGGGTAGGATCTAGAATATTTACTTTTTGAGTCAAAGACATTTTAGGAATAGGTCCTTTTTTTCGAGTATACACTTTTGTATCTTTTCCTTTTGTGCACTTTTGTAAGTTTTTCCTTTTCTTATTTGAGTCGATCCTAGAAGGTCAAGCTGTCGAGCATATTAATAAGGCTCCTTCCAGCATTGTAGTTCGACAACCTTTTTGATATTAATAAAGATAGAATTTTCCCAACAAGTTTTTCTCTCAAAGAATCTTGTGCGCTTAGAACCTAGTTGAGACCAGCCCTCCTAGCTCTAAGTTTGTGATTTATCACGAGGTTCATCACCCCTCGTGTGGTTCACTTCACTTTTCCATCAAATACCAACCCAAAAACCCCTATCCAAGAAGTCTAAGGTCGAGTTTCTCACCTAAACTTCTCCAAACAGCCCACGCGCATACATCCTTGAATCAAGGCTTGTATCATTTTGGTATCAGAGCTTAAAGCTCCTAAACCAGGTTGTTTCTATCCTTTTGCTTGTTTTTTTTTTAGTTCTTGCATTAGTTTAAGTCGCATTCAAGAAAAATCAAAAAAATAACATCAAACTCCAAACCGAGTGCATCTAGCCTTCTACGTGTATCACTAGGGTTTATATTCACTTTTGTATTGCCATTCACGTTTTCCTTTTTGTTTAAATCATATTTCCTTTATTTTTAAGTTTAATTAAAAAGAAAAGAAAAGGAAAATAGAAAAGATACTAAAAAAAATTCGAATTGGACAGCTATCACAAGTTGTCAAGAAAATTTCCTTTTTTTCAAATCTTCATATCTTTGAATTTCCAATTCTCAGATTTTTCCCTTTTTGCAAAATTTTTGAATCCTTATAAAAAGAAAACCCTCCTAATAATTTAGGAGCATCCTAACTTGTCTTCTTTCTTTGTAGCACACAATGGGAGACGAAAATAGAGAAGCAACCGAAGCCATGATGGCCATGTTCACCACACTCCAAACACAACTCGCATCCATAGGCGAGAGGTTGGAGCGCGTGGAAAGACCGGTGAGATTCCAGGCCATAAGGCACGTGAGAGCTGATCAAGACCGTCCTGAGGGTCCTGAGCACCTTAGGACATGGCACGAACAGGAGGAACCCCAGCCAGATGGAGATGAGGACACACAACCTCATAACTATCACCATAGGCCGAGAGGACCTCCACGGCAACCAGGGGCAGAAGATGATGGCTTTGAGCCATATGGTCTTCACCAGAGACCAAGAATGCCTCCTAGACATCATGATGATGAAGATGAACACACCTACAACCGGGTAAATCATCCTGATGTTAAGCTAACTCCTCCTAGTTTTGCAGGAAAAGTAGACCCTGAGGCTTACCCTGAGGCTTACCTAGATCTTTGATCATTACAACCAACCATGACCTAGGAGAGTCTCAATGGCAGTAGCACAACTCACGGACAATGCCCTCATCTGGTGGGATCTTGAGGTATCTGACAGAAGGAGGAAGAGAATGAGGCCCATAGACTCATGGGTCGACATGAAAGACCTCATGCGACAAAGGTTTGTTCCACCTTACTTTCATAGAGACTTGCAACGTCGTTTTCTTACTCTTAAGCAGGGTACTAGATCAGTAGAGGAGTACTATGAAGAGTTCGAGAAGCTAAGGAACAGATTGGAGCTCAATGATGATGAAGAAGCATTGATGGCACAATTCTTGGATGGACTCCAAGAAAGAATCAGCCGCAAGGTGGAGAGGCAAATCTACAATGACTTCAAAGACTTGTTCCACCTATCTGTCCAGGCTGAGCAGCACATCAATCGTAAGAGCCAAGACATCCGCAGCAGGCCTAAGACACCTTGGGCACCAAGCAACATGCCCAAGCCCGTAGACAAAGGCAAGAGCATAGAGATCGAGTCAAGGTTCAAGAGCAAGCCTCCTGAACCCACCCGTGACCAGAGAGAGCCTGGTAAGTCTTCTAACCCTCAAAGATCACGTGACATCACTTGTTTCAAGTGTAGGGGTCGTGGACACATCTCAAGGGAGTGCCCAAACAACTGGGTCATGTTGATTACGGAGGCTGGAGAATATGAGTCCCAAGATGAAGAGGACTATGAACCAGAAGAGGAGTATGGTGACATTGAGTACCCTGATGTGGGGGAAATGCTGATCACTAGACGCATCCTCAGTGCAATGGTGGATCCTTCAGAGACCATCCAAAGGGAGAACATCTTCCACAGCCGTTGCACCATTAAGGGCAAGCTATGTAACCTCATCATAGATGGTGGTTCTTGCTAACAATGCTAGTGCATATATGGTTGATAAGCTAGGTCTAGAGAAAACAAGGCATCCTCGGCCATATAGACTGAGATGGCTGGATGACAAAGTGGAGCTCAAGATCCATGAGCAAGTCACTGTTCCATTCAGTGTGGGCAAGTACCAAGACCAAGTCGTGTGCGACGTGGTGCCCATGCAAGCTGGCCATCTTCTGCTAGGAAGACCATGGCAGTTTGACAAAGAGACCAGACATGATGGCCGAACCAATCTCTACACTTTTGTGCATGACAAAAGAAAGGTCAGCTTGGTTCCTCTTACACCTGCCCAGGTACATGAGCTACAACTCCAAATGAGTAAGGAAAAGAAACTTATCAAGTCTAATTTTCTTATTCAACCAAGCCATGTCCGGAGAGCTTTAACCTCGAAGGATTTAATGTTACTAATGGTTTTCAAGGAAGTTTTGAGTGTAGAAAAAGGACAGGTAGAGCTACCTCCTGAAGTAGCAACTCTCCTCAACAAGTTCCAAGATGTATTTCCAGAGGAGATACCAGCAGGCTTGCCTCCTTTATGTGGCCTAGAACACCAGATCGATCTAGTGCCCGGAGCAGCCCTGCCCAACCAGCCAGCCTACCGGATGAGTCCAGAGGAGTCCAAGGAGCTTGAGAAGCAAGTCAAGGAGCTCCTGGAGAAAGGATATGCTCGAGAGAGCCTCAGTTCATGTGTCGTACCAGTGCTACTAGCGCCCAAGAAGGATGGGACTTGGCGCATGTGTGTGGACTGCCGAGCAATCAACAACATCACAGTCAAGTACCGGCATCCAATACCACGGCTGGATGACATGCTAGATGAGCTGAGTGGAGCCACGGTCTTCTCCAAGATAGACCTCAAGAGTGGATACCACCAGGTCAGGATGAAAGAAGGTGATGAATGGAAGACTGCTTTCAAGATAAAGCAAGGGCTCTACCAGTGGACAGTCATGCCATTTGGCTTGACTAATGCCCCAAGCACCTTCATGCGTCTTATGAACCAAGTTCTTAGGGCGTACATCAGTAAGTTTGTAGTGGTTTACTTTGATGACATACTAGTTTATAGTAAGTGCCTACGGAAACACCTCACACATCTTGAGATGGTACCTAAAACCCTTCGACAAGAAGAGCTTTATGCCAATCTCAAGAAGTGCATCTTTTGTACTGATAAACTTGTCTTTTTAGGTTTTGTTGTAAGTTCACAGGGCCTACAGGTTGATGAAGATTCGAGCCATACAAGAATGGCCAACATCAGCCAAGTCCAGTATTGCTCACCATTGGCTCAGGAGAAGGCATTCCAGGCCTTGAAGGACAGCCTTACACATGCACCAGTGCTAGTCCTGCCCGACTTCAACAACATGTTTGAAGTGGAGTGTGATGCCTCTGGAGTAGGCATAGAGCAGTGCTTACCCAGGAGGAGACCAGTGGCATACTTCAGTGAGAAGCTAGGTGGTGCCTCACTGAACTACCCCTTTGACAAGGAGCTTTATGCCTTTGTCCAGCATTGGAATCATGAGACTCTCAAACACCTCAGAGGGCAAACCAATCTCAAGAGGAGACATGCCAGGTGGATGGAGTTCATAGAAACCTTCCCATACGTCATCAAGTACAAGAAGGGCAAAGACAATGTGGTAGCCGATGCACTATCAAGGAGGTTTGCCTTGATATCAACCATGGAGGCAAAGGTCCTAGGATTCGAGCACATCAAGGACCTATACAAGGATGATCCTGACTTTGCTGAGAGCTACAAGGAGTGTGGCACAGGAGTCATGGCAAGTTTTACATCCATGAGGGATTCTTGTTCCAAGAGAGAAGGTTGTGCATACCACAAGGATCATTAAGGGAGCTTATCATCCGAGAAGCTCATGGAGGAGGATTTATGGGCCACTTTGGTGTCGACAAGACTCTAGCAGTGGTCAAGGAGCACTTCTACTGGCCACACATCAAGAGGACAGTAGAAGCCCATTGTGCAAGATGCATCACTTGCAAGAAGGCAAAGTCCCGAGTGCAACCTCACGGGTTGTATCTCCCACTGCCCATACCTACACATCCATGGGTGGACATCTCTGTGGACTTTTTTCTAGGTCTGCCCAAGATCAACCACAAAGATGCAATCTTTGTAGTGGTGGACAGATTCTCCAAGATGGCACACTTCATTCCATGTGCCAATGTCAATGATGCCACTCAAACTGCTGAGCTGTTCTTCAGGGAGATAGTACGGCTTCATGGAGTGCCAAGGACCATCGTATCAGACAGGGACACCAAGTTCCTCAGCCACTTCTGGAGGACCTTTGGAGAAAGCTAGGCACGAAGCTACTCTTCTCTACCACCTGCCATCCTCAAACCGATGGCCAAACTGAAGTTGTCAACATACTATCAACTCTTCTCAGAACTACACTAGGGAAGAACCTAAAGACTTGGGTGGAGTGCCTGCCATTCATAGAGTTCGCTTACAACTAAGCCGTGCACTCAGCAACCAAGAAGACACCATTTGAAGTAGTATACGGCTTCAACCCTCTCACCCCATTGGAGCAAACGCCACTACCACCAGCTGAGATGACCAACCTCAATGGAGCATCCAAGGCAGAGTTCATAAGGAGATTACACCAGAAGGTAGCAGAAAACTTGGAGAAGAGGACCGGACAGTACGTGACTCATGCCAACAAGGGAAGAAAGGAGGTGATCTTTCAACCAGGCGATTGGGTGTGGCTACACCTACGGCAGGAGAGGTTTTCAAACCTAAGGAGTTCGAAGCTAGCACCAAGAGGAGATGGACCATTCAGAGTGCTCGAGAGGATCAACAACAACGCCTACTGGATCGAGCTCCCAGGTGAGTTTAATGTGTCCAATACGTTCAATGTTACTGACTTAGCCCCTTTCCATGCAGATGAACCAGTTTTGAGGACAAAACCTACTGAAGAGGGAGGGGATGATGAGGACATCAGGTCGTACATCCAGCCAGGATACCAGACTGGCCGACCAGGAAGCTGGCCCAAGACAGCCGTACCGTCTGGCACGCCTGCCACCCCAAGCAGTACCGCCGGACCCTCGACCAAGGACCAGAGCAACCAGTATTGCTGGTGGAGAGGCCTAAGCTTCCGGCACACTTGGTGGCGACGGGGATGACACCGCTGGTCCCTCTGGTGATGCCGCCAACTCCGGGATCAACTTGGCCGGTCCTGAAGGCATTCCGGCCAGTACCTCGCACAATCCAGCCGGTACAGCCGATCCAGCCGAGTACATGCGCATTTCCACTTCTACACAAGAGGACTCGGACCAAATGAACTACCAGCTCCAGGACATGCACCTAGAGGAAGTATCTACACCAGTGGTACCTCAAGGAGGAATGACAAGAAGCAGATCAAGGGCACTCTTCCACAAATCTCCTAGAGGAAGGTCGACAAGCTCCTAGAGGAAGATCGACTAAGGACAATGGGCCAAAAATGCAAGGAAGAGTCTAATGGCTTCTCAACAACACAAGGGACATCAGAGACTTGGGCTTTAGTGGCAAGAGAGGTCAAGCCCCAAAGATTCTTAACCCTACTCCAAGTCGAAGACTAGGAGCAAGGCGCGTGCATGCCACAAGGACGGCCACCTTCCATTTCTTGGCCATGAGGTAAGTTAAGGTAATTTTCAATTCGAATATATGCTTCTTTCTGTTTTGCAGGGTAAGATCTAGAATATTTACTTTATTGAGTCAAAGACATTTTAGGAATAGGTCCTTTTTTTCGATTATACACTTTTGTATCTTTTCCTTTGTGCACTTTTGTAAGTTTTCCTTTTCTTATTTGGGTCGACCCTAGAAGGTCAAGCTGTCGAGCATATTATTAAGGCTCCTTCCAGCATTGTAGTTCGACAACCTTTTTGATATTAATAAAGATAGAACTTTTTCCCCAACAAGTTTTCTCTCAAGAATCTTGTGCGCTTAGAATCTAGTTGAGACCAGCCCTCCTAGCTCTAAGTTTGTGATTTATCACGAGGTTCATCACCCCTCGTGTGGTTCACTTCACTTTTCCATCGAATACCAACCCAAAAACCCCTATCCAAGAAGTCTAAGGTCGAGTTTCTCACCTAAACTTCTCCAAACAGCCCACGCGCATACATTCTTGAATCAAGGCTTGTATCACAAGTGGTTTTCCTTAATAAGGTTTTTAATGAGGTGTTGGCTTGGGTTCCCAAGCTTAAAACTTTTGGGTGATTCCAAAGTCTTTAGCTTGAGGGGGAGTATTGACATAGGAAAATCAAATAAGACCTATCTTGACCTACAAGGCAAGTGTGAGCATGAAAATTTAGTTTGAATAACAAGGGAAAAGAAAAAGGAGGGAGTTACTATTAACCACATGGTTAAAATGGTTAAATAGAGCCTTGGGAGAAGAATCAAGGTGAAAAGGACATGTCCATGCTGCACACAGTCTTGGTAACCACACCAAACAGTCATGCCTGCTGCACACAACCTTGGTAAGCACACCAAACTTTCATAAGACAGTTTGCAGGTCTTCCCCTCTCTTCTCATTGGTTGTTGACAAGCTCCTCCTCTATTCAAGCTCATCCACAAGTTTGAATTCGTTTTCCTTTGTGTTCACATTGTAAATCCACTATAAAAGGGCTGTGAAGACTCAATGTATGATAGAACTCTTACGAGATTCTTCTCCATAAGTCTAAGACATTACTCATTTTCACATACTTCTCTTTGTGTTTCCAGATTCAATTCTTCACATTTCTCCTCTCTAATCTCAATATTCTTTCAAATGGCCAGTTTAGAATGATCATTTTAACTGGCCGATCAACTTGACATGTCTGCACTAAATCGTTTGTAACTTTTGATTTAGAGTTCAGAATGACACGAATCAACCGACCACGTTAAGCTAGCTCAATTTTCTATATTGTGACAACATTTGAGACTGAAAGAGCTACGACAAAGCCTTCAAGTAATCCAATGTATCCATATTGTGTGATGGTATGCATTATGCTTCATTTGTAAGCCTTTACTTAAGGAGCACCACTGACCAGTTTAGAATGATCATTTTAACTGGCTGATCAACTTGACATGTCCGCACTAAATCGTCTGTAACGTTTGATTTAGTGTTCATAATGACCGGAATCCAACACCCACGTTAGGCTAGCTAAATTTTTGACATTGTGACAACATTTGAGATTGAAAGAACTATGAAAAAGCCTCCAAGTAATCCAATGTATTCCAAACTTTGTGGTATCATGCATTATATTTCATTTATAAGTCTTTACTCAAGGAGCACCAATAATCAGTTTGGAATAGGAGCACCAATAATCATTTATAAGCCTTTACTAAGGGAGCACAAATAATCCTTGAGAAAAGGCTTATAAATGAAGCATAATGCCTGTCATCACACCGTTTGGGATACATTGAATTACATGGAGGCTTTGTTGTAGCTCTTTCAGTTTCAAATATTGTCACAATATGGAAAATTGATCTAGTTTAACGTGGCGTTGGACTCATGTCATTCTGAACTCTAAATCAAAAGTTACAGACGATTTATTGCGGACAAGTCAAGTTGAATGGCCAGTTAAAATGATCACTCTAAACAGATCATTGGTGCTCCTTGAGTAAAGGCTTATAAATAAAGCATAATAAATGGCATCACACAGTTTTCGATGGATTGGATTACTTGGAGGCTTTGTCGTAGATATTTTGTAACAATTTTGGATTACTTGAGAGAGCGATTAAAAAGCTTCCAAGTAATCCAATGTATCCCAAACTGCGTGATGCCATGCATTATGCTTCATTTATAAGTCTTTACTCAAGGAGCACCAATGAACAGTTTAAAATGATCATTTTAACTTGCCGATCAACTTGACATTTCTGCACTACATCGTCCACAAGTTTGGATTTAGAGTTTAGGATGACACGAATCCAACACCCATGTTAAGCTAGCTCAATTTTCTATATTGTGTCTGCATTTGAGATTGAAAGAGCTACGAAAAAGCGTCCAGGTAATCCAATGTATCCCAAACTGCGTGATGCCATGCATTATGCTTCATTTATAAGCCTTTACTCATTGACCACCAATGATAAGTTCAGAATTATCATTTTAAATGGCCGATCAACTTGACATGTCCACACTACATCATCCGTAACTTATTATTTAGAGTTGAAAGTGACACGAAACCAACGCCCACGTTAATTTTGCTTAATTTTATATATTGTTACAAAATTTAAAACCAAAATATCTACAACAAAGCCTCCAAGTAATCCAATCCATCGAAAACTGTGTGATGCCATTTATTATGCTTTATTTATAAGCCTTTACTCAAGGAGCACCAATGATCTATTTAGAGTGATCATTTTAACTGGCCATTCAACATGACTTGTCCGCAATAAATCATCTATAACTTTTGATTTACAGTTCAGAATGACATGAGTCCAACGCCACGTTAAACTTGATCAATTTTCCATATTGTGACAACATTTGAAACTGAAAGAGCTACAACAAAGCTTCCATATAATTCAATGTATCCCAAACGGCGTGATGACAGGCATTATGCTTAATTTATAAGCCTTTTCTCAAGGATTATTGGTGCTCCTTGAGTAAAGGTTATAAATGATTATTGGTGCTCCTATTACAAACTGATCATTGGTGGTCCTTGAGTAAAGGCTTATAAATGAAGTACAATGCATCACATCACATATTTTGGAATACATTGGATTACTTGGAGGTTTTGTCGTAGCTCTTTCAATCTCAAATGTTGTCACAATATGGAAAACTGAGCTAGCTTATCGTGGCGTTGGATTCGTGTCATTCTGAACTCTAAATCAAACGTTACGGACGATTGAGTGCGGATATGTCAAGTTGATCGCTAGTTAAAATGATCATTCTAAATTGATTATTGGTGCTCCTTGAGTAAAGTCTTATGAATGAAGCATAATGCATCGCATCACACAGTTTGGAATACGTTAGATTACTTGGAGGTTTTATTGTACCTCTTTCAATCTCAAATGTTGTCACAATATGGAAAAATGAGATAGCTCAATGTGGCATTGGATTCGTGCATTCTTAACTCCAAAAGAAAAGTTACAGATGATTTAGTGTGGACATATCAAGTTGATCGTACAGTTTAAATAATCATTCGAAACTGATTATTGGTTCTCCTTGAGTAATGGTGTATAAATGAAGCATAATGCATAAAATCACCCATGTTTGGATAGATTGGATTACTTGGAGACTTTGTCGTCGCACTTTCAGTCTCAAATGTAGTCAAAATATAAAAGATTTAGCTAGCTTAACGTGGGCGTTGGATTCGTGTCATCCTAAACCCTAAATCAAAAGTTATGAAAGATTTTGTGCGGAAATGTCAAGTTGATCGGCCAGTTAAAATGATCATTCTAAACTGATCATTTTAAACTGATCATTTGTGATCCTTGAGTAAAGGCCTTTAAATGAATCATAATGCATGGCGTCACATAGTTTGGGATACATTGGATTACTTGGAGGCTTTTTCGTAACTCTTTCATTCTCAAATGTTGTCACAATATGGAAACTTGAGCTAGCTTAACTGGGCGTTGGACTCATGTCATTTTGAGCTCTAAATCAAAAGTTAAACACGGTTATATGCGGACATGTAATGTTGATCAGCTGGTAACTTATCATTGGTGCTCCTTGATTAAAGGCTTATAAATGAAGCATAATGCATGGCATCACACCTTTTGGAATAGATTGGAATACTTGGACGCTTTGTCCTAAGCTCTTTTATTCTCAAATATTGTCACAATATAGAAAATTGAGCTAGGTTTGTGTCACTTTGTACTCTAAATCAAAAGTTACTGACGATTTAGTTCATACATGTCAGGTTTATCGGTCAGTTAAAATGATCATTCTAAATTGTTCATTGGTGCTCCTTAAGTGAAGCCTTATAAATGAAGCATAATGCATGACATCACCCAGTTTGGGATACATCGGATTACTTGGAGGCTCTTTTGTAACTCTTTCAGTCTCTAATTTTTTTGACAATATGGAAAATAGGGCTAGTTTAAAGTGGGTGTTGGACTCATGTCATTTTGACCTCTAAATCAAAAGTTAAAGATGACTTAGTGCGGACATGTAAAGTCGATTAGATAGTAAAAATGATCATTCTAAACTTATCATTGGTGCTCCTTGGGTAAAGGCTTAATATATGAATCATAATGCATGCAATCACTCAGTTTGGAATAGATTTCATTAATTGGAGGCTTTCTCAAAGCTATTTCGGTTTTAAATTTTGTCACAATATAGAATATTGAGCTAGCATAATGTAGGTGTTGGATTTGTGTCATTTTGAACTCCAAATAAAAGGTTACAGATGATTTAGTGTGTACATGTCAAGTTGATAGGCCAGTTAAAATGATCATTCTAAACTGATAATTGATGCTCCTTGAGTAAAGGCTTATAGATGAAACATAATGTATGACATCACACAATCTGGGATACATTGGATTGCTTGGAGGCTTTGTCGTAGCTCTTTTCGTATCAATGTCGCACAATATAGAAAATTGAACTAGCTTAATGTGGGCGTTGTATTCGTGTTAGTCTGAACACTAAATCAAAATGTTACGACCGATTTATTTTGGACATGTCAAATTGATCGGCCTGCTAAAATTATCATTCTAAACAGATCATTGGTACTCCTTGAGAAAAGTCTTATAAATGATGTATAATGCATGGCATCACAGAGTTTGGGATACATTGGATTACTTAGAGGCTTTTTTGTAGTTCTTTCAATCTCAAATGTTGCCACAATATGGAAAATGGAGCTAGCTTAATGTGGTAATTATATTCATGTCATTTTAAACTCTAAATAAAAAGTTACGGAGGATTTACTGCGGACATGTCAAGTTGATCGACCAGTTAAATTGTTCATTCTAAATTCATCATCGGTGCTCCATGAGTAAAGGCTTATAAATGAAGCATAATGCATGACATAACGCAGTTTGCGATATATTGGATTATTTTGAGGATTTGTCGTAGCTGTTTTGGTTTAAATTTTGTCACAATATAGAAAATCGAGCTATCTTAACATGGGCATTGGATTCGTGTTGTTTTCAACTCTATATCATAAGTTACGGACGATTTAGTGTGGACATGTCAAGTTGATCGCCTTTTAAAATCATCATTCCAAAGTGATCATTGGTGCTCCTTGAGTAAAGGCTCATAAATGAATCATAATGCATGGCATCACGAAGTTTGGGATACATTGGATAACTTGGAGGCTTTGTCGTAGCTCTTTCAGTCTCAAATTCAGAATATGGAAAATTCAGTAGCTTAACATGGGTGTTGAACTAATGTCATTTTGCGCTCTAAATAAAAAAAAAGACAATTTAGTACGGACATATAAGTTGATCAGCCAGTTAAAATGATAATTTTAAACTGATAATTGGTGTTCCTTGATTAAAGAAGTATAATGCATGGCATCATGCAGTTTGGGATACATTGGATTACTTGGAGGCTTTTTCTTAGCTCTTTCAGTCTCAAATGTTGTCACTATACGGAAAATTCAGCTAGCTTAACGTGGGCGTTGGACTCATGTCATTTTGAGCTCTAAATCAAAACTTAAAGACAATTTAGTACGGTCATGTAAGTTGATCAGCCGGTTAAATGATCATTTTAAACTGATCATTGGCGCTCCTCGATTAAAGGCCAATATATGAAGCATAATGCATGCCATGACGCAGTCTGCGATAAATTGGATTACTAATAGGCTTTATCATATCTATATCGTTCTTAAATTTTGTCACAATACGGAAACCTGAGCCAACTTAACGTGTGTGTTGGATTTGTATCATTTTGAATTCTAAATCAAAAGTTACATACGACTTTGAGTAGATATGTCAAGGTTATCGGTCAGTTAAAATAATAATTCTAAACTTATCATTGGTGCTCCTTGAGTAAAGGCTTATAAATGAAGCATAATACATTGCATCACGTAGTTTAAGATAAATTGGATAACTTGGAGGCTTTGTCGTATCTCTTTCAGTCTCAATTGTTGTCACAATATAGAAAAATGAGCTAGCTTATCGTGGGCATTGGATTCGTGTCATCCTGAATTTTAAATCAAAAGTTATGGACAATTTAGTGCGGACATGTCAAGTTGATTAACCAATAAAATTGATAATTCTAATCTGA